>OX940892.1:28915856-29285856 GCA_954871355.1 Cabera pusaria
AGTGAATTTTGAAAAATTCTTTATTAGCTAATACCTAAGTCAAAATAACTATCTGCATGCTAAATTTCAGCGCAATCCGAAGCAATATTGATTTCAGACTTTATTACCCCACTTCAACCTTTTAGGGGTAGAATTTTGCCTGAAACACGTATTTACTTACTCAAGTACTTGTGTTAAGTTTCAAATATAAAATACTATCTGATATTGTTTCTCCATACAAACTTTGAACCCCCGTTTCATCCCCTACAGGGGTAAATTTTGGAAAATACTTGCTCAGAGGACATTAACTTCGTAATAACTATCTGCATGCCGAATTTCAGCGCAATCCGAAACAATATTGATTTTCACACTTTGTTACCCCATTTCACCCTCTTAGGGGTATAATTTAAAAAAAACCTGAAACACGTATTTACTTATTTTTTTACTGGAGCACTTGTATGAAGCTTTGAATAGAAAATACTATCTAATATTTTTTCTCCATACAAACTTTGAACCCCTTTTCATCCCCTTCAGGGGTGAATTTTGAATAATCCTGTTTCAGAGGTAACTAACGTTGTAATAACTATCTGCATGCCAAATTTCAGCGCAATCCGAAACAATATTGATTTTCACACTTTGTTACCCCATTTCACCCTCTTAGGGGTAGATTTTCAAAAAAACCTGAAACACATATTTACTTATTTTTGTACTGAAGCACTTGTGTGAAGTTTCGGATAGAAAAGACTATCTAATCTTGTTTCTCCATACCAACTTTGAACCCCCATTTCATCCCCTTAAGGGGTGAATTTTGAAAAATCTTTCTTAGTACGCCCCTAAGTACTAAGACAAATATACCCTCCAAATTTCAAGTCTCTACGACCAGCGGTTTAGCCTGTGCGTTGTCTGTCAGTGAGTCAGTCAGTCAGTCAGTATGTCAGGATAAAGATTCTTATAGTATTAGACTAGAAGTGTCCCGCGCCTTCGCCCGCGTTAAAACCTTCTTTTATTTACTTAAAACTTTTCTTTTGTAAAAACGATTCTATCATTAAACACATCAAATAAGAATTAGCCAAATCGGTTCACCCGTTTTCATGTTATCGCGTGACTAAGGCAATTCGGGATTCATATTTATAAAACCCTAAAAATCTAAATTTACAGACTTTGTTACCTACCCCATTTAGAAAAATCCTACAACACGTACTTTATACCATCTTGTTTCACCATACAAACTTTGAATCCCCGTTCCGTATCCGGGAGGAATTTTCAGAAAATCATTTCTGAGCGGATGTCTACGTCATAATAACTATCTGCATTCTGAATTTCAGCGCAATCCGAAACAATATTGATTTTTAGACTTTGTTACCCCAGTTTATCCTCTTAGGGTGGCATTTTGAAAAAGTCTGAAACTCGTATTTACTTATTTATTAACAGAAGTACTTGTGTGAAATGTCGAATAAAACTACTATCCAAACTTTGAACCCCCGCTTCATCCCCTTAAAGAGTGTATTATGAAAAATTCTTTCTTAGCGGATACCTAAGTCAAAATAACTATCTGCATGCCAAATCTCAGCGCAATCCGAAACAATATTGATTTCAGACTTTGTTACCCCACTTCACCCTTATAGGGGTGGAATTTCGAAAAAGCCTGAAACACGTATTTACTTACTTAAGTACTTGTGTTAAATTTCGAATATAAAAGACTATTCTTAGAGACCAGAAGTGAAAAAGGCTAAACAAATAAACAGTATCACAATACCCACATCTATATAATACCACAGAACCTCAACATAATAACAATAAACACTATCACAATACCCACAGCTATATAATGCCACAGAACCTCAACATAATAACAATTACATAAGGTGTCTAAGCTAACAACATAACCACGACGTACGAACCGTACGACGGCCACACGAAGACTGAAGACTGATACCCGCTCGCTGTCCGCTTTTATACTATCGAGCCCAGTCGCAGCGTGAGGGTAGTTGGAAATATTCTAACACTATCTAATATTGTTTTTCCATACAAACTTTGAACCCCCGTTTCATCCCCTTCAGGGGTGAATTTCGGAAAATCCTTTCTCAGAGGGAACTAACGTCGTAATAACTATCTGCATGCCAAATTTCAGCGCAATCCGAAACAATATTGATTTTCACACTTTGTTAACCCATTGCACCCTCTTAGGGAGGCAATTTCAAAAAAACCTGAAACACGTATTTACTTATTTTTTTACTGAAGCACTTGTATGAAGTTTTGAATAGAAAATTCTATCTAATTTTGTTTTTCCATACAAACTTTGAACCCCCGTTTCATCCCCTTCAGGGGTGAATTTTGGAAAATCCTTTCTCAGAGGGAACTATCGTCGTAATAACTATCTGCATGCCAAATTTCAGCGCAATCCGAAACAATATTGATTTTCAGACTTTATTACTCCATATCACCCTCTTAGGGGTGGAATTTCGAAATATCCTAAAACACGTATTTACTTATTTATGTCCTGAAGCACTTGTGTGAAGTTTCGAATAGAAAAGACTATCTAATAATGTTTCTCCATAGAAACTTTGAACCCCCGTTTCATCCCTTTCAGGGGTGAAATTTGAAAAATCCTTTTACAAAGGTAACTTACGTTGTAATCATTATCTGCATGCCAAGTTTTAGCGCAATCCGAAAAAATATTGATTTTCACACTTTGTTACCCCATTTCACCCTCTTAGGGGTGAATATTTCAAAAAACCTGAAACACGTATATACTTATTTTTTTACTGAAGCACTTGTGTGAAGTTTCGGATAGAAAAGACTATCTAATCTTGTTTCTCCATACAAACTTTGAACCCCCATTTCATCCCCTTAAGGGGTGAATTTTGAAAAATCCTTTCTTAGTACACCCCTACGTACTAAGACAAATATACCCTCCAAATTTCAAGTCTCTACGACCAGCGGTTTAGGCTGTGCGTTGTCTGTCAGTGAGTCAGTATGTCAGGACAAAGATTCTTATACTATTAGAAGATATACAGGCTTGTTTTTATATTCCTATTAACATCAGCCTATCTCTGTCCACTGTTAGAAATAGGTTTATGATGATGATGATGATGATGACAACGTCACCTTTCCTTTCATGAGGATGCTACCTGTTCATGCCGTGGTGAAAGCCACTATCTAAATGCAGAAAAATCTGTGTTACTTACCGTGTTAGATTTAGGCATGTTTTAAGTTCCCACGCGATGTTCTACATTTCCTTCGAAATTGTACTTAAATTCTTTCCAACTTGTCATCTAATCTGAAGAACCTCTCACTAGTGAAATATAAAAAAAAAACTAAATTGTCAAGTTTTATTTGAAATTTCCTCAAAAAGCATAGTATTTCATGTACGACTACGGCTAGCCGAAGATTGTTTGATGTTATTTCGATGGTCACTACTGGATACCTTCCTATTATTTTGAAAATGTATATTTATGAAGGCGCTCATGAAAGTGGAAGAAGCGAAAGAGGTAGTTACCCCAACGGAAAAAAGGCGTGATTGTATGTCTGTATGTATAAAATATATGGTTGCAGTGTTTCTGTCCAATACCTCAGTGAAAGGACTTTATAAAGTGCAAACCTTGAATATACAGACTGATGGATACAGCACACCTATAGTGCAGTGTGTACATATGTGTGTATATGTACGTGTACCTCCGACGGGGCCGCGACCACTCGCCTTTATAGCAGCTGTTAAACTGTTACGAGTTCGAGCAAATACACCCAGCCTAGCCTATGGTAGCGAGAGAAGCGGATTATCACTTGTGGTGCTGCACAGCCAGTTCCCATTCTAGGCTTAACGTGCTACCATCCTCGACCGCATCATCACTTACCAAAAGGTGAGATAGTGTTCAAACGCTAGTCTAGGTGATATAAAAAAAAAACACATTTAATGTTACTAAAAGGGTTTTGTATGACATTTTCAAAATCTTGGATTATACCTACCTACATAAACTCTAAAAACACCTGTTAATGATTGGGTACTGATGTCCGTTTAAATATCTCCACTCCATTCGTAGCATTCGCGTCGTAGCACGGTAGCATGGTTATAAATAGGAATAATAATTACAAACAAAACATACGAATGGTTGGTTAATTACGAATGGTTGATAGGCATTCACATTGCACACCGTACAGTTACCTACTAAAGCGTACAAAAGAGGTAAGTACCCCGCGTCCGCTTATCACCCGGTGAACACCTCCCATTTATAGAAGACGTATTCGTTGGCTGCCCGGCTCGCCACATCAAACTTGAGACGCAAACTGTGCCGCAGTTTTGAAGTATCCAGACTGTTTACATTCTTTGATATATTCTTCTATATTCATAATGGACAACTTCATAATCTAGATTTAAATACATTGTGCTGTTATTAGAATAAAATGCGACATAGATTAGTAACCAATAATTAAGACCGTTATTTTCCTTCTATTACAATAACTGTGAACAGGATATTATAACCTGTAATATTATAATGTATGCCGTTTAATTTGTTAATTTATGTATTACATGGATAGATACACTCTTTATTGATACACACACACACACACACACATATAACTATGTATACATAGCTTTAATTTAAATTGTACCAATGAGCATTACATAATATATCTCGCAGTCAGGCTTGACGAACGATAATGTGCCTTTTATCGAACAGATATTATTTTATTATCAGCGAAAGCTCGCCCGTCACTGAACCATCCATTGATTTATCAGACATTTTTATTAGGTTTATATTAAACATGATCCAATGAATTATGTTCACACTGCTTACAACTGTGGCTCACACCACGCCGCGTCCCAGCCAAGTTAGCAAGCGTGCTCCATCCTCGACCGCATCGTCACTTACCATCAGGTGAGATAGCGGCCAAACGCTTGCACAGTTCGCAATAAAAAAATAAAAATATTTAAAAAAAAAAGTGCGTGCGGCGACGTGAATTGCCGACTGCTGTGTCACCATTGCATAAACCTTAGAGGTCTAAGCCGTCTAAGGGCCGATTTCACCAGTGAATATAAACGCGATCAGGTCGACTTGAACTTGGTTTCCTTGGTGTTTAACTGAGATTAAACAGGCATTTGGCATTTCACCACCACAAACTGACCGTGGTTACAGTTCAAACGAGTTCTAATTCTGAATTACCGATTTTGTGCGTTTAGCTCTCTTGGTCCCGTTTACACTGTTTACAGCCACTGTAACTCGTATTTTGCGCGTTCGTTTTCGTTTCCGTGCATGGCATAACAAGACGAGACGTCTTGTTATTTTCTTATTAAAATTATAAATATTTTAATTCCTTGGGCTACATTTAAAAATTTGAATTTTACGATTCTGAATACAAAAATATATACCATGCACGGACACGGAAACGAATTTGGTAATATGAATTTGTCAGTTTGACAATCTAAAACAATCTAAATACGACAGCTCTATGACGACATTTACGTTCCATTGTGCGTAATAGCATAAAATCTTGGTTTTGGTAAACGCGATCAAATGGAGCCTGATGAAAGATGGGAGGTGGTGAAATCAAGTACGCGTAAACCAAAATCAACATCGACGTTAGAACACGTTTTAGTAAAACTTAGTTCAATAAATCTCGATTAGAAAGAAAGAAAGAAGAAAGAAAATTAATTTATTCAGTCTAATGCACACAAAAAATACAAACAACAATATAAAACAAAAATAAATTAACACGTAAAAATAAAATGACATTAATTGAAACAAAAAAAAAACAACTAATGTGTGGATAGCTGAATCAGGTCCATCTCAGCACAAATGTTAAGGTACTACCACCTCAACGCTGATTTTCAGGTGGACCTGTAGCGGGTGTTGACTAACGCGAAAGAATTAATAGATACCTAAATAAATATTTAAAACAAAATTCAGTGGTAAACAATAATATAACTGAACAAAAATCAACTTTTAACGTACAATTTACATAATCATATACAGATCAAAGTGACACTTATCGTAAGACATAAAAAGTAAGTATAAAATCTAATAAAACTTCATTTACGCAGCTTCATTTGGCTGCCAACGTCACAATCAAAGGCTGCCAGTAGAGTGGTGTGTATGTGGGTGTTTGTGTGTGTGTGTGGTCAATATATGTTAGTTTAGTTTCTAAAAATTAGATTATGGACACATCAATCTTTATATTGCCATGCTTCCTTTGCTCTGCCACTAAGAATTGCTTTAGCTTATATTTAAAAGAACCTAATGTTTTTAAGTTCCTAATTGGAGGCGGGATATTGTTCCAACACTTAGTAGCAGAGTATCGAAAGGAACCACGGAAGCCAACTGTTCGGTGCTGCTGTGTGGACAATTGTTGAGATACATGGCGAACAGAACATGACCTACCCAGAGTAATATAACTGAGCTTGTTGCGCAGATACGAAGGACTCTCAAAGTTAATTACGCCAAAAAGTAGACATGCGAGATGGAGTTTGCGTCGGGACTTCATTTTTAGTGCATAGTGCTTATTAAGAAAAGGTGTAATGTGACTTCTAGGTGGGATATTGAAGCAGAATCTAGCACAAGCATTCTGTACCCTTTGTACCAAATTTTGTGTTCTAGACAGAAGCCGTGGGCCATATACTGTGTCAGCATAATTAAGCTTTGATAGCACTAGTGCTTCTACAAGTTGTGTACGGAGATCTTCGCTTAAATATGGTCTGATCTTGTATAGCATTTTCAGTCTGTAGAAACAATTACTGACCGATTCAGCAATATGTTCTTCAAATCTCAAATGTGCGTCAACTTTTAAGCCAAGATTGCGCACTACATACACACGCTCGACTTTTTCACCCATGAGTGATAGATCTACAACACTAGGGAGCGATGAAAGCTGATGTTTACTACCAAATATCATAAATTTTGTTTTTGTGGGGTTTAATAAAAGGCAATTCCTCTCTGACCATTTTACTATTCTGTTTAAATCTTCTGTGATTCTATGTAAAGCAATGTCTAAATATGTTGGTTCAAAGTCAATATAAATTTGAATATCGTCTGCGTAAATATGAAATTTTGAATTTTGTATACATTTAATAATGTCAGCACTGTACAGAATGAATAGTATTGGGCCTAAAATTGATCCTTGCGGCACGCCCCTTTTTATTTCGGTCAGTGAAGATTTTAATATTTGTCCAGACAATTTCTTAAGCTCAACATATTGATGTCGGTTACTAAGGTAGCTATTGAACCATTTTACAGCTGATGTATCGAAACCATAAAAACTTAATTTGGCAAGCAAAAGAGGAATATTTATTGCATCGAATGCGCGGGAAAAATCCAACAACACTAATAAGGTGCACTTGCCCTTATCTTGAGAGTCCAGAATGTTATCTGTCACATCTATGAGGGCAGTTGATGTGCTTCTGCCTTTTCTAAACCCTGATTGCAACTCGGGGAGAATTTCATTTCTTTCTAGGTAGGTACTCAGTTGCTGACTTACCACTTTCTCCATAATTTTGGATATACAGGGTAAAATGCTAATGGGCCTAAGATCCTTTAGCTCATTAGGGTTATTGTTCTTCGGTAATGGTCGCACTATAGCCGTTTTCCAAATGTCAGGAAAAGAACAGGTGTTTATAGAGGAATTTATGAGTGAGGCAATGGTTTCAATTGAATTAGGAAGAGTTAAAAATAACATATTTAGAGTAATAAGGTCACAACCCTCTGCGTTGGATTTTAGATTTTTTAGAATTTTGTATATGGTATCTGAAGTTATAGTTGTAATTGTAAATGAGTTTTCTCTATTGTAACGTGTAAATTCAAAAAAAGTTAAATGTGAAATGGAGACCTCAGTATTTCCAGGGACATTTAGAAAGTGGCAATTTATGGCATTTACATCAGTGAAGTGTGCTGGAAGCTCTTTTTCAGTTGAAGATGATAGGACATTCGATTTTAGATTTTTCCACAAGGTTTTAGGTTGATTTATTTTATTGTTTATATTAAATTTGAAATAGGCTACTTTTTCGAAAAACATGGATTTATTAACTAATGATTTGAGTTCTTTGTAATATTTTAGTTTTGTCTCTAGCTGTGTCTGTTTGCATAAAATAAGGGCATCATTGCGTAAACGCATCATTAGCTTTATGTTATCAGTAATCCAGGGATAACTGTGGTCTCTTACAGTAAAAGTTTTTAATGGTGCATGGGCATTGAAGAGATTTAATATGCTATCATTAAATTGACTAACCATATCACTGATATTCGATATAGCAGATATTGAGTTCCAGTCAATCATATTCAAGTCTTTAGAAAATAATTCGTTAGAAATGTTTTTAAAGGGTCTATAAGTTATAGTGTATGGGACATTTTCGTTCGTCGTTTTATATTTAGCTCACATGTGACAAATGAATGACCAATGACTCCCACCACACTTAGTAGCATAAATGGTGAAATCAACCCTAAGGCATACACAAAAGTCAAAGCAATTATCCAGTATATATGGGCAAATTAAAAATCTGCACTTACACACGTCAAATAACTTTACATAGATCGTATCAATAATAATGATTATATATATTTATAAAAACATAAAGCGTATTTCAGACTACCTACGCTACAGTATTTCAGACTACCTACGCTACAGTATTTCGCTATATACTCGTAGCACAGCATGACAAGGAAATAACAAGCAAGCTGGCTGCTATATACTATATATATATAGTACGGATAAGTGTGAACGTGTTCTAGATAAATGTACGGTGAGCGATATTGTTGTGCTATATGCTATAAGCTATAATATTATAGCGTAGTCTGAAATGCGCTTTACTTAGTGCTATGAATTTAAAAAAAAAACTAAAGTAATGAGCCATTCAGCTTTCATCTAAACGTCGAACGTCACACTTTAATAAATGTTTAATTCCCCTGATTAATGTAGCACACTCTGCGACGTTTTATATAAGAAATATATCTAATCCCACGATGTCTCACGGTATCAAAGTCAAGTGAAACCTTCGTTGTACCATTGTACGAGTAACACTTGTAATTTTGCCCCTGGGGCAGTACCACAGAACAGACACAGATAGTACTACAGAAATAACAAGAGTATGATGATTGAAAATGCAGCAAAATGCCAAATGCTTGTAAGTCAGAGATTTACGTGTCTTTTTTTCATGTTAGTTTGCTTTGGATAAGAATAATTCCATAACCCCGTGAGACAATATAAGCTAACACCAGCAAGTGAAACAGTTTGTCGACCTTCACGAATCCGGAGATCAACTACCCGGGTGTTATTATTTCTGTTCGCTAAACGCTTTCATCCAAAACAAGTTCCACGAAAACACAAAATGTTTGTGCAGAAGTCACTTTGATGTGAATCACTCGAGCAAAATGGTTCTAGCAAATAGCCCACCGATAATCAGCTAGAGAGTCCTACGTACATATAACTCGACACATTGCCACTCAAATAAACGTGAACCTTCAGAATCCTCCCCCCACTAATCGTAAACGTAAACTAAGCCGCCGACACTCTGAGGTCGACACAGACGATTCCGTGTGCTTCGAGTTCTCCATAAGGATGTAATATTTGTTTGTCATTATTTGCTTACGTTTCAGATTGTTGATGAAACTTCCACTGGAGCGAGAGGTCGACATGCTGAATGTACAGAATATTTCCACAAGAAACGACAACAAGTAATCTGAAGCCGAATCCGGGGATGTCTCTCAGAATTCGGAAAACGCGGCATTGTGCGAAAAATTCTTACTTTGATATACGGTGCGGCACTTGCGATGCGACGGTTGTGAATTCTTAGCTAGGTAGTGTCGCTGTGTGACGACACGGACCGGTCCCGTGTACTGTCAGCAAGTCGCCGTGGTAGCCGGACCGGACGACGTAGTCCGCACTGCGTACTCGTTCGTAAACCGCGTACTGCCGCGCCACCCATAACTCACAGCCTCCGACAAAATTGTTAGCTGCTTTATTTTACTGCTGTTGTTAAGTGTTCCCGCTCCGAGCCGCATTTTTCGTCCGAAACAAAATGAGCAAAAGTTTTATGGAATCGGTACCGAAAGTTCGTCCAGGCATATTCTGAACATAATCTAACTAAACATCCACAGAACTCACTCTCGACCGGACAAATAATGTATCGTAACAATCGGATATACTAATGGAAGTCATAGATGTAAGTTAATGACACAGTGTCCGGCTCTAATGGCAACATCGTTTAAACAATGCGACGGTCTGAAAGCAGTTCTGTGATCGCGTGTACGAGTGGGTCCTGCAGGCTGCTCGCTTCCTCCGTGCATCCTGCGGGGGAGGGGGTGGGGGGAGGCCCTCGAGCGTTATAATGGCGCAGGACACTGCACCACGCTGCAGGTAAATGGATTCCACATAGTTACATGGACGCTTTGTTCGCTCACGTCACTGCCGCAGCCTCACCACCGAGCTGCATCCACTGCAGTGTGTATGCTCTCCCGGATGTAGAAGACACTCGGATTCCTACACTGGATAGTGCACTTCGTTTCGAATAAACATCGCACAGCTTTAACTATGTTGCGCCCTACGCCCTCCTTAAACACCGATCAATTAATATACAAGAAAGGAAAGCTCGGTCTATTTTGTTGTGTTCAGTATAGTGAGTGAACAAATGTACGACGGTCCGATGCGCTTAAGTTGATCGTCGACGTATTCCTATTATCTAATCATAGCCGTGTCACAAACTCAATAATAATATACAAATAGCCATGTCGTAATAACATAACATATATTGAAATCATACATTCTGTAAGCCTTTCTTAACCTACGTTAAAATTTCATAATTTCCCGTAGAAAGCGTGGGACTGAAATATAATATAAAGGTTCATTCACATGACCGCCCACCTGCCGCAAGTGAGCGACGCGACGTCGACCACGGGCTCATTTGTCGCTGTCGCGTGCGCATTCCACTCAAATGAGGAACGCCCGTGACTAAACACTGACAATCTTGAGTTGAACAATTACTAGAGACGTTTAAAAAATATACAAAGCTGACTGTTCTAAAACCTCGCCTTCTCGAGCTCTCGGTGATTCAATAGTATAATTCATTTTTACGCAGAACTGACTCACTTTGATGTTTTAAATGATACTGTGCGGATGTGAGCTGGTAAAACGCCGAACAAATGTTGCGATTATTTTAATTCGCAATTTGTGTCAGTCCGCTTAATTTATAACTTTTTTACGGTGTCTATTTCATTGAACAATTTGTTTAGTAAGTAGGCAATGGAAACTATCCAGAAGCGCGGTTGAAGCCATTCTCGGTCTATCGCCGGGTGACGACGGATGTCGCCGAGTGTCGCCGGCGACACGCAGCGCGACCTCGGGTTACAGATCGGCTTCGGGTTTTACTAATTGACTGATGAGCTCCCACGCGATGTCAACATTATATATCTTATTGTTTTTCAGTATTAAAAATATCTTTCGTCTGCAATTACATAATATAACGTTTGCATGCGGGGAATGTGGCCGCTCAGATCAGCGTAATTAAATTACAATAGTAGTAGGTATAGCTGAATATCAATAATTTACCATTTAAATAAATGTAGTACTTACTTAGATAGGTACGGGGTTATTGAATATTTCACTGATAAAAGGGAGAAATTATATAGAAATTGCCTTCTTAATATTCCCACAGACTAGACATAAAATGTGGCCTCGACGGCCTGACATTCGAGCAGTCACAAGTATTGCCTCGGACATTTTATAAGAAACCGACTTATTTAACAAACACACAATAAAAGTCTCATAAAACTTATATGTCCACTGTCAAATGACGAGATATTTATGAGTTATTTGATGTCTCAACATTTATGTCCCACATTATTATCAAATGGTGACATAACACTCGTAACGACATGGTAATTAATTGAGTGTGTGACCTCTGTGACACCGCCAGTGACGGCGTGATGGACTGCTGTCACACCGTGTCGATACACTTCCCACACCATGTCGCGACACATTGATATTATCAATACTTACTTTACATCCTAATATTATAAATGCGAAAGGAACTCTGTATGTCTGTCTGTCTCGCTTTCACGCCAAAACCACTGAACCGATTTAAATGAAATTTGGTACACAGATAGTCTTGAGCCTGAGAAAAGACATAGGCTACTTTTTAATGCAGTAAAAAAAGAGGGTTGTGAGGAGTTGAAAGGGGGGATAAAAAGTTAGGTAAAGGGGTAAGTGAGGGGAGGGGGAAAGGGGGGATGAGCGTGGCGTGTTACTGTGCGCCTGTGCGGTGTAGTTGGGATACGTATGTGTCTTATTAGTTAATGCTACCCAAAGACACTTTCAAAGATTCCACGCGGACGAAGTCGCGGGCACAGCTAGTACTTGATAAATACTTATTTGCGTAATCTGTGTTTATAGAAACTCGCGGTCATAGTTTTTAGAATTAGTGAATTGATGCAATGCAACTGTAAACAATAGATCGATATACGACTATAACATAAAGTAGTTTCGAGCGGTCAATGCGACAACACTCTAGTTTATTTCATCTGTCAACTGTAGTTATTCGTGGAGGAGTGGAGCGGCCAGGGTTTGTTTTTCAACAGAACAGAAATTCTTGAGTTACACTACACGAGTACTTTTATTTATTTTAATACAAATGTTAGGTGATGAACGATTAAGACGAGCGATGGACTTTGCATTACATTTCTTAGGATTTTTTTTATTTATAGTTTCAAAAAGTTATATTTGACTACATGGTATGGTGTTATACTCGCTTGCTAGCAGAATTATGTAGGTATTTTGTATGTAACAACTACACTGATAACAACAAGGAAACTTATGATATGCCTTTCTTGCTGCTTTGAAACTGAATTGTACACACCTGAAGAAACATTTGAATGTTGTTTTTAGCTAGTTCGTCGAAGAGAGCACACCGCCGCATATAAGAACATTCTATAATTAGATAAGTGGCCGTTAGTCTGGCGAGATTTGCCGATTAAATAAACCAGATCGAATTACCAGATACAAATGACGGATATAAATAGTTGTGTATGTGCTGTATTTGAGGCTGTATAAATAGAGTGGAGCGAATTACTGTATACGGAACGCAGTGCTGTGATCGGGACTCCGGAAGATGGCAAGTTATGGTGGAATAGCGACAGATCTGCATCGCCTCGCATCGCTTTATCTCGCCGCAATCGAGTACACTAGGACGCGCGACGAGACGCAGGTGTTAGATATTTTCATAGTACATACAGATTTACGACATATTTCCAATTTTTGATGATAATTTAATTCATACATTATTAATATTGCTTTAAATAAGGGTGTTTATACGGTGATCGATACAATTGAGGGTAGTCTAAACCTTACAAGATGTGTCAGAGCCGCCATCTTGGTTTTCTGTTTGATTGATGCTTTAAAAGGGCGGTAGAAACGTTAGATGAGACACTTTTGCTCGAGCAGCCTTCGGGCTAACATCGTTACCTTTTCTCTGTTGAGAGTATCGTTCATACGACAAAGTGCTGTCCAACTCAATAAAGCTAAGTATTTGTATTACATAATGTATTGAATAATTGTGGCTAGAATGTAGTTTTCTAGGATATGTTTATAATAATGATGGTTTCGCCTAGGAATGGTGATGATAGTGTTTTAGCTTCGTTGATGGTGGTAAGGAATGGCTATGAGGGGTGGTGGAGGCCTTTTGGGGGAAACCCCATAATATTTTGTATAAATTGTCTAAATCGGTAGTGATTTTCATGTGTTATGTCTTGTTGAAACTTGTTATAAAGCCTTGTAGCTTAAAATTAAATACTTATTGGTATATTGCTGTTCTCTTTGTTCTATTGTCTATTATAATGGTCCTGAGTCTCCTGATGGTACATAAACTGTTGTTATAATGATGAAGGTACAAATAAAATGCTTTCTCGGTGATGTCCTGACTTTTATATTTTATTAATAAGTCCTACCTATTAGCTGAAGTATAGGCAGGTAGTCTTGGACGTGGTTCCAAGTGAATATTTAGCTCCAGACATATTAAGTTTACGGTAGACTACTAGACTACCACCTACCATCCACCCTGTTCGCGAGTCATTAATCTAACACAGGCATGCGGCCGAATCTGCTACAATAAATAAATGTGTAGATGTGTACTTACGAGATCTGTGTACACTCCCCGAGATGTACGGATCTAAGCTATGCGTCTGATGGAACGCGGCGAAAATACTTCTGATACTCATAACATGCACGATAAAACGTTACGAAATGTTTCAGTCACAAGTCTACCTAGATCACACGATATACTTTAACTGACAAGTTTGTTGTATTACTTACAGCGAGGTAGCGTGGGGACGTGTGTCCCTCGCAGCGCTGATTGCGACAAGGTCGGCGCGGCGCGTGCCGCATGCGACATGCGACACTATCCTCGGAGCTGAGGCACAACTTTCACCGATGGAGGCAAACAGGGTTAAAAAGTTACATTTTTGTAAGAGACCGCGCGCGTACACCGGAAATAACTTGCGACTGAAAAAGAATAGATCAAAAACAAAAAAGAAAGTCAAGCGACGACTGTGACTCAACTTGGGGATTTTATTTCTTTAAAACTTTGAAAGATAGTTTACATGACGTCGATGCCTCAGATAGCTGAGAGCTTCTGTACACACAAACCTTTTATAACAACACATACATCACTACCTTCGCAGATATTAATTTCAGTGTTATCTAATGTCTATTTTCTATGGTAAGGTATTGTCTTTAAAAAAAAAAAAAATAGAAAAAAAAAAAAAAAAAAAAAAAAAAATATTTATAGAACACGATATTTATAGAAACCAGAAGCCGTGCCGAAAAAGTATTAAAACTTTTTTTCGTTTACTAAGTAATTGTTTATGTATCTTCGTCATGCACCCGCGTTAACTACTCCGTAACAAGTACCTAGATAGGTAGGTACAGAGTGTAACAGTTCGGCAAGTATCCGTTGTTCCGTGAATACAAATAGAATGTTTCCACAAATACTGCGACCCGCCCGCCCAGTGTCGCGGGCTAACTTTTTATGAAAAATACACAAAATAACTCCGCTACAACCGCTGCCAACTTTATATAATGCACTGGCTCTCCTGACAATTTTCCCATGATTTACAATTGTGAGTCATTCTCTGAATTTACATGATTTTCTACAACTTTATCAGTTTGTTTGTGGGGGCACGGTGCCCGCCCGCCGCGCGCGAGTGTGGTGCGGCGACAGGCAACATTGTGTCCTCTTGCTTTCAAAGGGCTGATATTTGTTAGTTAAATTACCTATTTTATAAAGTGTCCACACTCTGCCTGAAACAGATACGTTTTCAGCTAATGTCTATATGGTCGCTCGCGAGGTTTAGCTGTAAAATAAATCTGAATCCGTTAAAGTCCGCGAGGTCCATTACCGCGAGCACATTAAAAAAGCTGTAAACCGATCGCGGAAGAAAGTGCGCTGCGAAATGGAGGTTTTACTGCCCGCCGCTGGCTCCGCAGCTTTATTCCACGTCGCTCGATTAAAGACGACATCTCGATCGTTCGCCATTCGTAAAAACGCAGATTTCGCGCACGAAATAAAACTTCACAGTTGTCCGCTTGGCAGTTGGCACCCTCCGCGACTCTGCGTTCTCTCGTCTCATTTATATTTATGTCCTTGGTAACATTACGGTAACGGTTATTACACGTGTTCCACTCGAAGATTAAAGCGATGAGAATATTATTTACGATCTATAATGCTAAAATTAAAATAGTCACTCGCAAATCGCAATGTTTAAAATATAATAAATGACATATATTAATGGTGATTATACCATAAATATAATTAAAATACTATTTATCGTGCTCATAATAAGCTCGTTTTTTTTTTATGCAAATCGTCCGATTTCGGTCGAACAACTTCGTCGGCACCTATTTATTTTATCATCATATAGGATAGCGTTTGTTGACCACTATCTCACCTGTTGGTAAGCGATGATACGGTCGACGATGGTAAGCACGCTACGCCTAGAATGGGAACTGGCTCTCAAGGATAGCTGCCGGAACACATTAGATGTTTGAACGCACACACATGTTTTACCACGTTAGACGCGCCTATCTTTTAAATAAATGATTGACCTTGAGAAAAAATGAAGCTAGAAACCTTATACTGGGTACTTCTCCTTGACCAAGAATCGTTGAATTTGGCAAAAAGCAAGGTATTAGAGCACTAATATAGGAAACAATCTCAATCAGACAATCAAAAAAATCAACAATCAAAAAATGGCGGCAATAGCCCAATGGATAGGGTAGAGTGTCGGAATGGCGATCGAGAGGTCGTGAGTTCGAATCCCACCCCACCCATTGCACTATTGACGTGAACCCACTCCAGACACTAGCATATTTAGCTTAGTTGGAGAGGTTAACAAGAATACTAGCAATGTGCAACTCACATTGCGAGTAATCTTTATTCTTTAAAAAAAAAAGCGAATTTTGGTACGATTGCTAACTTATTATTTGTGGTTGGTGCAAGCACGCGTCTAGGCATCGGCGTAGGGCTCGAACTGCTAAATTAAGTTTGTCCTTTAACCTAGTTTGAAAAGTTGGTACGGAAGCATCGGTGGGCGAGTCCAACTCGATTTGGCCGGTTTTATTTAAGGTACGAACACACCGCAGCGTCCTGCGTGCGCGATCTAGGCGGCGATCAGATAGCGCAGTAGTATTTGTATCGACTGGTTCACACCAAAAGCGATCAGAAAACAATTGAAAAGTACTGAGATCGCGCCCGTAGATCGCAGGACGCCGGCGTGTGGCCGTACCTTTAGAGTTATAGTCTGAGGTAGTGATATAATTACAAATCTTGAGATTTTTCATCAAATTAATGCGACAAGTTGTTTTACAGTCCTCTCTTAAAAAATGTACACAAACAAATACGGCATGCGGAGTGTAGACATTATTACATATGAGTTTATGAGGTTTCGAGTAACTTTGAGTGCAATGAACGTTCTGTGAGTGCGTACGGAGTCAGTCTGCTGCGTGCACCACACATTGACATATTAATTACCGACGCTGCCACCACCATATCGGCTGATATTATTTATAACTGTTTATTAGCACTTTTTAAAGCACGTACTCTACTTATCCCTAGGAAATGAAATTTGCCGTACCTACTCTATCCGAGGTCTACTTCCCCGAACTATAACTTCATAGATAAATGCTGCGTAGCGTCGCGACTCATTTATTTGTTCTGCCTAGTTTTAGTACTTCGTAGTGGTGTGCGATTAGAAAACGATAATGGAAAGGCGAGGTATGCTTGTCTGCTTGATCTGCGCCCGTGGAGAGAGTTGGCCCACCGCCCGGCAGTTGTATCTCTGCTCTGTACAATGTTATGTACATTGTACGGTGCAGAGCATCAGGTTAATGACAAAAAAGGTTTCGATTGCCATTATTTTAGTTTGGTTTCATACATGATCAACGCTTGACAAATCTATATTTATTTGAGGAAACGAAGTAACATTTGAAAGCTGGTTATTCTAGTTTAATAGATAAGCTGAGAGCTGTACACGGTCGAACATTTCACATGACGCTTTTTGCGAGTTTAAACATAGCGAAAATTAATCATCCTAAATTATGTATCCGCTGTGGAAAATTTACTGTTACATCCGTCAATAAAGTGTCCGGGTAAATATTAGAGCTGTTATCTCGTAATGCCACCGCACACGTCGCCGTGTGTACCCTACCCACCGTGTACGTCCGTACTCACAGTCGTTACGTAATCCGTAACCATATTTACTAATAAACCAGAGCCGGTTCTGTCTCGACGACGAATTTTATTAATTTAACATAATAGTTATCAAGCACAATATATATCGTATTTGTAGTCTCCAAATGGTTTTGACATCGGTAATGTGACTTAAAATATTTATTTTAGTCTGTATAATTTATAATATAAATAGATGTTATACCGAATGTGTAACGAAAAGGAAAACATTTTAGTTAAAGCAGTTCGGCATCGATCGTCATAGGAAATGGGAATTCAATGAAATGTATATAGGAATATATTTATTTGCTATAAACCTCAATGGAAACGGCTTTTAATATGTAATTATATTTTGTTTCTAGTACTCGTTGTTATAGCGCCCATAGTCATACCTACATACTTTGTGAAAATTTCAAGAATCTACCTATTACGGTTATGGAGATACGGCCCTGTGAAAGGTGGACAGACGGACGGACGGACGGACGGACAGCGTAGGCTCAATAATAGGGTTCTGGTTCTGATGCTACTCTTTCGGTACGGAACCCTTAAAACAATAAGAAGAGATATCAAAATAAATATTATTAGGTATGTGTACATTGATGGCTAACTGCTGCTGCAGCAGTTCACTACTCAGAGGCAGTATTATATCTCACGACACTCGCTACTACCGCAGCAGTTCCTGCACTCACTTAAAGCTCATCATTAATCTATAAAATAAGTACATTTTATTGACCCGGTGCAATGGACCTACATAGCCCCGGAACTCTATATCCAATATATCCGGTACACGTCATCGTGTCGACATCCTCCATGCCAGTGTTGTGGATGTAGTTCAGCACGAGTTCTCGAGATTCGTGCTAGATAGTTCTAGTCTAGACGGCTCTTATCACGACGAGGCAATATCCTGCTAGGCGAAGACGGTCCGTCAGTGAGTATGTAGGAAGCTTGACCAACTTACGGGTATAACGTCTAATTGCGTCTCGGCATCGACCGGAGAACGAAACCGGACAATGAGCGTGTTTGTTGGAACCGGATATTATCGGTCCTTCAGTCGAGCGACTGTCTCTGCCCCGGGTCTTATATTAACGGAGTTCAGACACGAGTATTGACTGAACACTGGACCGCAGACATCTCCCGGCCTTTTATTCTATATTATATAGTTCCCTCGCGACGGCGCGCAAAGAAACGTTTACCCCGCATTAGTCCGAATGAATTCTGTCTGCCCTTCGTAATACTTCAGACGGCTATATTATGTACTGCAAGTAGACGATTCTAATGCGTAAGGTCCTTCGTTTAATCGTCGGCTTACATTGTTCCATTGTGCGCCAATTAGCATACAAAGGGCACGAGCGGCGCGGCCCGTGCCGCACTCCCGCAATTCCGCACTCCTCCGCTGCGGGCATCGTCAGCACGCCAACAGTGGAGACCCTACTCGCGTTTCATTAATTTATTTAGAACTTTCACCCAAGAATATTATTCTAGAATATTAATTATATTAAGAGCATTAACGTTCTGTTCAGTTCGAAATAAATGCGTACAACATGTAAATTAACCCGAGCCTCGACTCTATGGATAAAATAATTAACTAAGGTGTTTTATGAGAATCGTAAGTACGTACAATAAATTGTGAAATGGATACAAATATTCGCAAATATTCATACAATCGCGTCGGAGCGGATCGGATGACGAAACAATTATTCGGGAAGCAGACAGAATAGAACAAATAACATTATCATGTTAATGAAGCAGTCCGAGGACACACCTCTCACCACACATTTCCAGGCTGAATTTCATCTGGAACATTGTGGGACAGTGTATTTCTAATATGTTTCTCCTGAATTATGGACTCATGCAACGGTCCTACAGTTTCGAGACTGAGGTTAGAAAGTAAATTTAATATTTTTCACTAACGTTTTATCAGTGAAGATGTATTCTGTGAACCGCTTTACGATATTTATTTATTTTAGATTAAAGAGGGGGGGGGGGGGGCATACTTAGAACTGACTCTAATTTTTATTTCATCAAACCTATACGTGCGGGGTATCTGTAAAAACAATTGAAATTTCTAAAACTTTTTTTTCTTAAAGTTAATAAGTCAATCGTTTGGCCAGTTTATTTATTTACGTAGTTAGTTACGTTATAATAATATAGTCGCAAAATGATCCTTATATAAACTGTATCAATTGGAAATGGAGATGCAAGGTGTCCAGTATAAAAACAGTAGTACAGTGAAACAAAGATAAAAAAAATAAAGAATTAAAAAAACCATACAGACGAATTGAGAATCTCCTTCTTTTCGAAAGTCGGTCGAAAATGAGAGGACATACATTTGAGTTATTACACGTTTCAAAGTACCGGCTGCAAATGCAGGGGTGCGACATTCTTGCACTCCAGAGTGTGGCTTGTCTGTGCCATACGGGCGGACAGACAGACAGACAGACATGACGAATCTATAAGGGTTCCCTAAAAACGACGTCAACCGCATCGATGCAAGGTCATTGATGCACATCGATCGCAGCAAAGCTACATCTATAATTGGACTACAAAAAAATAATGAGAGATTCAATCATTCGCAGCGAGAGATGAACTCTATGAAGCTCAACATTTTCTCTCGTATATTTTCCTTTCACCTCAACAGCTTTGATCAATTACGGTAAGGACGTAGTTAATTGCGTAAAGGATAAGCTTGCCTTCGAACCGGGGGATCGCCGGTTCAAATCCCTGGACTAATCTCTATCACCAAGAACTATCCACAAATTGATTTTTGTGAGTGCATATATGGGATTTCGTCCACATGGGATAGGAGCTTTAAATCGATGTTCCGCTTGCTCTGTTACCATAAAGTAGCTTACCACCATCAAGGAGGAAAGTTTACACCATGATCTTATGGTGTTCCTTCCTATTATCATCGCTTACCACCAGACGAGATAGTGGTGAAACGCTAGCTTATCATATCAAAAATATGAAGCTCGGCCGACGTCGTACCGTCACAGATCGCCTCGCTTAACCACTAGAGTCATAAAAGTAAAACAGGAAGAAGGAAGACACAGGACAACTTTATCCAGGAGTAAGCCAACATTTGGTGCGATATGCGGTCATTGTTATATTTTGGCAGATATTATCATCATCAACATCAGCCGGTGTCAGCCCACTGCTGGACTCTCCCAAGATACGCCACTGAGCTCGATCTTCGGCTCTTCTTTTCCAGACACTGCCTATCGCTTTGCGTATGTCGTCGTTCCACCTGGTCACAGGACGTCCTACGCTACCTTTGCCGATTCGATGTAAGTCAACGCGATCAAACTATGACCATTTATGTCGCATATTTTTGCATATTTTGCGATTTCACGAGGAAATCAAACCTATAGAGTACTTCCCGTTAACCTAGAATCATGAAATTTGCCAAGATGCAACTGAACTTTTACTATAACAAACTTACTATTTGTGGTTGGTGCAATACATTTCATATGGATCGAACTACAAGTAGAAGCCTTGGTGCAACTCGCACTTGACCGATTTTTTGCTACAATTAGCCTGTCTGCAAGTATTGGTTTAGATTTTTCTTGTCTGTGCAATGCGATCTCTGTAAAAACTTCAGCATCGTGCATTCAAGTTAGAAAACTGGATACTCCTGAAAGACAATTTAATAATCCGCGACTGCAAGTAATACTAAACCAGTTTATCTAGGTGTGAGTAACTAACTCGCTCCGACAAATATTTGTACATATAATACACAGTCGACTCACGTTCCTGAGCGGGTTTACATTTCAAGATTAGACATTCTAGCACGAGATGCTCGTAGATAATTCGCTAACACAGATGGTTGCAGTTTTATGGTAACCATTCTCCGTGAGAGATGGGAGCGGGCCAGTGGAGCGGTTCTGTTTGTCCGGCCACCTACACTCTCTCTACTCTACAGGTAACCTGTGCTGTGAGTGATTCTGGGTGACACGACGTTGTGCACTCAGGGCGGGCCGAGCCGCACCTGCGTCAGTCACCCACGTCACCCGCGGTGACCCCGCGCGTTGCTAGCCACGCCGGACTGCCAGAGGGAATCTAAGTACTCGGCATACACCGCACACCGGCTCCTTTCAGTTACTGCTTAAACAAACACCCACCCACCGAGTCTAGTTACGGATTATTTATTACACCATCTACTATTGTATGTGTAACCTGCGAGCGAACGCAGCAATAAGTACAAACATTGCGCCCAGGCGATAGCCGACATGATCGTCTTGGTCGCGTCGCATCTTAAAAGAGCTCGATGATATTAATTTGTTTAACATTTGTTCTTTCCCGTCATCAAAAGCGTGATCATCTGAAAGCAAACACATTTTTTGTTTATCTGTGACAGATATATGATTCCCCGTTTACACGACGTTTACTTTGCTCTTCTCGGGCGCAATATGTCCCGACGTTGCGCCATATTTACCTACTCTCTCTCCTGTGTAAATATTTTACACCAATATGTGTGTCTTAATTTCCAAACGATCCTTGACAGCTGCTTTATAGCCTTTACAGATTTATTTTATTCTTATCATCATAAGCCCTCCACCACTACCTTAAGTGATGATAAACGATAATGCGGTCTAAATTGTGAACGTTCTTGCATTTAAGTAGAAATCGGTGGTGCTGGACCGGGTTTAATACAATCCACATACCGGAATAGTTCAAAACCGTGCTTCAAGTTGGCCGGCAACGAATTCGGAGATGAATGATGAATGAAATGATGGAATAATATTGAATCTGATTATACTCATCCAGCGGTAGTGCAGTAGTAGTGGTATACGCGGTGCGCCCGTCCACCCTCTAAGCTCTGATGCTCGGTTCTTTTAGTCAGAATAATACCTATAATATTTGTGACGATCTTGATCCGAGAGGGCACGTTCAGGCGCTCTTCCAATTTGGGCTCACTCGATTTGGAGTATTTCAAGCGAAAACTATACTCGTCCCAGAAAATAGTGCGTATTATGTTACACAAAGACGGGTAACCTGTTTCTAAAATAACAGTGTAACGAAAAACACGGCGGAGCAGCCGCGCCCGCAGCCCGTAGCTCTCGCTTGTCTCAGCATTGAGATTGAGAACAATCTTGCGGTACAATAACTCTATTTATTTTTACTTCCGCGGTCATCGCACCGCGCAATAATCTTCGCGAATATACGAGCTACTCTTTGTTACACTCTATTTATGAGTTACATCACATCTCGAGCTTTACACATCAAATGGCGAACTAAATCATCGCACTGATATTAAAATAGTTTCAGTGTCCGGCGGGAGTTATAATGTTATTATTTCTGAGCCGATCGTTCAAAACATTTTATCAGCACAAATTATTTATGTACGATTTGCTCGCCTGGTGTTTTCGCACACAGCGTCGCGTCTTTTAACTTATAAAACACTGCATTTTATTTAAGTACGTTATGACGCTTTTAAACTCCATTTAACCGTACCTTCCGGATAGAACATACATCCTGCAACGGACGTACATTAAACGCACAAGAATCGCGAATTCGACCATATCGGGTCCAATATCATCATACCTACTTGTACAACGTGCATATGTCCAGCGAGCTCCGGCCGTAGAGCGAGGTGTGTATCAGTACTCGAGCCGTGTCGTACCTAATAAATATCGCGCAACAAGTGGCGGCCGACGACCGGCGCCGAAATAGCCCCGACCGCACCTGATTTACATTAGCCTGCTGATCACCAGCTGACGTGACGTCACGGCTGGCTGCATTGTGTCTGATCTACCCTCACCGGCCATCAGCCGTCAGTTACAGACGACAGTGTGAATAGGTGACGACCTATGACGCCGTCAGTTTATTTGCGTTGCAGTCGTTGACTGACCTACCCCAAGGAATGCGCCGACTGTTGGACGATGATATATCGTCTATTAAGTGGCCGCGACTGGGTGCCGGCGCTGCGAGCTGTGGCCCCATCTGCGCCGCGCCATGTGGCTCGCGAGTGCATCTCTGGCTCGTGATCCCACGGGCTTATTACTTCGCGCGACGATTAAACGTTTTAATGATACACTTTCTGGTTTACGAGCGTAACGACGAGCCGGAGATGTGACTCCGTCTCGAGCAGACAGACTTTCTGAACTTGAAAATAATTTAAAATAAGACACGGATCTCGATCTATAAATTGTCGGCGATATTATTAATGTCGCGGTCGGAAATATCCGCGACCTTGTCGTGAAGTGCGGCTCGGGGACGCTCACATACTCCAGTTACGCGCTTCGGCGAGTCGACGATATAATTATCGAAAGGTTTCATGATACGGTAAAGAAAGCGAGTGTATTCTTATGATCGGAGACGTCGGGTGGTGTAATATATTTGAGCAGCCACGATAGAAGTATATAGTAGCGCAGCGCTCGGCTCAGGTAGGTACAGATCGTAGTTATCACGCGGTGACGGATGGGCCCGGCGGAGCGTCAATGCCGCTATCAGCGTCATAAATAACGCGCACAAACGTCGCTATGCACATCGCAGATTCTCATAAATCTCAGCGTGCGAACGTTTTAGGGTCGTAACCCTTTCGACGAGCGATGACCCCCTTCCGTTGCGCCCAGTTACTTGCAGAACCGGTCCTTTCTTTGCACATTCACATTTTCAATGGAAGGGTATCAAGAATTCGATAAATAACTATAACTCAAAGGGATGCACTTAAAAATGCTTATCTACAGTTTGAGGTTACAATTTTGTATGTTGTATATTGACATAATATTACGATTTTTTTTTTGTTTTTTAACTAGTTGTCCTGTAACTCCTCAATCTAAACTAATTACGCTTGTGTCTGGAGTGGGTTCACATCAATAGTGCAAATTGCAATGGGTGGGGAACGAAATCACAACCTCTCGATCGCCAGGCCGACGCCTTAGCCATTGGGCTATTGACGCTTAAATACATATGTATAAGAAGATAAAGGTAACGTTTTTGATAGTAATTATCTTTATATTTAAGTGCTTGAGATGCATTAGCTGATACATTAGGTCCACGGGTGCTAGGTCACACAGATATACATTAGCTGATACATTAGGTCGACGGGTGCTAGGTCACACAGATATACATTAGCTGATACATTTGGTCCACGGGTGCTAGGTCACACAGATATACATTAGCTGATACATTAGGTCCACGGGTGCTAGGTCACACAGATATACATTAGCTGATAAATTAGGTCCACGGGTGCTAGGTCACACAGATATACATTAGTTGATACATTAGGTCGACGGGTGCTAGGTCACACAGATATACATTAGCTGATACATTTGGTCCACGGGTGCTAGGTCACACAGATATACATTAGCTGATACATTAGGTCGACGGGTGCTAGGTCACACAGATATACATTAGCTGATACATTTGGTCCACGGGTGCTAGGTCACACAGATATACATTAGCTGATACATTAGGTCCACGGGTGCTAGGTCACACAGATATACATTAGCTGATAAATTAGGTTCACGGGTGCTAGGTCACACAGATATACATTAGCTGATACATTAGGTCCACGGGTGCTAGGTCACACAGATATACATTAGCTGATACATTAGGTCCACGGGTGCTAGGTCACACAGATATACATTAGCTGATACATTAGGTCCACGGGTGCTAGGTCACACAGATATACATTAGCTGATACATTAGGTCCACGGGTGCTAGGTCACACAGATATACATTAGCTGATACATTAGGTCTACGGGTGCTAGGTCACACAGATATACATTAGCTGATACATTAGGTCCACGGGTGCTAGGTCACACAGATATACATTAGCTGATACATTAGGTCCACGGGTGCTAGGTCACACAGATATACATTAGCTGATACATTAGGTCCACGGGTGCTAGGTCACACAGATATACATTAGCTGATACATTAGGTCCACGGGTGCTAGGTCACACAGATATACATTAGCTGATACATTAGGTCCACGGGTGCTAGGTCACACAGATATAAGTACGGCCTTCACCAAATCCATCATTATCAACCTATAATCAATATATAACTATAGTAACGAGTAGTAACGATATTTCAGGTATTTAAATAGGAATCTTCAGAATAGCTGAAAGTAACTTACGATAAAATTAGTATATACTTACGATAATATTAATAAGTATCGAAAACGGTGAGAGGCTCGCACCGTCTGACCTACAGTCTGTGTCTGTGTCCACGACGCGTCGCGCGGTCGTAAACTAAACAGCGCTCACTAGTGTAGCAGGCGGGCCGCGGTCGTGGTGTTAGTGGCGGGAGGACCAACAAACCCGTACATGCGACTGACAGTCTCACGGATCAAAGAGTGCCGCTACCATCCACAACCCTTCTCTACGATACGATACGATGGACCAACATTCAAAGGTAACGTAGGAAGGTACATACCTACCTAGCAGCACGCGACAATGATAAGAGCAGTACCTACCACGTATCAAACATTATTAGTCGTACTAGTAATGACAGCAGTGTTATTAATGCAACAAAAACAGTCATTAAAACGACCGACGACCGACGCAACCTCAATTTCTACGACGGTTCTCTTTTTGCACAGACTCTATATGGGTACGACACGACGTCACAATTTGTGCCAATGTTTTGTCCACTATCGTTTATGTACCATAATCCAGAGCTCACTCACTCGTTAAGAGGGAACGCAGGGTGCACTTTTCCATACAGATGTCTTCCCCCGTCACCTACCTGGAAATAGCTTCTTTCCGTACAAATGCATTCCCCCATTTCCTCCTTGGATAATGCTTCTGGAGCAAAATTTGTTTCTACAAAAAATCAAGGTCTGCTGTAGCTACGCCCCACCCATGCTCCACCCCTTTCATCTTCTTTTTTTGACCAACCAATAACAAATTGAAAAATATGACCCTTCAAAAATCATAAATAGGAGAATAGAAGGCTTATATTTCTTTTTGCAATTGGTTGGTCAAAAAAAGCAAATTATAGATAAATGTAGCTAAAATCAAGGTCTCCTGACCTTGATTTTTTACAGAAACAAATTTTCTCTAGAAGCATTATCCAAGGAGGAAATGGGGGAAAACATTTGTATGGAAAAGTGCACCCCGCGTTTCCTCTTAACATATCGTAGTATTTATACATACGCTGCTCATCTCAATAAAACCGAATCGCGTATCGTAAACAAATAAAACTTAGGTAATTTAAAATCAAACCTAAAGTGTAATTATCTCTCCCAGACAACCTCGTAACTTTCTTGCCGAAGAACTTCAGCTTATTTGATCGCGAGTGACTTTATTTATACTTTGCAACTGTTTTAAAATGTACTGAGCTTTCAGGATTTATTTGAGGAGGTGCGAGATAGAGGCGAGGCTTTTAGAGACGTCCCTCTGAATAATCCACGCGAGGTTCGCACTCATCGCCGCATGCAACTTTAATCACCGATCTAAATGTATCGCTTAAATGTCCGTTATATGTATGTACGTGTACGTCTATCATCTATTACACCAAGTTATTTTAAGAATGTTTCGTGGTGGAACAGTTACCCATGCTAAGTGAAATGACATCTTCATTGGTGCAATGCTGTGAGACGCGCAACATTGCCATATTTGGCAATACCCATCTACACAATACCTATTTACACAGTGTTGCGTGTCATAGTGTCTGTCATAGGCTAACGTCAGCTTACTATCAGACGAGTGACCTGCTCTCACCAGTTATAAGTATATTATACTAGTCTACATCTATTCTATAGGGGATGTTTTCGTTTAGTTAATGGGCGTTCGTATACATGTGGTAGGAACATAATTATATCAATGATCCGCCTGACTTGCTACCAAAAAGTAGCCCTCCATCATCAAGGAGAAAATCTGCCGCCACAATCTTACGGTGTTCCGGCATCACACAGCCCTTGAGAATCTGAGACCATTCTAGGCCTACCGTGTTCACCATCTTCGACCACCATCATCGCTTACCACCAAGCGAGATAGTGGTCTCACGTTAGTTTATACGATACAAAATAAACTGGCCAAGTGCAAGTCGGACTCGCACTCATAGGGTTCCGTAACACAGTAAAGTATTCTATAACTATAATTAATTCGCAACTAAAAATTAACTTTGTTTTTCATAGTGTTTGTATGAAAAACAAAGTTATCTTTGCGGTCGCTATATCTCAAAAACTGCTGACTGTATCTCGTTCAAATTGTTAGTTTTTATTGAGATCTACAGCATATATTTTTTTTAGTTTTTTTCCACCCATACTTTAAAAGTTAGAGGTGGGGGGGCACATTTTACCACTTTAGACGCGCCTATCTTTCAAATGATTGACTTTGAGAAAAAATGAGTTTACAAACCTCAATGTCATTCTTAAAGACCTATCCATAAAAACGTATAGGTTAGAAGAAAAAAAATTTTTTTTGTTTCAGTTCCATGTATGGGATGCCCCCCCTTAAAATTTTATATTTTTTATTTTTGTATAAAAATCGAAAAGCGGTTCACAGAATACATCTATATACCAAGTTTCAATTCTCTAGTCCTAACAGTTTCGGAATAAAATGGCTATGACATACGGACGGACAGACAGACATGACGAATCTATAAGGGTTCCGTTTTTTGCCATTCGGCTACGGAACCCTAAAAAATACGACTAACAATTTCGTAATCGTCATCCGATCCAATCGCTGCCGCACTTGTTTCACAGTAAACTCAAATTTACGAAATTTACAGATTGACAGTTTGCAAATAATTAATTAATTAATTTGAAGTGATGAAATACTCGCTGATACGCAGTAATTAGTGGTCGCTGGTTGCATCCTGTGGTTGGATCGGTGCGGACGACAAAGTTTATTTGAGCTCCCAATAAAAATGTAAAACAATTATTAGTGTTGTGATTATTGTGGGGAAGTCGGTGTAAGGAATGCAGATCGTAGAGTGGTCGAGCTGCGAGTCAGTCACGTTGCATTCCTGAGGTGCGGGCGTGTCGTGGTCGGTGCAACCAGTCTGTCAGCTCGAGGTAGTCGCGTCGAGACCGCGGTGACGGACACAGGTAGACGGTAGCTAGTCCACAGCCACCTACTTGCTGCGCCGGAGGAATGTCTCGGTCTCGTAATGAAGGTCACGCTCTGCGGACGTAACGCACCTTCACTCGACACACTTGCGAGGAGAACGCTCTATATCCAAATTCCGATGTCTGAAGTTGACAACACTACGTATGTGTAGACTATATTACGTTTCATTAAGTGCAGAGGACACTTAAATGTAAATAAGTGTCTGTACAACTCATATAAGTAAACATTCTGTTATTTTTAGTTGAATTGATATTCATAATAATAAAAATCGGTACCTACCTACTATTTGGATCTGTGTGCAGCATGTCTGCAGCATGTCTGCAGCATGTCTGCAGCATGTCGTTACATCAACATTCTATATGCATAGAAGAAAACGTAACAAAGGAAAATGTAGGTTTTATGAGGTTGAGTTCATTTGATGAGTTGTGAACTGGACACCGAAACCTTCCGAAGATTAACACCCGAAGGTTCAGTCAGAAGCATCGCTCTTTATAAACACTTACCAAAATAACAATAACTGGCCAAGTGCAAGTCGGACTCGCACTCGTAGGGTTCCGTAACACGGTCGCCATATCTCTAAAACTGCTGACTATATCTCGTTCAAACCAATTTTCGTTGTTAGTTTTTATTGAGATCTACAGCATATATTTTTTTAAATTTTTGACTCCCATACTTTAAAAGTTAGAGGGGGGGGACACACATTTTACCACTTTAGACGCGCCTATCTTTCAGATGATTGACTTTGAGAAAAAATTATTTTAGGAACCTCAATGTCATTTTTAAAGACCTATCCATAGACACCCCACACGTATAGGTTAGAAGAAAAAAATTTTTTTTTGTTTCAGTTCCATGTATGGGATGCCCCCCCTTAAACTTTTATATTTTTTATTTTTGTATATAAATCGGAAAGCGGTTCACAGAATACATCTACTTACCAAGTTTCAATTCTGTAGTCCTAACAGTTTCGGAATAAAATGGCTGTGACATACGGACGGACAGACAGACAGAGAGACAGACATGACGAATCTATAAGGGTTCAGTTTTTTGCCATTAGGCTACGGAACCCTAAAAAGGAGGAGGTTCTCCACCTAAAAATAATTCGACATGTTTTTATTAATAGGTATTATATATACATGTATATATACATATATATATATATATATATATATATACGCAATACGCATAACTTTTTAATGGATTTTACGAATAGGTTGATTATTTTTCAATGGATAGATTATACCTCCGATTTGGTTCCATTTCAATTTGAAAATGAAATCCAGCTCTAAAGGTAAAAAATACAGGAGGTTCCCATTTATTCCATACACTTTTAAAGCATCATAAATTCAGGCTCCCATTAACGTAAAGTGGGAATAAGGTTTCAAGAGTATATGATCAAAGGTTTTTCCTATACTACGCCTGCTACCTAAGGAACCTTAAAATCTCTACCTACTCTATAAAGAACTAAGTATAAACTCTCTTAACCAACTAAAAATGTTGAGCCTAATACAATAATAACTTTTCGAGATACTTCGAGAAAGCTTATATATCGATCTGACAGGATAAATGTGAGTATTAACAGGCAATGATTATATTATAGGTTTATAATCAAGTCGACAGCTATATTTTAAATATTTGTTTGTGACAGTCAAGGACAACCGATTGAGTTACCTTCAACAGGAGTTCAGGAATAGCCAGTGTGCTGGAACATAACATAGGATGCCTTGAACACGGCCGCGGGCCAAGCAGCGGAGCGACTCTATATATGTATTAGGTTAGTACATATATACGTTTACTAGGAGCTTAGTTGTTTGAACTAGCTAGAGGCTTACATTTGTTTTGATTTTTTAAATTCTTCTTTTTGCGTTGGTTTAATTTGTTAATGATAATTGTTAATAAAAAGTTTTTAAGATTTATTATTTATTATTTCACTTATTTATATCAGTTTAAATAGTTTGTATCTTAATTTAGTTTTAAGTTGTATATATGTACTATTTGTAAATATTGTTTAATATTATACTTAATACAAAAGTTTTTACACATTATGATGCACTTGTAATATTTTTCCTTACAGTGAAACTTGATATGTTCAATATTTAATGAACTTCCTCTTTGTGTCCATTTTCTTTTCATTTTCATTTCAAGAGGATAGAGTCCCTTTCGAAAGTTCTCGATTTTCGCGGGTGGAATTAATTAAGTTAAACAGCAAAATATATAGTAACGGTTTGGCTACGTACGCTTATTCAAATCAAATATACAACGTGTAACATATTAAACGCAACACCTGAAAATATTTTGTCTAGAATCGACTACTGAATCCGATTTTGTGGTTCTTATTTATTTTTAACTAGCTGTGCCCCGCGGCTTCGCCTGCGTTAAAAACGACTTTTATTTATTTTAATTTTTGTTTCATAACAACCATCTCCTGACGATAAAAACACAACAAAAAAAGAATTAGCGAAAGCGGTCCAGCCGTTCACGCGTGATGCCGTGACCAAGGGCAATTGGGATACATTTTTAGGGTTCCGAACCCAAAGAGTACCAACGGAACCCTATTACTGAGACTCCGCTGTCCGTCTGTCTGTCTGTCTGTCTGTCTGTCTGTCTGTCTGTCTGTCTGTCTGTCTATCTGTCTGTCTGTCTGTCTGTCCGTCTGTCACCAGGCTGTAACTCATGAACCGTGATAGTTAGACGGTTGAAATTTTCACAGATGATGTATTTCTGTTGCCGCTATAACAACAAATACTAAGAACAGAACAAGTTTTTTACGATAGCGCCGCGCCATCTAGATGATCATTAAAGATGGCGCTATCGTCTTTACCTTAATCTGAATCTCGGAAGCGGCTCCAACGATTAAATAACATTTAGTATGCAGGGGTCAATAGATGTCGGGAAGAGTCATAATTGTCTATTTAAGTGGCAAAAAATACAGAGCAAAGCTCGGTCAACCAGATATTTAATAACATTAATTACTACTATTACTATAACTACTATATAATACTATTCTACCTTTGTTTTAACGTTTACTTAGTTGGTGTTCGGTTCGGAACCCTCCGTGTGCGGGACAAAAGTCTGACTCGCTTGGCCAGTTTTATTTTTATATATAAAGATTTTAACCTAGTCAATTATCAGTATATTCAAAATTATGGCTAACGATTCCATCGGTTAGTTGACTTAGATATCTGGACCTTATTTCAAACGCGTAAGACTCATATCTACTTGTACTAAATTGGTCATTTTAGTGAGAGCCACAGACAAGTTATAGTTACTAGGTAACATGATAGTGCGTCCATACATTTTGTGCTAATTTGGTATATCTGATATCATTTTTAGGGTTCCTTACCCAAAGGGTAAAACGGGACCCTATTACTAAGACTCCGCTGTCCGTCTGTCAGGCTGTATCTCATGAACCGTGATAGTTAGACAGTTGACATTTTCACAGATGATGTATTTCTGCTGCAGCTATAACAACAAATACTAAAAACAGAATAAATTTAAAAATAATAGAGGGTCCCCATACAAGAAACGTGTTTTTATTGGCATTTCACGCCATCTATGAACGCTTAGTCCTAACTAAGTAAACGTCCCATAGATGGCGTTATATTGAAATGTTGATCTCTAACACCTTTGTTAGACGTTAGATGGCGTTATAAGAAATATTTTTTTTATTAATTATTATTTTTTGCTGGCGAAAAATGATAGTGGTATTTTTTGCTCGATATTATAAAATACTGTAGTGTGGTACGGAACCCTACGAGTGCGAGTCCGACTTGCAATTGGCCAGTTTATTTTAAATTGATTACTTGTCTCGAAGTGAGTTTACGCCTTTTCTTCTTATATTAGGATTCGATATTCTGATTGGGGTGTCCGAGGGCCTGCGCTTATTATGTTACTGATTTGTGTTATGCACTTTGTTAAATAACATTTTATTAATTTTTAGACTATAGGTTGCAATAGCCCTAAAGGTAAGAACTATTTATTCTATGACTAAAGCTAGACTAAACATAAATATATTATAAATCACTACATAGTATAAAACAAACTCACTGTCGCTGTCTGTCTGTATGCTTACATCTTTAAAACTACGCAACGGATTTTGAAGCGGTTTTTTTTAATAGATAGAGTGATTCAGGAGGAAGGTTTATATATTTTTTTATATAAAGATTACTCGCAATGTGGGTTGCACATTACTAGTATTCTTGTTAACCCCTCCAACTAAGCTAAATATGCCTGTGTCTGGAGTGGGTTCACGCCAATAGTGCTATGGGTGGGGTGGGGATCGAACTCACGACCTCTCGATCGCCAGTCCGACACCCTATCCATTGGGCTATTGCGGCCTTAATATGTATAATACATGCATAATATAAGTAGTAGAGAAACACTGACAATTTTAGAGGTTTCTAATGTGATGTCGTAAATAAACACTTATTTTGCGCTTACATTGCAAACGCTGGCTGAATCCTACGAGATAGATCAAAATAATGTATTACAGTAAGTATTGTACAACTTAAAAAAGTCTACAAAAAAGTTTGCAATAGTATATGTCTAACTCTTAAGGTTGATTCACGGTAACCATTTTAATTTTATTTTTTTTAATAAAAAACATTACATACCATCCTAGGCAAGTTTCTACTATACAGTATTCATCGAATTTGGTCACATATTATACATTAAATTTGTCCTTTACAGTATATGCTTTAAATGAAAACTTCAGAAAATATCAGAGATTTCAAATTATGCGCATCAAAATAGTTGCATCGAAACAACAGATTAGACAATAGTTACTACGTAAACATTATTAGCTTCGCTATTTCTGGATTACAACCGATATAAATCAATTTTATGTTAATACAGTTTGATCCACTGATAAGCTGTGCCCCGCGGTTTCACCCGCGTAATAAAAAGTATCCTATAGCCTTATCCATGAAGAAGTACTACCTATCCCGAATCCCGAAGTGTACAATTTCAGCTGAATCGGTCCAGCCGTTTGACCGTGAGGGAATCCCAAACAAACAAATATACAAATTGACTATCGCATCTTCGCATGGTAAACAGGCTATGCCTAGAATGTAATGACTCCCGAGAGCTGTGTTGCCGGAACACCGTAAGGTTATGGTGGCAGACTTATTCCTTGATGGTGGTAAGCTACTTTTTGGTAGCAAGTGAGGCGGAACATTGATTTAATGATCGCACTACCTGTGAACACTCATGATTCATGAATGCATATAAAAATTTGAGAAAATCAATATGGCTAGGATTATAACCAGCAACCGTCGGGTTAAAAGTCAAGGTAACTATCCTTTACTCCAACGGGCCGTCCAATATTATGTATCAATTTCACCCGAGCGAAGCCGGGGCGGGCTGCTAGTTTATAATATAACACAATACATTTATTACTAGGTACCTACCTGCTGACAGAAACTATAAAGAACGACCTAATTATATCCTATTCAGATAAAGCTTCGGTGATGAATGACATAAAGATAAAGATAAAGATAAAGATATTTATTTCAAAAAATGTTTACATTACATTGTACATTTTACTTAAATGATTTCATTTCAATTCAATTCATGTTACATTACATTCAATAATAAATTATAAATTAATTAATTGCCTACGTAAGTTAATAAATTCAAAATTCGAAATAATATTATAATTTGGACATTTATATTTACAAACCAATAATAATTAGTAATTACACTGATTATAGGTTTTGCAATCTTAATTAATAATAGAAGAATCAATAATATAATAAATAGCTTCAATCATTGTTAACAGACATTGTACAGTTAACCAATTGGGCCCCAAACTAGGCTAGGCCTGTATCTTGGGTGCCTATTTGTTTCCTGACATGACAAGGTTGTCATCTCATCCAAACTTCAGAAATAAGCGAACATCATCAGACAGGGCGAGCCACGGTGAGGTGGCATATACAGCGACAGGAATGTAGACGGTGAGCGACTAGTGATGCGCCAGTGACAGCCGACTACGAGGTGACGTGACGCGACTCAGCGCCGCGTAGTGGTGGTACTTACGTGGTATTATTCTGTGGTGTGGTCACAGGCAACCACCGGCGGCGGTATAGAAAGCGTCGGCTATCGGCTCTCTGATCGAACCGCAGCTGCTCATTTGCATTCAATACCTCCGAACCGAACCCGTTGAATAATGTTAAACGTTTTGCAATACCTGCGCCTACAGTACACTCGGCACAGCGAGAAAGTTTTAACACGGTTCACGGTTTGTTATTGAGCATGCCATGGAAGATATTACACCGCAGATGATCAGGCGCTCTCATTACTATTCAACGAAAAGATATAGTATGTATACACAATAAATCCACTTCTTCATATTTTCCGACAAATCAGAGTGCGATGCGATATAGGAAAGTATCGGAGCGTGGCGAGTGTGGCGAGCGGCAGCGGCGGGCCTCCATTCATCCGACCGTTCCAAGCGGCGAGCCACACGTCCGGGAACATTCCCAGCCGACAGTAGTGCCGACCCGCTACGCACTCATCTTTGCTCCACTGACTATTGTGAACACTGTGGCTGAAGGATTAACAAGTTCAACTCGGGTACAATCTGTGAGATTAGAGCTGAACAATAGTAAGCTAGATCGACACATCCTGTGTGTACGGATCGTGCAGCACATAGGCAGCGGTGAACCGCAACCCGCGACCTAGCACAGTGCACACACACGCTGTGCCATCTGATGCTCAGGGCACAGGACAGATAATAAGCTCAGGGTCAGGGCCCTGATCATTCCTCCGTGTCTGTTTGTTCCAAGAAATTCTGCATTTATTCATACTAATTATCTATCGACATTGACTTAGTTTTCATTACAAGTCTCCTGTGGTTTTAATATCGCCGGGCTGTTGCGAAAGTTTGTATGTGCAAATTAAGTTTGTATTAAGTTCGTATGTGCAAGTTAAGTGCAAATTGCACCTCGTTCACGATTATTTTTGAAATTATTCTGTTTTATTTAAATGTATTTCTCAATTTGAGATGCCATGATATTAAAGAATTTGATAAATAATAAAGTATAAATAAATGAACACTTAGTAAATAAATAAATAATAGTAAGTAAATAAATAATAAGCAAGTAGTATAAATATTATTAATCTGCTAATTAAATTATAATGTTTTCATTTTTAAAGAAAAATATTGGTAAAGAATACTAGTGTTCGCTATTCTGATACAATCCGTTCATCAAATAAATGATGGTTACGTAGTTTAGTACCTACTTAAGTAGGTAAAGACAGATGAACACACTCAGCAACCAGCTACCCACTGCGCCTCAGTGTGCTGGCACGTAGCGTAGGCCGTAGGATAGATTCATACTTACATCAGTGTCAGTGGCTTCAAATCCTTGTTATAGGACAATCGGAGGTCTGTCTGTGGGCGAGGAACCGAGCAACGTTGCAAACAAGATTGACTACACTCGGCCTGCAGGCTCGTAGTCGTACACGTCGAGTGACGCGTGGGTGATGCAATTTATTTTATCTCCGTGTAGGGATGAAACTGTGCTATTAGAGCCAGTGTCACTCGTAAATAGCACACAAACGGTCGTTACGCCACCTTTGCCGCAGCATTATATGGACTTTTATTCGAGGAGCATATCCAAAATAGCCTTATAGAGATCACATACCTACCATACAAGCGGAATCTACACCACATTCGTTAAACACAATTTATAAGCTATTTAAATTAGGTTTAGAAAGTTAATGCCTCGTAGCTCATGGTAATGATGGTAGGTAAGTAGGTACATACGAGTACAATGGGCGCGACGTTTACCCAGAGTCCGTGGAGTGAGCCACCCTCGGCCCGGGCGTAGTGAGCCCTCGTGACGTCACGTAATCATATCTCTCTATTTTTAGGACCATTGGGTTGCAAGCCTCTAGGCAGTTGCAGTGCGGCTTCCGGCACTCGGCTGCGAGTTGTTACCTGCCACCTATGACCTGCGACCTGCGACCTGCCGACCTTGCGAGATTGCTGCCCTCACCTTACGGAGATTCAACATCACTTCACATATTCTATAACTAAATGTAATTTCGTTTAGTTCTTATCGACACCAATATTATAAACGCAAAAATCAGTTTATTAGTTTGTTCGGGACTTCTTCACGGTGAAACGTGGATCGATTAAGCTAAAATTTTGCACAGGAACAACCAGTATTATAGATTAGGCTATAGGATACTAATTAACGTGGGTGAAGCCTCGGGGCACAGCTAGTTTAATCTATATATGCTTTGTATCTAAAATGGACGAAAATAAAAACTGTGTTACTACTATGTAAACACGCGTAATAACATAACATGTAGTGAATATATATATATAAATATATTTATACATATTTTATTTCATTTTTTTATTATTTTGCAATAGAATACCACCGACCTTGCTCAACTCACTATTTCTCTTACTCCATCCAAAGGTTGACTGGAAGAGATCGCTCTTAGCGATAAGTCCGCCCATTGTACTGTAGTTTTTATGAGTTAACTGTTTCGTAAGTTACTTTAAGTGCTGTACAGTAAAGTATTTTGTATTGTATTGTATTGTATTGTATTGTATTGTATTGTATTGTATTGTATTGTATTGTATTGTATTGTATTGTATTGAATATCTATCTGCTCTTGCAATGCGTATATGCAGTGGATGATGTGGTGAAAGATATAAAACTCACAATAAATGTACATATCAAATATTCAAACACGTACCTACGCTAGGCATTATTGTACCTTTATACCAAAGAACAGACAAAATTCTTAAATAAAACCGGCTTAGTCGAGTTGGACTCGCCCACCGAGGCTTCCGTACCAACGTTGGTATGTACCAATTAAGCTAGACCTCTAAATTGTATTAGCGCTCATATAACTCAGAGGCCTATCTTAATTGGCAATTCTATGTATGTATAGGGACACCCTTTAATTTTCAACTTTTTTTATATTTTGGAATATTTTCTTTGTTTGTGCTGTAAGACCTTGCTTCTTGCCAAATTTCATGATTCTAGATCTACGGGAAGTACCCTATACGTTTTCGACCCAAAACCTGTAGGGTACTTTCGGTTGACCTAAAACTGTCAATTTTGGTCAAAATATATATAGATCTCAGTATCTGCTATAAATTTCAATTTGCTAGGTCCACCCGTTCCTGAGAAAATCGGATGTGACACACGGACAGACAGACGGACAGACGGACAAGAAAGTGATCCTTTTTTTACATTTTGAGGTACGGAACCTTAAAAAACAATAGTCTATTCTCTGTTCTCTGTTTTATACCTTGGCGTTAATAAAGAGAGAACGATTTTACCCGAAAGGGTAAATTCGTAAATAACACGAACAGGGTAGATATGAGGAATTCGGCTAAAAACAAGTGTTACCTGCGGCCGCGTCGCCGCGTGCCTCGAATGTCAAGGATGGCTTGCCTCTCTCTCGCATAGAGGGACAATTACCCGCTCTTTGTTTGCGGATCGCGTGCTAAACTCCTCAGGTGTGTGATTTTTTTATGTTTTAAGGTAAATTTAGGCTCGTATGGTGCTATATGTATAAGTGCAGAGGAGAAAAAGTATAATGGAAACTATCTACCAATCAGCATCACTAGCGCCAATCTAATCCTACAAAAATTTCAAATGTGAATATTAAAAACAAACACAATTTTAAATGAGATAATATTGAATATTTAAAATTAAAACCGAGGTTATCCGTGCCCTGTCCGCACAGTGACACCGCGAGAGGGACGGGTGAGGGGGTCACACGACCACGAGACAGTATCTCAGTACTCAGTACATCCTCGTCTTATTCTGGCTGCCTCATTGCGGTACCAACGTCATTCGCCGACGGTTACCTCGACTCTCGCTTATTATCTCTAATGAGCACTCTGGGTACACACTTCAAAAGATTTATAATTTATTAAGCTGCTTCGAGAGTTTAGTCCTTATGACAAGTATGTAATCAAAGGTCCTTATATCCTGGATAAAAATAAAATATGTTAGGATGCTAAGATTGGAAAGAGATATAGAAAGCCGTGAGACAAAAGAATAGCGGCCGACGCCACAGATTATATTATAGTTACTACGTAACCGACGCACTCGAGCAGTGCTTCCAGACACACTTTTTAACTGTCGACGCAAAAAGAAGGGGTGTTATAAGTTTGCTTATAACTTTCTAATCTATCTATATAAAATCCAAAGTCCTGACTGACTGACTGACTGAGATATCAACCTACAGCCCAAGCCGCTGGTCCTAGACGCATGAAATTTCGAGGGCGTGTTTTTTTGTGAAGTGTAGGCATCCACCAAGAAATAGTTTTTCGAAATTCCGCTCCTAAGGGGGTGAAATGGAGGTTTAAACTTTCTATGAAACTTTTTATTCTCTGGGGCGCTCGATCAACTCGAAAATTGGTACACATTACTCTTCAATTAAAATTATGAGACACATATATATCAATTTTTCCAAAATCATCCCTTAGGCGTTTGTCTGACTATTATATCAAGGCATTGCCTAAACCACTGGTCCTAGACACATGAAATTTGTAGGGTGTGTTCTTTGTAAAGTGTAGGCATTCACTAAGAAAGGGTTTTCTGAAATTACACCTCTAAGAGGCTAAAGCGGAGGGTTGAACTTTCTATGAAACTTTTTATTCTCTGCGCCAATTGTCACAAAACTTGGTACACATTTAATTAAAATTGTGAGTTACGTGTATGACAGTTTTTCCAAAATCATCTCTCTCGCGTTTGTCTGACTTACTGCATGATTGTCTGATATATCAACGCACTGCCTAATCCGCCGGTGTTAGAGATATAACATTAAGATGGTGTGTTCATTGTGAAGGTATCTACTAAGAAAGGGTTTTTCGTAATTCCACCCCTATGAGGGGGTAATGAGGTTACATCTTTTGTGAAACGCTTTATTTTAACGACTTGAAAATTGCTACACATACTTTTCAATGAAAATTATGATGAAATGAGATATCATAGTTTTTCCATAATCACCCCCCACGCCTTTGTGTGATCGACAGATTGACTGATATATCAACGTACAGAAAGACGGATTGGGGTAACATTAGTACATTAGTACCCCCGACGAAGTATACAAATAGTCCATAGTTCTAGCAGCTACGTGAGCGGGCAAGTTAGTATCTTGGTGTAAAAGAATGCAACGGACACCGCGCCTCGGTCACTACGCTATTCAACGCCTCGAAAGCTCGAGGGAGACAAACTTCGCAATACCATCACAGTAAACGTACGGACACACCGCAGCGTCCTGCGTGTGCGATCTAGGCGGTGATCAGATAGCGCAGTAATATTTGTACGAACTGGTTCACACCAAACGTGATCAGAAAACAATTGAAAAGTCCTGAGATCGCGCCCGCAGATTGCAGGACGCCGCGGTATGGCCGTACCTTAACTGTTCTACGGTCTTCTAGTAGATTTACTGCTATTGGTCTACTTCATCGAAAAAAATTCGCTATATTTTTTTATTATCGCTACGACTGCGAGCAACCTTTGTGGGAAACTGGTCAAACGCCCATTGCGTGTATTATTGCATCATATAAGGATCCGTGGAGCGTAGGAGAGCAAAAATGGTGTCAACTCGGGAGCACATCCCTTTGAAATGATCGCCGGAATGCAGCCACACCCACTCGATTTTAGCACATCAAGGGCTAAGAGTTCTTGCGTACTACTCTCTGCTAAACTAAGTAAAGGGGACAGATTAAGGGGACAAACAGGAATAAACCGTAAAAACATTGCGTTGTACCGAAATATGTCAACTTGTCAACGTGCTATAATTCGCCTGAAGTCGTTCGGTACCGTAGAGTTTCATACATAAGCGCAGTAGAGTATACTGACGCCGCCTGCGCCGAACGTGCCGGTATAATGAAACACGGAGGACGATTTAATTTCCTGCGACGTCACACATCGCTGCACAGCTGTCGCACTTAACATCTACATATACAGCTTAACATATTTTATCTCTCACAAATGGATTGAGTCTGTTAAAATGTAGAAAGTTCCAGCAACTGAGTGGACGTGCCCGACAGGTTCTCCCGGCGACCTTCCGCAGGACAAACTTGTAACGGTCTGCGGGTGCCGGGGTGACGGTTGACGGGTGACGTCGCATCCCGCCGCGAGATCGAATGCCGCTCATCTGCTCTCGTCTAGACCAATTTACCGAAAAGTGAGGCTCAATGCCGCAGCAAAAACTGCCATTGATTGGTCTCGAGGTCGATAAAAACTTTAGGGTTTTTGTTAAAAGCCACCGAGCGAGACTATTATACTTTGTACGGAGTGCAACCGGACAGTAAGAAAAGCCAACTAAAGATTTTAATGCTATATGCAATTATAATATTTTACAAGTCACTGTCAGAAACTGTTAAAATCTAATGAATATCTATTAATTACAACTTTTAGTAACAAATATTAACTATAGTATAAAAAAAATGGGATCCTCACCCTTAGTCATTCTAATCATCAATCAGTGGGTAATACATATTGTAAAATACAAATATGTAGAGTAGTTGGGCGGCAGGACGGCACATGTGCGCGCTGTGGACGTTCCGAGACACCCGATCCCTGCATTTACCGACTAGAGACGCACGCGTATTTATTGCGCACATGTGATGTAACTCATAATAACACCACATATATTACAAACATTGTATTTCAAATAATACCGGCACAGATTAGGTAATCGAAAAAAATCTCTTTGTAGCCGCGCCGACCCCCTCTGTTAGTAGGGTTTGTCAGAACTTTGGGAACAGATGTTTTAAAACTGCAATATAAATATTTGTGTCCTTCTTCGCTTATCTATCTATACTAATATTATAAAGAGAGAACATTTTTATTTTTGTATCTTTGGAATTTTGTATTTTTTTATGGATGTTTGTATTTATTTGACTCAAAAACTACTGGACCGATTTAAAAGATTCTTTCACTAATATGTCGAATGGACTTTCAAAATGAAAATAGGCTACCTATATATTATCCGGTTTAAATCATAGGTAATTCGTGGCGACTTATTTTGCAACTTAAGTCGACATTAAAACGGTCGAGAAAATACGTTTTTACGCGACGCTGCTTAAACGGAAATAGATATTAAAAAAAAATGTCAGTGGAATATTTATAGAACTTAATAAGACCTATAAAAATTCCGGGATAGCGTATGTCTATCTCTTAAGGTTGACTCACAGTAACCATTTCAATCTTTAATTTTTAAATACAAAACAATACGTCACCTCCAAGGCTATTTTTTCTACAATACAGTATTAATCTTTATCCAAATAATTACTTTAATTACCTTGATCACATATTAAAGATTAAAATTGTCGTTCACAGTATATATCAATATAGTTTGATCTATCTTATAAAACTAGCTGTGGCCCGCGGCTTCGCCCGCATAATAAAAAGTATCCTATGGCCTTATCCAGCCTAACCCTGTGCAAAATTTTAGCTAAATCGGTCTAGCCATTTGACCGTGAAGAAGTCCCAAACAAATACACAAATTGTCTTTCGCATTTTCGCATGGCTAGGCCTAGAAAGGAATGACTCACGAGAGCTGTGCTACCGGAACACCGTATGGTTATGGCGGCAGATTTTTGCCTTGATGGTGGAAAGCTACTTTTTGGTAGCAAGTAAGGTAGAACATCGATTGAATGGTCCCATTACCTGCGTACGAACACCCATGCTTCATGAATGAACATACAAACTTGAGAAAATCATTTGGTATTATAGCTAGGATTATAACCAGCGACCGTCGGGTTAGAAGTTAAGGTAACTATCCTTTACGCTAACAGACCGTCCAATATTATGTATCAATTTCACCCGTGCGAAGCCGGGGCGGGCTGCTAGTACCTAATATTTATTTTAAAATAAAAGAAGTTAACGCCTAGAACGAAAGGCAAATTAAGTTTTGTTGTTAAGTTAAACATTGTACTTATTTAAAGTACCTAATATTAATATCATTGCCGTGATGCAAATCCTTATAGAATTCTGTGGGCACCATGATAACCTAAAGTAAATATGAAAGAATAATAATTATACTTATGAGAGCCAGTAATTTGAAGGTTTTAGACAAATGTTGTTTTCCTTTTTCCCTCGGATGTGTAGCAAACTGCGAACTGCGAAGGTACGGTCAAGTCGCGCGGCTGCTCGGAGAAAGCTCGCCAATGATACGACACAACGCTGCCGTCGATTCTTCTCGGAACTACATAATTCGCCACCCAGCCATTAGACCTTTTCTCGGTAACTCACGTTTGTGGTTTACTTAGCTAAACCTCAACTTAGTGTTTGAGGTGCTCGGTAGAGACAGTTCATGGCTGGAACGCTGACTTCTTATTAGTTGTCCCATTTCACTGCTGATAGTTTCATTCTAGAACTATGTTGTATACATATTAGCAGATAAGTAAGTATATTGTTTATGCAGACGTACTTTCCTCGCTAGAGAAGTACAGTTCCCGATGAGAATTGTATGCATCTCTGCATGCGAGCCGTGCCGCCCGCCCGTCCCGGCGTGTCCCGGCGTGTCCCGGCGTGTCCCGGCGAGACTAGAAAATCCTGCAATTTATTCATGTCCGTCGCGACCTCGCTGTATTATTTTTACATATTCGCTGGAATTCTTATTCCTTTCCTAGAATAGTGAAGTTTCGCAGCGAGCTATAGCAGGATATTCGAGAAGTATAATGTTATTGTTATTATTCATGAATCTTACGTAAAAATACTCCCGCTGAACAGAATTAAGCGATCAATATTATCTGCATCCTCCAGCACGATGTTACAAAAGGAGGCAGACACATGCACCGGGAACATTCTGAAGTAGTACTCATTTGCTGAAAATCGAGAACACAGGCGCGCCGCAGCCATACACAGAGATATAACCACAGTACTTTGCTAGTATGCAGTAGTTAAACATGGTAGTAGGTATCTTTGATCAATACCTGCAAGGACTATTATCTTTTCTGTGCCAGCAGCGGCTGAAGCGCGCGACAGCCGTCCGGTATATGAAGTTGCAGTAGGCTCGCCAACTGACGTCTCGTACTCGTAAGTACCTACTTACATATTTATTTATGATGCAATATTTTAGCGCCCGTCAGAGTCTTTTACTAGATATCTCACTCAACTCAAGTAAATTTTTTAAAGTTTTTATTGGTAAAGGCCGCGTCCGTTCGTAACCGCGACGCATACTCGCGACTGCTGCAGCCCGAGAGCATATTATTATGAGATTTTAGAGTGCGCTATTTTTGTTTCTATGAAGTTACACTACTGTATACCTGAATGTACTGTGATACAACTCGCGAGCCGTAAACTGCATCAACTATCGAATTTATCGCTACAATCCGACCGACTACTGCCCACTACCTACTGCCAGGTAAACCCACATAAACCTTTGTATCCGTGCCTAGTTAGTACTTGCCAATATCTAAATTTTTGAAATAATCCCATGCACGATCTTGAACATTATTTCCAGTGGATTTGAAATAAAGTTGAAAACAAAAGAATTGGCTGAACAAGACAAGACGCTGGAGTGTGCTACTTTCGGCGGCTAGTGAATAAAGTTTGGCGGTGAGTCTGATGCACTCGAGTAAGTCATTATTGTATACTTTAGATATTTTAAAATGTACAACACTTTTGTTAAACCTAATAAAGATATTTATTTATTATTTTGTAGGGTCTCGGAGTACGAGCCGACTCAAGAACGGTTATTGTGCTTGTTATAATAATACGGATAGCTAAAATTATTTCATCTAAGTACCGTTGGAAATGTTTCTAGAAGTAATGCATATTTGTCATAATGCCGAAACGTAAAACATGTCGTAAAATATGGGGTGGGAGGAGAAAAATAACACCGTGTAGGTATCTATTGAATTTATTTGGCAAATGTTCTATTTATCATTATATATCATTATCAGTTGCTTCCCTAGTGGTGAAACGTCTAGCCTTGTGTAAGAGAGTCGTTTTCGCGATCTAACAAGATGGCTAACAACATAGACAAACGAGCTTCTTCACGACGAATATGGAACAATATCCGCATCACACGCAGCCAAAGGCGGCTTGTATGTGAAGCCAAAGGTCGTTTGTGGTGACGACATGCGACGATTTGTCGTCGTTTCGATACGCCGATGTTAATAAGAACAAATGGTAAAAAACGTTTTCTGTTAGAGTTGAGCACGCGCGCCGGCGTGCCTCCTCCACTCCACTCAGCCACATCAGTGCAGCCTCCACATTCTTCCATACAACCCATACACGTAATATAAAAGAATGGTGCACTGCAGATGTTTTGACAAATTCAATTTAATTCGTATGCTCTAATAGTAAGGTTGTTACTGCTTTGTAGAACAAAACGGCCCAATCGAAAGGCACCAGGGTGGCCGTGTGTCCTTGTCTAACAACCTGCGAGTGCTATATATGTTCTATACTATATGTATATAAGTCGTCCATACAAAAGAAAGGGACAAACTCCGTTCTAGGTCGGTCTCATCAGGGCCGTTTTGCGCAGTCAATTTATATTACTTCTATGAGACAACCACTTCATTATTTTAACTTAGAAGAACAATTCGAAGATAAAATACGCCGTTAGCTTTTAGTGCGTGTATTATCGTACCTCGTTACCGATAGCAATTTACTGTTTGTCAAACATGAAAAATGTACACATGATATGTTATTATTGTGTAAACGTTGACGTTAACGAGCCGCCTAGCCTGTCGCATGCGCCGGGGAAAATGCGAGTAGTATGTAATCTGTGGTGCGACTTTTATTATTTTTTTATTCAATTTGGAGGTTACAGCGGCGACCCTACCGCTGTCGTAAATTGACTTATCATTACATGTTATCGCATCGTAAAGGCTCGATAACTGGCTGCGTCCACTGTTTGTTTGTCAACAGTGCACTAACGCAACACATCATAGGGCGGGTAGAGATATTGCGAGGCATGCGCAGCGCAGGGTGCATATTGCATGCTTCGCATTAACACTGTGACTGCGGCACTTTTTCGCATATTTTTTCATTTTTTAAATTATTTTTTTACTATTTTTTTCGTAGGTGTGGCATCAAATAAAAACTAAAATCCAACAGCAGAAGTTCACACGCACCCCTGGTGAAAAAATTAATTTAAAATAAACATGTATTATTTTAATTTTTTAAAACCAAAAATCGAAAAAACGCACGGTGTGTGTTTTCAGCAGCGAACGAGTTAAAGCGTAGTGTCAGCACGTTACGTGTGGACGTAGTGATGCTGCTTTTTTATATATTTAGATAGGCTATCGTTTGAACCCTATCTCGCCTGGCAGTAAGTGATGATGTGATTTGAACACGCTAGGCCTAGAATACTCTGCCTCGCTGCCGGGACTCTGTGGTCGTATGTTACTTTGCAAAATGTATTATTTTGTTACGGTAGGTATCATACGACCACGCCTATCTTCTAAATACCACTATAAATATGTATGAAATACAATACAATATTTATAATATGTAAGCTGTTTATTTAATACATGATACCTAATACACATCAAATCGTTTTTTCATAACAATTTCAGATGAGAATATTTCCTTGTTTCATACATTTTAGAGCGTGATTTTTCAGTAGTCGGGTTTTAGTTTTTGAACTTATTTTTTATTATTTAAGTAGTAAATAAGGAATTTCGTTTCAACCGGTCGTCCCAATATCACCTTACAGGAAAAACCTGTATATAAATAAAAAAAATATTACTCGAGGCGAATTTATATCAAGGCGCAACACATCGCATGCCTTGCAACGTCGCAACCCAATGTCTGGTGTGTATCCACCTTTATACGTTTCGATCTTGAATAACGTGCTGTTCGGGGAATTTAATGATCGGTCGGTTAATTACGTGACACATTATGTCAATCTCAAATTCTCAATACAATACATTATATCAGGGTTTATGTTTTAATTTATAAACAACAAAGCTATAACATTATAGTCTCAAATATAACATAACTAGCTGTGCCCCCGCGGCTTCGCCCGCGTTAATAACTATCCTATAACTCAATCTATAGTACTTGCTATCTCTGTGCAAAATTTCAGCTAAATCGGTCCAGCCGTTTGACCGTGAAGAAGTCCCAAACAAACAAACAAATATACAAACTGACTTTCGCATTTATAATATATTGGTGTTGATGTTGACAACGGCCAATGTAGACCAGATCGTCCAGATCGTAACGAAGCAAGCTGTGTATTGTACCTAATGAGGATGCAGCAGCGTCTCGTGACGAGATGAGAGGTCATGTAGTGCGTGCAGTCATCGCGGCACTAATAACATTCCGCCTTAGAAAGTAAGTAGCACAATCAGCGTGGTATACCTATACAATCGGTGTACGTGTGGGTCGGGCGCGGCGCCGCGGCGGCTGCTCTCGATCAGAGTTCACTCAGCGCAGCGGTGCCGGTGATCGCCGCTCGTGACCGTTACCGCCGCACGACCACGATCCCCGACCGTTCCCCGCACCGCACCGCACCACACCACACCACAAACTAAGATGTTTGTCGCCGGGAAATGTCACGTCGCGGCGCGGCCTCGCTTCCGCGTACCGCGACGTGACGAGCGCGCTCCGTGAACGCTCGCCCAGACACTTCTTCACATCTCACCATCTCACAATTTGTCAGGTTCCTGATGATTCCAACTTGATTCAACTTAACTAAGTTAACATTGTTTCAGGGAGAACATACATCATACCTAAACATAACGCACATTATAATGCCACAAATAGTCACAATGTTATCGTCTTGTAATATAAATGGAACTTACTAATATCAAAAAGATTCTTCATTCGAAGCATCAATGAATAAACAAAGGCTAATAAAGAAATACAACGGCTAATTGAGTCAGTACAGTATTGTCCGGCCCTTTGTTCCCGAGACGCCTAATATGGCGGCGCGCACACAGAGGACAGAGAACAGTCGAGTGTCGAACTCCACATGTAGTACCGTACCGCATTCCGCGAAATAGTGATTGTAGCGAGCAATGCGAGCATCGAGCGTCACAATAGGTACCTCACGCACTCTGTGTATTTTACTGATAGTTATAACTAGGTCCTAGAGTATGCGGTAGCGGTAGGTAGGTACCACCGGAGTCATCTGCAGCGGGAACAACGAGAAGGTCGAGGCCGTGCATCGATAATAGCTCTGCTCCACGCTGAAAGGACTATCGAGTTCCGCTTAGTTATTTATTAATTTGAGACCCGATAAAGTGTGCTCTAGTTCCGTGGAGAGCGACTCTGCCGTCACACATTACCGAGTTACTGAGCGGTATGAGCCGATAACTTTAAATGAAAGACGCATTAGATAGTCGGTTCCAAAGGTCTGCAGCTCCGATACATGCAGGTGTGTGAATATTATAAACTTCCTTTGTTTGTTGACTCTCCTCGCCGGCAGCGCTCGCCGCACATGGCTACTCTGTCTAAATACTACTTGGGTAGCTAGGTCCATTCTATTACTTTCATTATAATATTTTAGGAGTTTCTTTAGACGTTAAAAGTACCCACCGGCAATATACTGCCAAAACAATTACAAAGCGCACAACCGTTGAAGAACCGCTGGCCGAATCCTGCCAGTAATCGTATACAAGATATAAAATAACAAGACGTAAATCGTAAGAAGCTATGTAGGTAGTTTATATCCGACCAAAGCTTTTCTTTGGGCCTTCACAGAAAAACTGGGAACGAATGTAAGTTTGTCTGTCTGTGCACCACAACTATAATATCTTTACCCATAACGAGCGGTTCAACGATACATTATCACAGACATTAGATTATCAAAACATGATTTATATGATTTATTTTATGATTTGAGATGTCTATAATGTTAATATATTGATACTGCCTATATAGGTACTGAATAAATGCTTCGAACTAGAAAGCGTATCTTGACTGCACGCATACTATAGTAGTACTCGTAGTAATGATCAATGATTAATTAGCAGGAACAACGTCGGCTTGGTACTGTAGCTGCTCACTCACTGTGCAGACAGAAGCAGATCGATAGTTGGAAACACATGCATCCTAGCCTAGCTGATTGATATAAGATGCAGCCGACTGATGTGACGTGACGTGACACGACGGAGCCAGCCCGCGCGACACGGGGGCGGCCCGTCCCGTCACAAGTCACAACCCTATATTGAATGTCAGGGCCGCTTTGAACGACGCACAACAGGGTACCGTCACATGAGTAACCTTCTTTACTCATGTGGAACCGCTTAGCAAAATTGAAACGTCAGGATTTGGCTTTAAATAGAATTGTACATTCGGAGAGAACTGAGACTGAAATAGATTCATGATTAGGGTAGCTGAGGTAAACGAGGTACAGAATGTAAGGTCTACCTTACATTCTGTACCTCGTTACTCGTTACAATACTTTTTTTTTTAGAAGAAAGCTAATGATGTATATTTTATATTTCATTTTAACAACTTAAAAATAATTACCTAATGACTATATCAAGATTATATAAACTACAATAATAATATCTATACTATAAATAAAAGACAGAACCTAGGTCGCTACCTGCCGGTAATGTTCCCAAAAAGCTAGCGACGTTACCTCGTTGTATAGCTTGGCTAATACGTTGGCCGAGGTAAGCGCCAGCTCTTTGGTCACGGGTGATGTCAATTAGGCGTCTGGACAACTCCTTAACAAAACCTCGGGCACCTCGACCCCATGGGCCCATTGTTTCGACCGCAAACGGAAGAAATATGTATCCATCACCAATGGTAGCATATTTCCTCCGTTTGAGGTTTTCTGCAGCATACGCTGCCGCGCCCGCTGACCGTGAGGTCCCGCATATATGGGACGCCGCTAATGTCTCAGTACTTACAATACTTACGAGTATACTTTGTCATTAAAATGGCTAGTGTTCTTCGGCACGTCACTGCCCTTATTTTAAGTCCGTTAAAAAAAGAGAATAGACTTTTCTAGTAGAGCTATGCAAAGTTCAGTGCCACTAGTCCACTACCATTTCTCAACCGAAATTTTGCTCAATAGCTTTTTATCAGCAATAAAAGATGTGTACCTACGAACATGTTGTGCAAACTTGTGAGGCTTGTAAACAACAAACTATTAGATAAACATCCAGTAGTGAACATCCAGTGTTGACGGTTGCGTGAGCTATCGCGCTTCCGCAGCGGCGCCACGGGACCCCAACTGTTTGTTTAATTTGTCAAGTATCACCGTCGACCTGACAAGTGACCACCCATACATCACAGCACCCTCTTCATATCCTCTACCAGCAACATAACACGACAGTATATTGTTCAACGATATCAAACTCCGAACATAACACAATAAGAAGTAGGTAGGTTCGTGTTTTAATGTCAAGCAGGCCATTAAGATAAGAGTCTAACGAGTGCTGGAGGGTCTTACTTGTACATTCTTTAGAATGTGGTTTGCGGTTAACTTGAAAATGAATATGTTTATTTATAGATTTGCGCTTACTTAACACACTTAAATAAATAACGCGAAATCGTAACACGCGGTGTCTATTATGGTAAGTAAAGGTACGGACACACCGCAGCGTCTTGCGTGCGCGATCTATGTGGCGATTAGATAGCGCAGTAGTATTTGTACCGACTGGTTCACACCAAACGCGATCAGAAAACAATTGAAAAGTACTGAGATCGCGCCCGCAGATCGCAGGACGCCGCGGTGTGGCCGTACCTTAAGTAAGTAAGTAAAAATGTTGCTAACATTGTATGCTAGTAATAATAATATATTAGGTTATGTTTACAAATATAATTTTCACAAACGTTTTACAGCCGGTCGTCTAGTTGACAAATCCTATTTAGGAATGCTGTAGAAGATGGAAAATCCGCCATATTTGGACGATCAGTAAAATTACAGAGCGTGTCATATAAACCAAACGTGTCAGGTAAACGAGCGCATTGCTGTAACATACGTGCCACACTATCCGTTATACGCAGACGTCATCGTTTATCATCAGTAGTATGTCTTCCTTTATTTTATATCTGATAGGTTGGCGTTTTATATCTATCGCCTGGTGGTAAGCGATGTGACATAGGATGTTGAACTCGCTAGGCCTAGAATGGTCTGACTATCAAGGGCTGTCTGCTGTTATGACGATAGATTTTCTCCATGATGGTGGTAATCAACTTTTTGGCAGCAAGTCAGGTGGAACATCGGTATAATGCTCCTCCCACCTGTGGGATTAACAACGTCATGATTTATTGCAGACAAGCAAGCATTTAACCACTATCTCACCGGATGGTAAGCGAGTACTTGTTCTGTTACCAAATATACATTAAAAAGATCTAATGGGAGCTCTCAGTGTTATGTACAATCGTACAGCTCATAGAGGTGTTGACGACCCGGGAGAAAATGTCGTTGTATTCTTACGTTTCGCACGCCCTTACGATACACGTAATGATTTGTCTAACTTAGTAACTAAATACCAATAAATTGAGATAGTGTGGCATGTGGGCTCTGTTTATCACCTAGCAGACCTCACAGAGTCAGACCTCGCAGACCCCACAGATACGAGTCCTACGCCCGCACCTCACACGCGGCACTCATTAAACCTCTGCTTCCTGCTGGTCAGCTTCATTGTTGACTATCTACTACTGTCCTGTCTCCCGAGCACTGACCGCTGCGACATGATTGATGCCTCGTTGCCACTTAGTTAGTTGGCTAGTGACATCACTGTATCCATCTTAATTAAAAAGTAAGTACATTAATCAATATACCATTCTAAGTTAACCAATGGCCGTATTTTATCAATTCATGATGTATATTGTAGTATATTAGAAATATGAGAACGAAACTTATTGCCTACTTAGTACACCGGCAGTACCACAGTATCAAGATCTTCGAGCAACGACACGATTACGTTTGTTATCCTTCTTCTTCCTAATATTATAAAGACGAAAGTATTTGTGTATGATTGTTACTTCTTCATGCTACAACTACTCATCCGATAGAGCTGAAATTTGATATGTAGATAGCCTAGACCCTGGAATAACATATAGGGCATTTTATCCCGATATTTGTACGAGAACGATGTCTACGCGGGTAAAACCGCGGGCCACAGTAGCTAGTAATTAGTAATAATAAGTATATCATGTAAGTTAATGGAATGCAAGTTAATTGTTAAGTAGTATACGTACAACAACAACATCAAAGCATCGTCTCCCTGAGCTCCCGGTATAACAGAAAGATAGATTAGATAGATTAAGTCTTTATTGTAAACCAAAAGAACTTAAAATTAAAATAACAACAAAACAAAAATCGGTTTTACAATCGGCGGTGTTATCGCATAAAGCGATTTCTTCCAGACAACCTAATTACGGATTAGTTATAATACACAGAGCTTTGGCGTATAACGTAAAATCATTAGCAAAACAAAAATCATAGCAAACAAATCTATTCCTAATATGATATAACTACATTATTACTATATATATAACGAGGTACTATTATTACTAATATAACCATATCTTCACCAACATTCTGCGTGCGCGGCTTACCGCGTCCTTCAATATGATGTTAACAACTACGATGTCTGTGTCCGCGTGGCTGCTCGGTTCACGCGTTCTTAATTCTAGAGCTATGAGACGAGTCACCTCTACTACTTCCTGCCAGGAAGTCCTCATTACGCGTTACTTGACACCTATTATTGAATCTTCCCCGAGCGAGACATTTACTTATACCTGCTCTTAGAAGCCGCCAGCCAAGCGGTGGAGCCGTAAGGCGGAGGAGGCTCCGACACGGAGGTCGCACACTCCGAGCTAACCTCTCTACGGGAGCATCACTCGACTTCAGCTCTGGATAGAGGTAACTGGAACTATCGAAAACTCAACAAGTGTCAGCCACGTCAGTTTGCTTACCCCGAAGATAGAAGGATATTAAAAATACATTATTTTCTAGCTTGGCAAAGTTTGAAATAAGTAGCAGCTGAGTTTTTTACAACAAAAATAATGTCGGGACTTTTTATGTGAGGATGAACGACACAAAAACCTAATTGTTTGGGTTAATTGCCGTACGACGTGCTCTCGGCCGGTTCACCACGTCTACATATTGAATTAAGTCTGCAACGACGAATCGAATCGATACCTCAAAAATAAGAACAGTGAATGGAATCCGATGGAAGTGAACTAACGAGGTTTTTGCGAAGGCTTCACCGCGGCACCCCGGTCCCCGCGCCGCGCGGCCGTCGAACCCTGCGCTCGAACCACTCTGCTCCCCAGCCAGCAGTAATTAGCGGCTACAAAAACCTGGACATAATTACATCTGCAATGAGTCCAGCTCCGCCCCGTCGCCGATGCTAGTTTGGGTCACCGGGTCTCGCATTACAATCACCTCCGCTATTACTTAAAATTACCGGCTTCGCAGTGACGCCCATAAATAAAACATCTCAGTCTGCAGACGACCATTCCATTTACACCTAATAGCCGTATTTGTACTAACCGTAGTATAATAGGAGTTATATTTCACGGCGCTGACAGAGCGATGTGAGTGGGCGACCGCGAAGGAACGTAGCACGATCGAAGGCTTGAGGTGGTTTGAGAGGGACCTAGATTCCACGCAGGAGGCGAGCCGAATGTTTCATCACGGTGCACGTAACGCTGTGTAGTACTCGCCCTCGGCAGTGACGAGTCACCTTGACACGTTTAAGACTCCGTTGCGCGCCGCCGTGCCACATGCCAACGTCGACGAGGGCCCCATCATCAGAAAACCGTTAAGCTTAAGTACAGCATCACCTCCCAGTATTGGTCTTGATTTTACCATAATGGTGGACGAGGTTCGGTCCGCCGACATCGCGCACCTCCCCCCCCCCCCTCCCCCGCTCCCTGCTGTGGCCTCAGCTAAGCTGGAAGGCTGTAGATATAACGACCACTAGTAAATAAGTCCGTCATACTCATATGTGCTCATACACTGGATCGACACCGCATTGTGGCTCGTCAGGTCACATTGATCATGACATGACACTTCTCCGAAAATGGCGTTGTACGTCACCTTTTGTTAAAATTTTAAATAGATTTTAACGGGAAACTACATTGAGCCTACACCTAGTTATCTGAACGGGTATTTACTAACTTTCGTTACTGAACCTACTGAGCTGTTTATATCTATCGTTACTGAACCTACTGAGCTGTTTATATCTATCATTACTGAACCTACTGAGCTGTTTATATCTATCATTACTGAACGTACTGAGATGTTTATATCTATCGTTACTGAACCTACTGAGATGTTTATATCTATCGTTACTGAACCTACTGAGCTGTTTATATCTATCGTTACTGAACCTACTGAGCTGTTTATATCTATCATTACTGAACCTACTGAGCTGTTTATATCTATCATTACTGAACCTACTGAGATGTTTATATCTATCGTTACTGAACCTACTGAGATGTTTATATCTATCGTTACTGAACCTACTGAGCTGTTTATATCTATCGTTACTGAACCTACTGAGCTGTTTATATCTATCATTACTGAACCTACTGAGCTGTTTATATCTATCATTACTGAACCTACTGAGATGTTTATATCTATCGTTACTGAACCTACTGAGCTGTTTATATCTATCATTACTGAACCTACTGAGCTGTTTATATCTATCATTACTGAACCTACTGAGATGTTTATATCTATCGTTACTGAACCTACTGAGCTGTTTATATCTATCGTTACTGAACCTACTGAGCTGTTTATATCTATCGTTACTGAACCTACTGAGCTGTTTATATCTATCGTTACTGAACCTACTGAGATGTTTATATCTATCGTTACTGAACCTACTGAGCTGTTTATATCTATCATTACTGAACCTACTGAGCTGTTTATATCTATCATTACTGAACCTACTGAGATGTTTATATCTATCGTTACTGAACCTACTGAGATGTTTATATCTATCGTTACTGAACCTACTGAGCTGTTTATATCTATCGTTACTGAACCTATTGAGCTGTTTATATCTATCGTTACTGAACCTACTGAGCTGTTTATATCTATCGTTACTGAACCTACTGAGCTGTTTATATTAATCGTTACTGAACCTACTGAGCTGTTTATATCTATCGATACTGAACCTACTGAGCTGTTTATATCTATCGTTACTGAACCTAATGAGCTGTTTATATCTATCAAATAGGTTTTTGTTTTACATTTGTTAGTTATTATTGAGTTGAGGGAATCAGGCGACTCGTTTAAGAGGGAACGCGGGGTGCACTTTTCCATAGAAATGTATTCCCCCGTTTCCTCCCTGGAAAATGCTTCTAGAGAAAAAATTGTTTCTAAACCAACCAACTGTCCAACTAATTGCAAAAGGATATATAAGCATTCTTAACTCCTCTTTAAGATTTGTGAAGGGTCATATTTTTATTTGCAATAGGTTGGTCAAAAAAAGAAAATGATAGAATAACATATGGGGCGTAGCTACAGCAGACCTTGATTTTTTTTAAACAATTTTTTCTCTAGAAGCTTTTTCCAGGGAAGAAACGGGGGAATACATTTGTATGGAAAAGGGCACCCTGCGATCCCTATTTAATTAAATGTCCCTGTATCCTAAAACTACAATTAACAATAAATTGGTTCCTCCAGAAATGTATTGTCGCTACGTTTGAAATAATAATTAGATACATGGGTAGGAGTATCTAATTATTATTTCAAATGATATAATATTACCTAATAAGTGGAAACACAGGACACAGGCTGACCAATCAGGGTCAGCTCAGACCGCGACGCGACGCGGCGCGCACTTATTAAGAGAGTGATAAAAAAAAAACTTTATTTACTACATAAAAAGATACACATTTCATTGAGATAGTTGCGCGGCTTCATGCTGCGTCGGCGTTGCGTCGCGTTGCGGTGTGAACTGACCCGTAGTGAAACTTTTCGAAATATCTACATAAAATATCCAATATTATACCATTAAAAGCTTCGCTACAGCTACCATTTGCATGCCATAATCTAGGAGTAGCTATTACTTTAAACGAGACCGCTACACCTGCTGTATAATGGCTGTCAGATCAACTTGACAGCGACTCATCGCAGGCACACGTTACTGATCCGAGCCAGAACTGATTATAGCTATGAGGCACATACTGTACACGTTCACATACCTATATTATTATAGCTATATACCCACTAGGTGTAGGACATCATGTAGCTGTAGCGACGAGGGCGACGCCCTGCGCCGGCGCAGCACGTGTTCAAGGCAGTCCAGCTAGGCTATTCTGTAAGCTATATTGACAGCGGAATCCGCGGTGAGATTCGAATTTCGTACTTTGAAATTCAATCGTATCACGTTCGCAATACGGTTGAATTTCGAAGTACGAAATTCAAATCTCACCGCGGATTCCGTTGTCGAGATAGCTTACAGAATAGCCTAGCTGTTACAACTGCAAACGTTCGCCTGAGGCACACCCCGGACACTCGCTAAATCTCCATACAAACTAGCGTTTTAACGACCGATACTGTGACACCGACACAGACACTACACACGGGTCGTTTTTCTATACGTGCATTTGTGTGCGTGATGTCTAAGGTTGTCGCTCGTAATCACCTTATCACAAATTATATAATAGTTACTTCGTACATACGTACTACGTACTACCCGTATGAATATTTTTTGTACACTTATCCAAAAAGCTTTTAACACTAAAAATATTAGTCGCTATTTCGTAAACCATCATCTCCAGGTCCAGTCGACTTGCATAGAACAAGCTGCACCACAGTAACTATTTTTTATTCAGTGTTGGGCGGCCAGCCAGAGCTGTACGAAACAATGTCGTGTGTCTTGCTCGCACGTTAGAGTGACATCAAGTAAAGAGAATATAAATACTACGTACCTACATCAAGTTCCCAATTGCTGTGTTATAAAAATGTTTAAACGTGAAAGTTTTTTTAAATATTTTACAAATTAAGCGTTATTTACGCACGAGTATATATATATCGTTGTTTCATTTATGAAAATGAATTCTAAAACACGAATATGTAGGTAGGTATACTAATATAATTAAGTGTTTATTATATACCTACGTAATAAGAACCTACGTAAATTTGAACCTCCAGTGTCTACTGGTCCCAACATAAATGTATGAAGTTGATGTTCTTCTCTCCGTGAGTAGTAATTGTTCTATAGTCGTACGCGTGTGGCGTCCTTGCTCAGCGCAGCTCCTCGACAGCCCCAAGTCGGTGGCGGGGTGAGGAAGCCCGGAATTGGTGGGGGGAACAGAGTGTCCGTTCTATACGTAGTATTATTATCTTTTCTATGCCTGAGGTCTCCACCCTAACATTACTATACTGCGTTCCTGGGAAGTAGCGATTGTCAGTTCTTTTGCTATATAGAAATGAGTCTAAAAAACGTAGCATGCTCGTCCCATTCGGACCCCTCCCTCCCTCGGTAGCAAAGTGCCACCGGCCACACAAGTACGAGTGAACCTCCACGCGCCGCATGGGATATTAATCGTTCGTGTATATTAATGGATTCATGGATTCTTATTCAATTATTTAAAGCAGACTCGATATGGTGTTCTACCCGACTCTATAATGTTGGACTCCGAAGGCATCATTTACGACTCGCAAGCCGTAAAAGAGAAAATGCATCCAAAAAAATTATAATACGCAAAACCTTTGTATTTGTAGCTACAGTGCGACGTATCCGTACATTTTTCCAAGGCTTTCTATATAGAGAAGAGAACCCGTATGTAAAGGATTCAGTGAGCCTGTTAGAGCGCAGGTCTCAATATTTTCTAAGTCAAGTTGTGTTCCATCGGTGAAGATGCAAAACTTAACTAATAACAGGTTCCCGATGAACGATGCGCTCTACGTCCAGCTATCATTACAGGAACAGCGCTCGTTACGTTGATTGATCGCAATCCAACTAGGTGCTGACTGCTCACAGCTGTGATGGACGCAGCGCACGCAGCGCACGCAGCTCAACGAACAATAAAACAAGATCCTCACTTTTCTCCTCGTTGTTCAGGCATTAATTGGCGAAGCTCTTTTATCTAACACTGATGGAAAAAAAATGAAGTCAAAACTTCTGTTATTCTCTATGACTTTAATAAACATTAAATTTAATAATTTCAATGGAATCTCTATTACTGAAAGTGATTTAATAATATCAGTAGGAGTGAAAGTTCCGTTATCAGAAAGTGGAAGAGCGTTCGACCGAGAAATTACTTAATAGTTTGCTGTGGGACTTATTTTAACTTATTTTCATACGACAAGCAATAAAACTACACGTTGTCGGGATCGGGGTAGGGTTGCGCCTCGACTCGAGCCCTTGTAAAGTGTAATATAACGCCACGTCACAGATTAGAGCACAAGTCAGTATGTACGTCGGACAAAACGAGCGCTCCCCGAGGCCGCGCCGCGTGCGTGAAACTCATTCGGGCGGATGTGTTGTAAATGTCATAATAAAGCCTCGCAAACCTCCTTCTAATATGATACGCGTTATCTATTACAAGAGCACTATAACATTAAACTGATTGGGTTGGTTTCTTAGCGAGAGTGAAGTGACGCGCTCATCTGCGTTGCGGCAGAGACTGCTAGGCTTGCCAGCATTGCTATTATTTATTCTGTGCCCGCATATTAAACCTTGCAATGTATGTTAGTGAGGATTGGTAAACCAGACAAGGAACTTACAAAATACCTTTTTTATTAATTTAATAAAGTTAATAGTTTTGCCATTCCGTTCACCATCATCACTATTGGTTGGAACTAACGAAAACCACTGGGATCCGTTTGCGAAACATTGAAGAGTCAAGTGTGGAGACATCGTTCTTCAAGTCGAACAACATATCTGTAACCTATCTATAACTATCTATATCTATATCTATATATCTATATCTATATCTATAACCGCCAGTTGAGAAAAACAAAGATGCACGGCCGTACCATCCTTTTCTCGACTTGGCAATCGCACACAACGCTTTACGTGTATTCGTATGTATATTGCTCAAACAGCACGTGATGAGGGCTAGCACTATGTTCAATTAGGATTATTTTAAATAGTTGACGATTAAATAGCCGAGGCCGTGCGAAGACTAAGTCATTCTATATATTAAATAGCCGAGGCCGTGCGAAGACTAAGTCATTCTATATATTAAATAGCTGAGGCCGTGCGAAGACTAAGTCATTCTATATATAAAATAGCCGAGGCCGTGCGAAGACTAAGTCATTCTATATATTAAATAGCCGAGGCCATGCGAAGACTTAGTCATTCTATATATTAAATCGAGTTGGTTAAAACTTTTTTGTAGTTAGTATAAGAACTGCGTTGCAAGACTTGCAACTTTTTACATGTAATACTTTTGATTGGATCTATTTGACGGCTGGTTGGTTGAGCGGTGATTCTTAGTATATATTATGTTACTCTTTGGGCAGCAACCAACCGCCGCAGGTGGACCAGTCCCACAACAGATTCAGATTCAGATTTATTTATTTACCACAGTAATAACATATTTGCTATTTATGGTATGTCATGATGGTACATAATCTATACTAATATTATAAAGAGAGAACATTTGTATTTTTGTATGTTTGTAATGATTTGGCTCAAAAACAACTGGACCGATTTAAAAAATTCTTTCACTAATATATAGAATGGACTTTCGAAATGAAAATAGGCTATATATTATCCCGTTTAAGTCAAAGGTACATTCGTGGAGACCTAATTTGCAACCTAAGTCGACAAAAAAACGGTCGATAAACACGTTTCTTACGAACGCTGCTCAATTGAAAACTGATGGAAGAATATTTTGTATGGAAGAGTTGTACAACTTAATAAGACCTACAAAAAAGTCCGCGACAGCATATGTCTATCTCTTAAGGTTGACTCACAGTAACCATTTTAATCTTTAATATTTTTTTTTAAAATATTACATAACTTCCAGGGCTATTTTTTAAGTATATAGTATTAATCCTTATCCAAATAATTACGTTCATTAGCTTGGCCACATATTTTAGATTAAAATTGCCCGTTACAGTATATAATTCTCTAAAACTTTAGAAGATATCACGGATTTCACATACACGCATCGCAAAATTAATAAAATATTAGCAGTGAAACCACAGATCATAGTTACGGTTAGGTCATAGTTACTACGAAAATATTATTATAGGCTTACCTTTTCTGTAGATCCCCACCGATCACAATCAATTTGAAGTCAATATAGTATAATAATATGATCTATTGTATAAAATAATAATGATCTATATATATAATATAATATTTTAAACCACCCCGACTGATCTATGTATAATCTTTTCATTAAAAGCATTCCAATGACTCTAAACACGACATATAAAATCTGAGCTGTAAGTTGGTGTGGATTTGAGTATTCTGTAGAGTCCATGAGATGTCGCAGCATGAGGTCAATGCTTCCATGTTCTTAAAATATCGTTGAAGAAGAAGATTTTCGAATTGATCAGACCTATGAAAGTTGATTAAAGCTTATAGTTTTATGACGATTGACGAATTTTCATGAATCAAAGCTAAGAACACACTCGATGAAGACATCTATCAAAAAAAAACTCGGTTCATCCGGTTCAGACACACAGATACACACGTTAAACGTATAACACCCCTACTTTAAATCAAAATCGGTTCAACCGTTTGGGTGCTAAGATGCTACAGATAGACACACAGATACACACGTTAAACATATAATACCCCTACTTTTTGCATCGGGGAACGCCGTAAGGCTACGGCGGCAGATGTTCTCCTTGGTGGTAAGCTACTTTTCAGCCGACTTCCAAAAAGAAGGAAGTTCTCAATACGTCAGTATGTTTCTTTTTTTTCTTTTTTTGTGTGTGTATGTTACGCGATTACCCCGTCAATTGTGAACCGATTCGAATGATTATTTTTGTAATCGGTAGGGTACGTTTCCGAGGTGGTCCCATTGTAATTTCATTGAGATGTGATAAGTATCTTCAGAGATATGACGATAAACGTCTCAAACTTGCTACTGAAATTGACTCGCGGGGCATTGAAGTCAGTTGTTTTAGTTTTTAAACTATCTTAATTATTGGTAGATTTAATGATCCCAAGAAAACCTATGAAATTTAATTGAATTGATTTCATTGCGCAATTAACTAGAAAAAAGCTCATAGTTTTATAACGATTGAACGAATTTTCATGAATCAAAGCTAAGAAAACTCTCGATGAAGACATCTATCAAACAAAAAAAAACTATCAATAATAAAAACAAAATCGGTTCATCCGGTTAGGTGCTAAGATGCTACAGACAGACACACAGATACACACGTTAAACGTATATTACCCCTATATTTTGCGTCGGGGAACGCCGTAAGGTTACGGCGGCAGATGTTCTGCTTGGCTACTTTTTGGTAGATTTAATGATCCCACTACCACTGTACGAAAACTCATGATTCATGAATGCACATAAAACTTTCATTGGTCGGTATATAGCTAGGATTAGAACCAACGACCGTCGGGTCAGAATCAGGGTAACTATCCTTTACGCCAAAGGGCCGTCCAATATCACTACGTGAGTATTATAAAACAATGTCCATCACTGCGTCTGTCTGTCTGTCTGTCTGTTCACAATAATCTCAATAGCTTCTGAACGGATTATCATGCTGTTTTCACCGATAGCCAGAGTGTTTATGAGGAAGGTTTAGGTGCATAATTCGTTAAGGTTTTGTGTAAATTGGTTGAAATATGACGATGATTGCTAAATATGTTAATATTTTATATTCGATGCAACAAACTGATGCAAATTTTTAGGCATATATATTCTACCCGTGCGAAGCCGGGGCGGGCTGCTAGTATAATATAAACGCAAATTGTTTTCTATACATTTACAAAACAATAATATTAATAATTAAAACTTAACGGTGAAAATAGTTACAAACATAATTTTTATACCTACAATATTTTTGAAAAATTTAAAATTAACTAACTACTAACTAACCAAGGATTCAGAAAAAGAAAACGATTTCTAAACGATTGTGGTAAGGAGTGTAAGGACCACAAATATATTGTAAGGTCCGAGAAACTAGACTCGGAAAAAAACGGCAGATATCGGCTACAATAAAATCACAAAGAATAATACCGCGTTCAACGGTTAAGTTTGTTTGACGAAGCGAAGCGAAGGTCTCAGTTTCAGCTGGGAAAAAAATTCTTTCGCTAGTCTGTCCAGATGTCCGGTCTGTTCTCCTTTAGAGGTCGCAATTAGGTCCGATTTTTACACGGAATTTATGTCCATTCAGATTGGATTTTTTTTTAAATGTCGGAGATGTTGGGGGTTGAATACGTAAAAAAACATATTTCAGTCAATTCGAAAAATGTTCAAAATGTCATAACATATTTGTTACCATTATTAAGACGCAACTTTTTGTCCACACATCTTTAACATTCAATACATTTCAAGGGGTCCTTCTAAGGTCGGGGGGTAGTCTTGAACATTTACTCAGTTTTAATTTATACTTGCAGAGTTGCAGACAGACTCGCGAGGTGTACAGCTCATAGAGTTATTATCTAGTAATACTTCAATGCTTGTCTACTGATAAAGTAGCACCTAGTGACATTAAAATTGTACCCTATTTAAGTACTAACAACAGCTCCGTAAACTAGGGCCACAAGCTTAATCAATTCATTCATTAATTCATTCGTAAACGTGCAGCTAAATTTACCTATACTTACAGTACAAAAATAATAAACCGAACCGGTCGACGGATGTCAGAGTTCTAATATATAAAGCAATTTTCACAAGAATTCAGTAACTTCTTGTTTCGTGTAGTCGGTCAAAACACTGATTCATTTGTAGGCACTCAGCAATTTAAGTAGAACCCTCCCGGCATTCATTACCCGACCTCCACATTACCTCGTGACGTGTATTAGGAGCAGGTTATGTGGGGTGTTCCCACAGATATATATATATATATATACAATATATATCTGTGGGTGTTCCACTTCTTCCAGCGTCACAATCAGCTTATCCTTTTCACAAGCTGCCACGATTAGCTCCCGAGAATAGCTCGGTGGCGGCAAGATTACATTTGTTGAAAAGGTTCTTACGGAAATTTTACGTAAACCACATATCTAGTGATGTAACAAGAAAATGTGAACTTTATGCTCGCGATATAATGCGAACATAACTTTAGATACGTAATTCCCTCGGCGGTACATCGATGAATGCACATTTGTTTCACGAACCTGCTGCCTCTGACCACGTATCGTAAAATATAACCCCACGTTTAGCTAACCTTTATTAATCCCGGATGTAGGTAAAGTAAGCAATGTAGTGGAAGAAGCTAAAGAGGTATGTCAGGATCGTAGCATGTGGAAAGAAGTAGTCTCTGCCTACCCTAACGGAGAAAAGGCATGATTTTATGTATGTATGTAGGTGTATCTCTCAGACGACAACAAGCTAATATACATATGGTCTTAGATTAAAAACCATATTGTCCTGTTGACGTACCTACCACTATAACACCATCGCCGCGTTATCGACTGTGGAGGATACTGGGCCTACTGCCCACTACACCTGCAACGTCTAGAACATTATTATTTCAGTCTTACTGTGACGAACAGAGGCAGATGCTATTTAACCACAGAGCAGCAGATAATAAGCACTTAGGTATAATATTATTTTTGTCTCCAACGTGAAGATTCATAATGGTTTAGACCTTGAGGCATGCCTCAGGCAGACCCTGATAAAAAAGTTACCACCACTGACACAAAAACTAATCGAAGTTGTACCTATATTATTTTTTGTGAGAAGTACAACATGAAAGACGACGTCGATTTGTTTAAAATGGTCCATGCCATGAATGTGATTTGTTAAAATGGTCCATGCCATGAATGTGATTTTTCACGAGGCGAGATAAATAAATATTAAAAATGTAAACAACACCGAACTACTATTGAACTTGTTCACCGTCTTCAATCACATTTAACTATAAAATAATAATGTTATTAACTAAGATAAACCTAAAATAGATTATTAACCTAATTAATATCTTAATTAGGGTTGTTGGTAAGTGAAATATAAAACTTTTAAGTCTCGCTAAAATGCCTGAGGGACATGTAAATAAGTACGGTAAGCGAGACATTCTAGAAACGCTGAGTGTTGCGTGCCACAGTATCCGTTATAGTCAGCTGAGCCTTTTTTCAGTTCTGTCACAGAATAAATTATAGTTGGTTCTGTTGCCTAGTGCAATCAAAAATCAAACATATAAAGCGATCATAGAATGACTGTATGATATCACTTAATTTTAATTTGTAACAAGCTTTGGACGGGAAGACATTTTGACCAAGCTCAAATAGGGTGTAAATATGTAAGGTATAATTAATAATATCCATAACGAAATGTGTGTACGTTATGGTAAGGCCACATTGCTGCGATCTGTGGGCGCGGGCGCGGGCGTGATCTAATTTTCAATCGGATCGCCGTAGATCGCGTTTGGACTTTGGTTTGAACAAGTCGGTACAAATACTACTGCACTATCGGATCGCGTCAGCGCCCACGCCCACAGATCGCAGTGGTTTGGCCGTAGCTTTAGTGGTAACATATTGGTACAGTAAATAATAGTACTACGAAATAGTGGGACGATGTGGTGCCGGTGCAGCCGCGGCGGACATATCGACACCGAAATGTTGACAGCTGTTAGCGCCTGCCACCGCCGGCGCCGCGTCACCGCTGGCTCGACACTCGACACCCGCCACCCGGCGATTATTCGATGTGCATCTCGCCTGCAAATGCATTACTTTTGTACACCACATCCATAACTTCCATGGAATGTTGACGTGCTCCTAGTAGTGCTGATAAGATCAACCTATAGGGCTAACGACCGATGCGCAACCTTACCGCTAAATACGAGGAAGACGCGATACAATCGTCCGCGGAAACACCGTCGGTACAGGTAGAGCACCGAAGCTCGCGGTCGCGGCCCGTGACACTCGACACACAATAACGGCTGACAACAGATCTGTGTCACCGCGGCCCGTGAGCCGAGCGGACCGCTCTCGACCCACTCAATGGGATAATTAAGATCATTCAGTCACGCTCTGAACCACAACGCGGCCTGAGATGCACTGCGGGGGCCCTACCACAACGTCCACATCGTCATGTTCAGTTTGAATACGCTACACCTTCGTCCTTCAGAGACAAGTATACCGCTGCACGGCCGTGTACCGGCATCCAGCAGCTAGCTCGCTACCACCTAGTCAAATTGAATAAAGAATGTTTGTAAAGTTTGTGGTTTGATGCCCCTGGATACTTGTACTGTTCATTATTTTGTGCCCTGGAGTATAATTTCAAGCCGCAAATAACGAGATAACAGTAGCATATCTAGTGGATATAGCTACTTATGTAGGTATATGACCACACATCGTGTGTGTTGTGGACATTCATCGCTTCAGATATAAATAATGATTTATTAGTTTCTTTGTGAAGCTTCATCAGATAGCATCGATGATACATCATATTGCACACATACTAACGTTTATTTTTATTTTAATTTGTAAGACATCTTAACGTTGCAAGGATGTTCAATGTAAATTAATTAATTGTTTTAATTGGCTAATGCTGTTCTAATTGAAATATATATTTATATATATACGGTTTCAAGGCTGCGACTGTATCTCGCACTCTTAAAATTATAAATGTTTGAGACTTATTTGATAATATGTGAATTTTAACAGCGTACCGCTTGCATAGTTTGCTACTGGACCAACATCTTACATTGCAGCTGATCATTATATGCCATGATATTTGTCACAGAAATAGGAATAATAAGGTGTTATTCCAATTTCTATGATATTTGTCAACGTGCATCGTTCGCAATATAATGTTAAACTAGCAACAATGATTTTTTTAGCCAAGCACTTGAATCTAGGACGATCAATCGTCTTAGACTTGACCACTGTGTCACCTGTTGTGTTGTTGATGTTTTAAGTAAGGGATCGTAACACGAGGACTGTGGTGACGCTGCACACTCACAGTGCTTGTCTAGTAATAGTCCAACTAGATTTTAAATTGATCATTTCAGAGCACCGCGTAATTCTACGTTCCGAATACATAGGAACAATAATTACAAAGGATCTCAGCCGAGTTCTCAGGCGACATGGAGCGACATTGAACACAAACAACAATTTACGCGGAAAGCACCGCGCATGAACAGCATATCGCATGTCATTCTTCATAATCGAGTAGAATACGTGATGACATGCGAATGGCACGTCCATTGTTGCGCAATACATCGGCTCGAGGATACCGCTTCTATCCAAAATATACATACATAGCGAGGTGACGTGAGATATAATGATGCATACAGTGTAATATGCAGCCTGCGCCGGCCGCGTCGCGTCAGCAGCGCAGTACATTACATTATATATGTACTGTGTCAGCGGTTAGGTACATTACATCGATGCCGGTTGATGGCACCGAGTGTCGCAACTGCTGCTACAGCTGACGCAGCTCACCTCGGTCGCAGGTCGACGCTCGCTCTAGAACCCTATTAATTGTATATAAGAGACGGCCAAACCTTAACCACTATCTCACCTGATAGAAACTGACGATGTGGTCTAACCTGAGATGACAACTTATTTTATATCTTATAGGCTAACGTGTGACCAGTTTCTCGCCTGGTGGTAAACGATGATGAGGTCGAAGACGGAGAACACGCTTGGCCTAGAAAAAGGGTTGGATGCTGCCAGAACACAGTAAAGTTAGCGTTTTGACGACTATCTCACCTGTTGGTACGTGATGATGCGGTCGAAGATGGTAAGCACGCTAGGCCTAGAATGGGAACTGGCTCTCAAGGATAGCTGCCGGAACACATTAGATGTTTGGTGACCGATTTTCTAACTTGAAGGTGGTAGCTCGCCAGGAGGACACTAGACAGTGTCCTACCACCATGCGGGGGTTGTTGGTTTCTTAACGATGTTTTCCTTCACCGGAGGGCCACTGTGAGAAGCGCACAAAAATTTTTCGATAGAAAAATCCATTGGTGCACGGCGGTTTGAACTCGGTACCACGGCATCAAAGCCGACCGTTCTCCCGATTACGGCACCGGGCCCTCAAAACCTTATCTGGAAGTGTCTGTAAAATGAGGTCTCGATGCACAGCGGATGGCTTATCGTCGCAAACTGTCTTCCGAAATGGCTGCACTGTTCAGGGCATCCTGAAGATGGTAATATCGGAGGTTGGAATGTTTTTGTTCGGTACTTTCGAGGACAGGCTATATTGGTTATTGTTGGTGACGTATAATCCCCAAGGTCATAATGAAAACGGTAACTTGTTCCGCACTAGCCACTATTGTCTCTGCTATTTGCTGCTTAACTTGGAGCGTTACACAGGCACCCGTGTTTGTATACTCGTAGGTATGTACAATATATTATGTATGCATATATATGTGTGTATATGTGGTGGTGTATAGTGGGTGGTACCTCAAAATCAAAATGCCAGCTGTAGCACAAATTATATAAAAGTTACTACGGTCAGTGTAGATATTTGTAAAGTACATATTTCGAGAATGATTATGCTTTTTGTACCCATGATTGTCATCAGAGATATTTTACGTCAAATAACATTCCTGACTGACGATACGTGGAGCCAGACCAACTATAATAACATAGGGGCATGCCGAGCCGGCTCGTCTGATACAGGATATCTTAATCTCCAATCAGACGAACGAGATCAAACGATTCCTGCATAATTGATGGCATCTCGGAGACTCGCAGTGCGGGCAGCGGGCAGCGGCCGCAACTCGGGACAGAAATACGCGCATAATTATCTCGTTAGGAGAAGTGGAGCGCACTTGCGGCTGATACGTGTGTCATTAGCTACTGGCATATCTCGGTGACGTCACCGAGCCGGACCGACGTCGCCGCGCGGCCGCGCCGGCGCCGCCGACCACCGCGCAACAACCTGCTCCTCATATATACACTGGAGCGCACAGGACGTGCTCTCAGACACGCACTCGCGCTGAGCCCACTCTGGACCACTTAACCCGCTTGATAACAAAGCTATTAGCTAACTCGTTTGTCAGCAGACAGCTTGCGAAGATCACACATCGCACTCCGCGGAACATTCCACTGTATCGAGCAACAAAACCATCATGCTCGGTGGGAACAGACACCGGCAGTACGTGAGAACTACACCAAATTACATACGTTAAGTATCCACATAAATAATATCAATTTAGCAGATATCGTTAGCCATATTTAAATTTTTTTATAGTACCGACCGATATGGTAAGGGGACGATGTGGTCGAGGATGGTAGCACGCTAGCTTGTTCTATTGTATATTCTGTGTCTAGGCCTTGGATGGGAAATAGCTCTCAGCTCTTGTCAGATTTTCCAACTAGGTGGTAGTTTGTTAAACACAATTCAAAATTTCATCGTACCGACGGGACTTGAACCCGCAACCTCCGGAATAACATGTTCCGGTGCTTTGCCAAAAATTAACAATTTACAAAAATATAAAGTGTGAAACACTTAAAAGAAACATAATATAGGTGGTAGTTACTACCAGCCTACCTACCTACTACCACCAACGTTAGTACCAACGCACAGACACTAGACAGGGCCCTACCAGCACGCAACCTCTCACCAGAGGGAGTGAGAGGCACACCTCCAGACGAACCCCTGGAACCGGCCCGTGTAGTTGTGGTCGTGTAAGCCGCGCCGGGCGATAACGTGCACCAATAAATAACATTAAACAAAGATACTTTCTAATTGAACCACACCGATAATGGATGAAGCTCATTAACTATACAATGTTTAATTTGGAAGCAAATAATCATAAGTAAAACAGGTAGTTGCGTTAGTAGGTACAATTCTTTGTTACTTTCGGCACTTTTGAGATGTGGGAATATTTGTAAGATCGTTTAAATTACGAAAAAAATAATGTCGCGCTATTCATTTTCAGTAATAAGTTTGAGGTTTTTTTTTTTCGTGGGAGGGGGAAATCCTTCATGAGATACCGCAGAGCTCGGGCTCTGCAATTATGTCAGACTCCTACTGACTGAAACCCCCTCCCTTTCATTACCATAGACACGAAGTCCATGCTTTCTTTTTTTATATTTTACCTATATTAATTACTCCACACACATTATCTAACACTTAAAAGTCTATAATTTGTTAAAGTGGTAGTCGATTCCGTACTTTTTTTTTGTTTTTTTTATTATTCATATTTGTTTTTTCCTTTACTATTATAATATATATACTTATTATGTAATTATTATTCTTTCTTATTTTATTAATTATTCTTAACTACCTAGTTACATGTTTATATATAAATATATATATATATATATATATATATCCAAATATCCAAAACCGACCAGTTTCCACCTGCGGCACCCGTTCACACGAGTTGACGCATGTACCAGCGTCGCTCTCCTCAACCATAATGTTAGGGAAGAGAGTGGCCCACTACACAACGCCACAACAGGCAGTCACCTTGACGTGAGCATGTCAGGTTTAGATAGTTTGAGGTGCTTATCTCCATATCTCTTGAGATACTCATCAGACCTCGATGAATTTACAATAGATCTATATCATTATATATACTCTTTCAAACAAAAAATATTTAGAAAATCGGCCCATGATTGACAGAGAAACATGCATACAGAGGAACTGAGTACCTCCTCCTTTTTGAAGTTGGTTAAAAGCAGTGGACTTGAGTGTCCATCACGCTCAGATACATTGTTTACAAGTTTGTCAAGCTGACGTGCAGTCCTATACCGCTGACAGATTGTTTGTGATAACAGATAGCATGGCAGCTCATTTGTAAGTTGATAGGGAACCATGCCGTCTTGCTATGACAGCAGATCACACGGATACGGTGGCAGTGGTGGCCAAACTCTGGATTGTCAGCTTCGTGCACGTCACCCACCTGACAATGACATATTTTTGGATATTATGGTGCGTTACCTTCACTGACTAGCAAAGTTACCTATACCATTATTTCATTGCCAAATTCACTTACTATGATTTTGTAAAATATTGCATACGAGCGCTTTGTCAGCTAACATAACTAGGTCGCGCTACTCGCGTTTACTTTAGCATAATTGCATTATTTGTCACACTTCAAATAATGATTAAACAAAGATTCTACTAAAATATCGTTATAATAATGAGGCTGGTAACGTAGCTATGTGAGTAGCGCGCGTCATGCTACCACGGACATTCGATATGAATAGTTAGTTTATTGTAAACAGAGGCGAGGCCATTATCAGCTTGTACCGCCGGATAATAATGTTCATTGTCACAGATCGAGCCAAGCTGCGGCATAATAACAATAACTCTGAGTTAGGTAACGCGATGATGCGCGGCCGCACAATAGATCAGCTCAGTGGTCACCGTCGCCGGGCCGCCCTTTGTTATCGCTGGATGGCGCACGAGCACCATCCACGTCAAGTCATCGCTGGCCTTCTGTCCTGTCCTGTCAGTTCATCTACTCGGACTCCGAATGTCACTCAGTTTATAAAGGAAGCTGGACGGAGTGAATGAATCCAACTTGCCGTGGTATCCGTGCATGATTAAAGGTAACTGGGATGAAGGTTCATTCATGATACAAACAGTGCCTCCACAAAATATAAAATACATTTTTATTAAACTAACACAACTTTTATGTTTTAATTATGTATTAAAGGCTATGTCAATTAGGAATATGTAAGTAGGTAGGTAGGTACTCTCTACACGAGCCCTGCTACTAATTACTTACTGCTACGATGACAACATATTTTGTAACCTGCGGTATTGTAGTAGATTAAAATATAATGCAAGCATTGGATATCATCGAATAAAAAGGGTGGTAAGAACCAAGAGGTCGCTGAACTCTCCGATGATATCGAGGTGATGCGCGACCTAATGTTATATGATCTGGAGGTAACACTGAAGGCAAACAAACATTTATACGATACCTAAGTATATATACCTACTGCTACTATTTTTTTTAATGATTAAGAAAATTATTCTTAGGTCCAGCAGCTATACCGCACCAATTATTCAGGAACGAGTGGACTTCTACTTCTAATCATATACGACTGCGACTGCGACTCTGCGAGCTAACCAGCCGTCTGAGCTTTTGTAATACCTATTGAAGTGATAGTAACATTTCGAGACGAAGATAACAATCCAATGTAAATGAATAGTCGCAATACCAATATAGGTGATAGAGAGCCGCGCGGAGAGGTCGCTCACAGTTGTATCGGAAATGTAGAAATGCGAGCGGACAGGTCGCGTCCTCACCACCGGGTAACGGTGTTTCCTGCTCACAGGTCGCGTCCTCACCACCGGGTAACGGTGTTTCCTGCTCACAGGTCGCGTCCTCACCACCGGGTAACGGTGTTTCCTGCTCACCAGCCAGCACCGCTGCGACCTGCGACCTGCCACTCGGGCTACCGAGTAACACCGACGGCTTATAATACTTTAGCGTTGACCATTGCGTAATATACGTAACTCCGGCATACCGGTCGTCCGCTGCCCCAGTGAGTCATCGCTGACTACAGCGATGACTACAAGAAACGAAAAACAATCGACGATGGTTAGTACCATCGTCGATTGTTTTTCGTTTCTTCAGACAATAACTTAATAAGTACATCAGCTACATAAAGTCCAAGCTAAATCGTAGGTTAGAGTATCCTTTAAGAGAAGCGTAGGTACATGTGGCCTAAAATCAAATAGGCAGATAGATGATGACGACGATAAGATAAGACCATGTTACTAATACTCGATGTATACTTTTTCTGTGATACAACATTCAATGAAAAATACTAAGTACTTACTTAATGCTAGCTTTTTGGGAACATTTCAGGATTTTGGAGTAAATTAGGTCACTCCGGTAATCACTACCGATAATTACGAGTAGGTACTCGAAGAATATTATCATTGAACGGAACATTATGGAGGAACATTTGGTTTTGAGTGTCAAGTTATGTATCTTTTATGATAATATAGTTTGTGACTGTAATATCTTGTTTTCCTCGTCTAGGTTCCCTTATTATACGTAGCCTATTCATTATTCTGTGACGTAGCACTTTGATTATTCACTTGTCAAAGACACAGCAGTCGAGGCAGGTAGGCCGCCGCATTTTGTTACAACAATACCGGCAGATAGTGACCTTAGTTCTGTATTTTATTTATAGTTTTGGTATCATATATCCTAATCCTAACTATATAATATAATATATAATAATATTATAAAGGCGAAAGTAACTCTGTCTGTCTGTCTGTGTCACTTTCACGCCAAAACCACTGAACCGATTTAAATGAAATTTGGTACACAGATAGTCTAGAGCCTGAAACCGGACATAGGCTACTTTTTAATGCAAAAAAAGGTTTGTAAGGGGTTGAAAGGGGGGATGAAAAGTTATATGGAAGTATCGTCATTTTAGAAGCTAGAAGCTTGAAACTTATTTTTTAGGCTGTTGATTCGATATAAATAAATTTGACATTCAAAGTTTGTAAAAGTTTGACCCTCAAGGGTGTAAAAATAACAATAGGGAATAAGGGATGAAAGTTTGTATGGAAATATGTAAGGTTTATGTGAATGTTCTACCCGAACGGATTTAAATAAAATTTGGTACACAGATAGTCTAGAGCCTGAGAAAGGACATAGGCTAATTTTTAATGCGAAAAGAGGGTTGTAAGGGGTTAAAAGGGGGGATGAAAATTTGTATGGAAGTATCGTCATTTTTAAAGCTAGAAGCTTGAAACTTTGCGCGGCGCGGTACGGTGCGCTGTAGGTGGGATACGTATGTTTCTTATTTGTAAAATAATTAGCCTAAATATTTAATTCCATACCATTCGCTATTTATGTATAAAAACCAAATAAAATTTAGTAATAAAGGGGGTCCCCATACACGAAACGTGTTTTTGAGGCATTTTATGCTCGATCTTACAAACCTTAATAGATAAAGACTTGAAATTGATTTATAGTCTGTATTACAATGGCTGCTATTATATCAAATAATATAAACTATATTAAATTAAAAATTAAAGGGGGTCCCCATACGAAAAACGTATTTTTACGGCAAATATTGTTCAATCGGAACCCTGCAGGTCTGACTCGCACTTGGAGAGTTCATTTATATTCGCGGTACGCAGTTCGCCGGGTCAGCTAATTTATTATATTGTCTAATTAAGAGATTATTTTTAAGTTGTGTATACATATGTACTGTTAAGATTATATAATATAATGTTTTTAAAAGTATAATAAATAAATAATATGCGTGAAATAAATACTTACATACTAAGTACCTACTACGCACAAAAATATTAATAATAAGGTAGCCAAACTACGTCTTTATGAAAACTTACGAAAGTAAATCCTTATGTCATTAACTTTAAGGTTTGCCAAATAAAAAAATCGCGATTGGACACTGATGTCCACCACAGCACACTGCACAGGCGGAGCGCGCGGGCGACACTTAGATAAAATCACATCATTATGGCGCACGCGCTCTCCTGACTAATGGTCACCTTGTTTATGGACGCGCCGGGTTTCCCTGGATCCGGCTACGCAATATGCGATTACGTACAGTGTGTTTGGGTATCGACTAGCGATATTTGAGAGATACGTGAAGAGCTAACAATGCAAACATCGACAAATTGCCCCCATTATAGGGTTATCAAACCACGCAATTCGGAATGGCCGCCCTTTTAATTTTTTGAACGTCGGTATATTATAACTAGAGACGTACAAAATAAGTTCAATCTAAATGTAAAAATGAGGAATAGTAACATCTTATACGACAGAGCGTTAAATGTCATTTGTTGACCAAAAAATATATATTTTTTTGTTTACTTACTTTGGATACATACCTAAGTACGAGACGGGTCAAAAATATATATAAAAAAATCTAAATGGCAGCAATTCCAAAATGTTAAAAAGTTGTAAACCCTATTATGGGGGAGGTAATTATTTGTCGATGAAATTTGCTGTTCATTAGGTACGTCTCTCAAATATCGACGGTCGCTTTGGTACCCACACACGCTCTGTAACGCATGTTGTTCTGTGAGAGATGCAGTTAACCCACCACGCCAGCGTCGACATCGATGTGCCAGATAATAACCATCATGAGGAACCTAAGCTCCGAGCACTGTATTGTACTGAGCAGTACGAGTTGGCTTGGTTTGGTTACCTGCTCGAAGGCTTACGGCAGACGAGACAAGTGGCGTGCCCGTTCTCAGGGAGTGTGACCGTGCGGCCGTCCGGTCCGGTCGCCATATGTATGCTTTTCTGGGAATCGTGTCGTGTCGTGGTCGGTCTGCGCGCACGCAGCTCGCAGCCGCGAGGAGAAAGCGGCCGCCTGCCCCGCGCCCCGCACCGCGCCCCGCTCACATGCTTCCTGGAACCCGGCTACATCTCGCTCGCGTTACGTACGACCACTTTCATTCGACCCCCACCCAAAAGGCCGTAAACCCTAAGATCAACAATATTCAGGCTCTTTTACGAACATTGCAGAATAAAAAAGGGAAATTGTAAATTTTTTTATAGTGTTTATTTTGTACCAATCACACTTTACTATCGAGGTTGTCAGCCTGACATTCCATCGGTGATTGATTATTGAATATGGTATATTGATACCATTCAGTCTATTGGCATTTAATTCGCGATTATATAGTAAATATGGCGGGTAAATACTACTGGACAAGTATCACATGCATGTTCCAAATACCGGCGGCATCCGTGTTGTCCGGTCCGGACGCTGGGGCCCGGGGCACGGGGCCCGGGGCCTAACCGACACACGTCGCAGTAGGTGGTCGTCCACCACAAATCAACTTCTTCAACTTTTTTCTTACACTTCTAGCAATGCACGTACTATCACTATAAGCTTAACTATGCTCAATATACTCGTATCACATCTTTTGGCATTAGCAATTAGGACTATAAATGCACAAACATTTTAATATAGGTAACATTAAGACATAATAAAAAATCAAAATTAAAAAACATTGTAGCTGGGAAATACGTCTGAGCATTTCTGTTCCTATAATCTGAGGCGGACGGTCACCTGCAGGCCGCAGCGCGCATCGAGCCACATTCTTCTCCCTAAAAGGGAAAGCGGCACACGCATTGCAGACACAGAGAGCGGGCCCGGCCCGTGTAGCAGTACTAGTGCCAGCAGTAGTAGGCAGCTACAGCCGACGTGACTCACGTCACCTGAGCGGTGCGGCGCGCTTCGCGACGCGGCAAGGTCGCACAGAGGTTCGCCTTGTCCCGATACCGATGTCGGCAAACACTCCACCATAATATGTACTACATACTCGACGCCAATGTTTATGGTAATCGTTGCACTCAATAACTGCACTGATCGATGAGAGAATTGAGAGACATTCGATTGACACCGACTCAATAAATTATTCTGATTCTGACTAAAAGCTATTCCTACATTTCGTACATCAATTCCAATCGTACTTATCCGGTAAATTAATTATAAGTTAAACCTGCAAACCAGTTATAAGAAATGTCTAGGCTACCCTACCCTAGACATTTCTTATAACTCTCCCCGACAATGAGCTCATTAAACGTTATCTCATCCAGCCACAGCGGGAGTTCAGGATGAACCCTCTCACAACAAGCCCTGATAACACAGAACAAAGGATAATAAGTCGTTAATCACTTCCGCTTATAGACTATACACATTCCAATAATGCGTAGATAGGTCGTACTGATACCGGGCGGTGCGGAGTACGGGCAGCCAAGTGACCTCATGCGTTCGAGTTAGCCTCGTCTGGCCGGTAGCGGTCAGCCCGGGCTGCATTGTGCGTAATGCGTATGCCTCAGTGCAGAGGTGCGGGGTGCGGGGTGCGGGGTGCGGGGGTGCATTCAGTACATATACATCGATGTGCATTCACGATAACCCCGCCTGCCCCGCCGGTTGCTGCTTTATCTGGCTGCTGTTGCTTACATTGCTGCGGAAACTACGATCGAACGAATCGCGAGTTATCAGCAGATCAGAACTGGTTCTAAGTTCTCAATTTGCAAATGTATCTAGCCCGATAATTGTTATTAAATAAAATATGTAATACATAGTAGCTGACCCGTGCCCACTACGGTACTCTACATCACTCAGGAATAATGTAGCTTTCTACCGGTGAAAGATTTTTAAAAGTCGGTAGAGTAGTTCCAGAGATAATTGATAAAAAAAATATTAAAAAGAGATATTTTTAAATTGTATATGAAAAAGCGAAGTCCCTAATATGAGAACGACATATCTATCTAGCCGAGTGAGGCAGCCTGGCAGGTAGCCACTGACCATTGGCCAGCGCGCGCGGTCCGCCCGCGGCGCCAGCGACGAACAAAAGACATGAACGCGCGCTCCCCGCGTGCGACTAAATAAAACGGCGGTTTACATCTTAACGTTTATTAATTTTAACAGCCAACGTAACGTAACGGGCAAGATATTCCAATAATCACCACGAGTGGAGTCGTCCCTTCGGTCACACACCGCGGTACATTCGTACCCGCGCATCGTCCGCGACACATCGTCCGGGCCGCGGGCGGCCGACACGTCGTCCCCGACACATACGATAACACCGATCGTAAATACAAAAATAATACTGTAGAATAAATATCGTCGAATAAGTCTAGGAGTACACTGATTAAAGCTCGGTTCGAATGTTCTCGTTCAGCACACGGTCTCCATGGGCAGGCGCACGGGCGCGGCGGAGGCGGGCGCGGGCGCGGGCGCGGCGGCGGGCGCGGGCGCGGCCGTCGTGTGCGTGAGCGACTCGCCGCAGGAGGGCAGGTGCGTGGAGGAGTGCGTGGCGCGCTGCGCGGCGTCCCCGCGCGCCAGGCACGCGTGCGCGGCGCGCTTGAGCGCGGCCCACGCGTGCGGCTGGCACCCCACCACCAGGAAGATGAAGACGCCCTGCAGCGCGTTCAGCAGGTCGGTGGCGTACCACACGTACTCGGGCCCGCCCGCCGCCCACGACACCACGTCCGCGCCCCACGTCACGCCCATCACCACCACCAGCTTGGCGCACACGCGCCCCAGCGCCGCCCTGCAACACACACACACATCTCAACTTCTGCCCGAGTCAACGCCACGGCGGTCGGAGGACCCGTATCGACCCCGAGTTCTCACCTGACGGCCGTTTATACGGATACATGCGGGGGGCTCGGGAGAGGGTCTAGAGGATACGCGATAGAAAGTAACTCATCGATGACGACAAAGTGTGTGTAAACAAAATACAAAAAACGCAACTGACCGTTCGGAGGTGGACTTGACCTCGTCGCGGCGCCACAGGCCGCAGGTGAGCTGGCGCGCCGTGGAGAGGAAGAGCGCCAGGTTGACGAGCAGCAGCACGCCCACGGGCCCGAAGAAGTAGACGAGGATCTCCATGTCCCCGTAGAACCAGCAGCGCTGCACGGCGAAGCGCGGGCGCAGCAGGCTGGCGGCGGCGGGCGGCGGCAGCGCGTCCAGCACGGCGCCCGCGCCCGCCACCAGCAGCGGCCCGCCCCACGCGTACACCATGTACACGCGCAGCCGCCACGCCTCCTGCCCGCGCTCCAGGCTCGTCGGGCGGAAGTCTCTGCAACCGAGCACCGTGTATCGCGCGCGCTCTACAGACCTTACAGCTTTACAGACCAAAACGGAAGTTTATATGTAAACTCCACGCGGGTAGAACCAAGGGCTGCAACTAGTACAAGTCTGTGTTCCTGCTGTCGAAGGTTCTGACACTCGTTTCCGCGTCATGCGCTCGCTCTGAACTCAATGACACTCGAGGTGAACTCAGATACATAAACCATGCATACTCAAAGGAGGCGAAAGAACCAAAAATAATAAATGACAACTAATATAGATCCTCAATATTTCATTGATGTACAACGACAAAGTTCAATTAAAACTTTAAATTGTATTCATCAGCAACAAACTTGTATATATTGATTGTCCGTACGATTGTAATCTATACAAATAAGCTAAGCTAAGTTGCTCAAGAACAGCTAGACCCATTTGTCTAATTCTTTATTTGTAGTCTTTGTGAAGACAAATGTGTGTATGATAAAACTTTTAATTAATTAAAGTATTTTATACCGTGGGCAAAGCCACGGGGCACAGCTAGATATCAATAATATTGGGGTCGGCCCATTGGCGCAGTGGGAGAAAGGTCAGCTTTAAAACCAGAGTTAGTGGTTCCCGGTCGTGCACCAAAGACATTTATTTACGAAAAAAAATCGTGCGCATTTCTCAGTGGTCTTCCGGTTCCGGTGAAGAAAATACATAGATCGTTAAGAAATTCCAATCCCCGATATGGTGGTAGGACAGCGTCTAGTGTCCGCCTGGTCGGTGGCCTATCACCTCAAGTCGGAAAATATTTGAGAGACCCGTTGGCGTAGGTTAGATGCCTTGACTTGTAAGAGTATCGAGAGGTCGCTGGTTTAAATCCTAGCACGGGTGTTCATCCACAGGTGCTTAGAGCATATTATAGCGATGTTCCGCCTGACTTGTTACCAAAAAGTAGCTTACCACCATCGAGGAGAAAATCTGTCCCCATAACCTTATGTTACGGTGTTCGGGCAGAACATAGCCCTTGAGAGTCGAGAGTATTGTAGGCCTAGCGTGTTCACCAGCTTCAACGACATCGTCGCCCACCACCAGGCGAGATAGTGGTCAAACGCTAGCGTACAAGATATGTAATATATTAAAACCAGGACAAGTTACATAGCGTTTTAAATACCGCCAACTGATGGGACGTGACTGGATTGTTTGTTACACCTCTGTTGTTTGTTAAATCTGTGTTGGCACATCTATTGGTATTTATTATATTATATTATATTGTAATAAAAAAAATTTGTGTTATAAAAATATATAAGTTACTGGTTGTAACATGAAGGTTATAGAGTATAAAAAGCTAAAAATTAATGTTAGGTAGACAGTATTTATGAATATCGAGCGCCCTTGTTCTACCAAGATCTAAAACTTACCAGGATAAATCAGCGGTGTCATTGAGACTTTTAATCTCGGACCGGGGGACAGGCAAATGATAACACGGTTTGGGATTGTATGACAAATTTTAATACTTCAAAACGTCCCTTACCTCCAGAATGAGATACACATTATTTAGTTAAAGCCGGAATACTATGTCTAAACATTTGACTATAAATACCATTCGGTTTTCGTTACTTTTTAGGTTAATTTATTTTACATTTTACTACTGAAATTTGGTTATTGTCTTTCTTGCATCTTGCGAATATGAAATTAAAGTTTTAAGGGTAATAAAAAGAGTTATAATGAAATTAGCTTATCTGCAGCGTCCGGTGGCGTCTGAGCACACCGTTCAAAATAGACGACGACATCTAGCGTCGCTCAAACAGCTCAAAACTACGACGACATCCAAACGTGGTGCGTCGAACAAACATCTCAAAATAACGACGTCTTCCGGCGTCGTACAAACAGTTGACGACACCCATAGTCGCACAAACAGTAGACGACAGTCGTCCAAACAAACAGCGCCAAAGGCTGTAACCAAAAATCCGATTGTAAATATATTTGTCGCCATGAAGGATGACGCGAAACATTTTAGGTTATCAAAAATTGACTCACCGCAAAATCACGACGTTATCATATGGCACTACGCCATAAGCACGCCGAGTATCATCGCAAATTTAATTAACAAGATGGATTAATCTTGTAAAATCTGATTAAGAAAAAATACAAAAAGTTTAGCTCTTCGTAGGCCCCAGGGACAAGAAAAAGTGACGTCTCCGATCGAGAATTGACAGATGTCAAAGTCATTTTTTTTTGAAAGATTGTCTATAGGATATGGAATGATCCACAGACCAAGTAATAACTCGATTATTTAAAATCGACTAAAAATGGCTAAATACGAAAATGTTCTAAATTATTTAAAACCAAAAGGTAATTTTGTCAGTCTTAGAAGCTGAAATGTGCTTCCAAACGAAAAATATGTAACGAGTCGAAATACCTCGTTACAGTACATACCTTCCCAAAAAAAATAAAAGAATGAAACTTCTTTTATTTTTGAGAAGAACTCCCAAAAAATTCCTAACAAAAACTTATTCAAAAAAATTAATAAACAGAAAATATTCCGCCACCAAAATATGAAATTTATTCAAACTAAAAGAAGACACTAATAAAGCATAACGTTAAATCAGTTAAGCTTCTAGCCACTGACTAAGTTGCTCTAGAAAAACAAGTTATAAAAACTTTCTAACCAAGTGAAAAACAATGTAAAGGTTTACCAAAACTAATCCATCAATATGACTCAATCCTAAAATCCATCACAAATTAATTATACTCAAGAGTGGATAAGCACCATAGCCTCCATCTACCTATCTGTATTACAAACCAAATAAATATTTCTGAAATATTTAACAAAAGTGTAGATAAGCACCATCGCCTCTATCTTTTATAATCTCAGAACGATTCTAACTAAATTAAAAGGTAATAACAAAGGTTATCCATATTGTAGTACGGTTAAGCATTAGCTGCCGACTATAGATAATTATTCACTGCAAAAGATTCAGTGAACAAGTTTTCAATGAAAAAGTTGAACAACAAAAGTTCAAATTATTCTCATAAAAATAGAGAACCAAAAATAATAAGTAGTGACCGGCTCAACTCTACCGACTTTCCGAACACTAACAAATTAATAAAAGGGTTTGTCAAAAAGACCAAAAATTGTATATTGTGACCGGCTCAACACCACCGACATTCCGTGCACAATAACAAGTTAACAAAAGTTTGTTGGGAAAACAACAAAGTTGTATTGTGACCGGCTCAACACCACCGACTTTCCGTTCACAATATCTAAAGTTTCCAACGCTTGAACCAAAAATGTCAAAGCGAGGAAAAAATAAAGAGTAAAAAAACTTACCCAAAAAGGTTAACTGAGACAAAAGCTCAAAAGAGTCAAATCCGAGAGGCAAATCCGGGTAAAAATTATATAGAGCTCTAAGTGTCAAATCCGAGGCTTAGGTCTACAACAAACACAAACTAAATAATCTAAATAATATATAACATGCTTCACAAAGACTGAAACACATTTATATTAAAAATGTATTTACACTATGTGCAGGCTATTTGAAAAGTGGAAAGCTTTTCATAGCAATCTAAAACAATATTTATACTAGAAAAGTGGAAAACTTCTCAAAGTATCTAAAAGAAAGTTGAGTACTTGAAAAGTGAAAAGCTTTTCAAAGTAACCAAAATAATAAAATATACAAAAATATACATAAGATCTTTTGATGCCAAGAAAATTTCTAAAAGAAAATATAATCGTTAGATGTAGTTTTTAAAGTTGGGTAAAAGTTCAAAAGTAGGATAAAAGTTCCAAAAATAAGATGAAGGTATCAAAAATAGACCTAAGTTAGGTTTAGTATATTTAAAGTTGTATTTCAATAAAGTGTTGGTTTCCTTTCAGATAATCATCTTTCATCCTGCGCGTCCTCTTCCATACATCAAACCTCATTCTTCCACATTCAACGCGCTTCCCAAAAAATATCAAAACAAATTTAAATAAAAGTTAAATCCAAAAATGAAAATTTTAATATTTAATTATATCTTTAACATGATAACGTCCAGTACTTGTTTTATTAAATTCCTTTAGTACATAAACGTTAGGAGAAATTCTCTCTACAATTTCACATTTAATAAACTTAGGTGCTAATTTAGCCGAAAAATATGCAGGTGCATTTGACTGTACAAAACTTCTACGCCAAACTACATCACCGACATCAAAAGAAATGACTTTTCTTCCCCTATTATAATAAAGAGCATTACGCTTATAAGCTTTCAAAAGATAAGCTTGAACTTTAACAAAAACTTCACTAAGTGAATTTAAAGAGTGAGCATAAGTATCTCTAGTACCAAGCTCAAGTTGATCTAAGTTATCAAAAGAGTTACTAAAACGGTGTAAAGATGCATCAAAAATAAGTTCTCTACCGAACATCAAAAAGTTAGGAGTGTACTCTGTAGCAAGATTTACACTACTATTTAAAGCTAATTGGACATGAGGCAAAAACCTTGACCAAGTTCGATGATCATTTTTAACAAAACAAGAAATACATGTTTCTATTGTCTTATTATATCTTTCTACTGGATTATTCTGTGGAGTGTATAGTGCATTATAAAATATTTTAGTTATGTTGAAATTTTTTAAGAAATCTACAAAATGTTTAGATATAAATTGGGGAAATTTAAGAAATATTTCTTTTTCAAAGATTTTACAAATTACTTTAGAAGTAGCATTTATCATAGGAAATATCCAACAATATTTAGTAAAAACATCTACAATTGAAAGAATGAATCTATGTCCAGAATAAGATTTAGGTAAAATCCCAATAATATCAACGGATAACATTACCATAGGTTGATCAACTTTCTTAGGGTTAACCATCTTACCAGCAGGAGCAGAAATTGAATGTTTATAAGCTTTACAAATGTCGCAAGAAGAAATATATCTTTGAACGTCTCCGAACATTCCTTTCCAATAATAATGTTGTTTTATTTTATTAAGAGTTTTATGTATTCCAAAGTGTCCAGAATTAATATCATCATGATTAGAACGAATAGTATCTAAAACATGTTCTTTAGGTATAACAATTTTCCAATTTAAACGACTATTAGGGTCAAATTTATTTTTACAGTAACGATATAAAGTATTATCTTCTACTCGAAGGTTTTTCATTCTAGAAGGGTATTTTTGACAATTTATAAAGACTTTTCTATACCAAGGGTCTTCTATATCTTCATCTGGTGAGACAATATTTATAGCGGAAACTAATATTGAAGTTATATTGATTCTAGATAAAGCGTCAGGAACTTGATTTAAAGATCCTTTTTTATGAACAATATCAAAAGTAAATGGAGAAATACGTGCAGCCCATCGAGCTAAGCGTCCACTAGGGTTATTAAGTTTTAAAAGCCACTTAAGACTAGCATGATCTGTCACAACTGTGAATTTCATTCCTTCGACATAAGGTCTAAAATGTTCAATTGAATCTAAAACTGCCAAAAGTTCACGTTCAGTGGTACTATAATTTCTTTCACATTTACTTAAAGATCTTGAATAATAAGCAATTGGATGTTGTTCATTATTTTCGTCTTCTTGACTCAGAACACTACCAATTCCTACAGAACTAGCATCGAAATGTAAAAAGAAAGGTTTTTCAAAATCAGGACACTGTAAAACAGGTGTAGTTATTAAGGCATTTTTTTAAATTAATGAAGGCTTCTTCAGCTTCTTCATTCCAAACAAAAGTATGTTTTATCTTTTTACTTCCGGAAGTTAATTTAGTTAAAGGGGAGGCAATATCAGCGAATTTACAAATGAAACGTCGATAATATGAACATAATCCTAAAAAGCTTCTAAGTTGTTTTACGGACTCTGGTCGTGGAAAGTTTTCTATAATTTCTAATTTAGACGGATCAGTATGTAGGCCTTGACTGTCTACAATATAACCAAGATAACGGAGTCTTTCTTTGCAAAATTCACATTTTTTAAGATTTACTGTTAAGCCTGAGTTTTTAAGTATTTCATGGACTTTTTTAATGTACTCTATATGATTTTGAAAATTATCATTTACTAAAATCAAATCATCTAAATATTTAAACAGGACATTGTCAAATTCAGGTCCAAAGAGTTTATCAACCAAGCGTTGTAACTCTGCCGGTGCGTTGCTGATTCCAAAAGGCATCCGAACAAAAGGGTACAAGTTTTTTCCAGGAACTACAAAAGCAGTCTTTTCACGAGAGGACTCTTCAAGTTTAATTTGCAGAAATGCTTTAGAAAGATCTATGGTAGATATGAATTTAGCCCCACGAAGGCTGTCTAATATCCTAGAAGGGTACGGCAAAGGATAAGAATCTTTAACAGTTATTGAATTTAATCGTCTCGAATCTAAACATAATCTGGTTCCACCATCTTTTTTATCGACGGCTAATACAGGGGAACACCAAGGAGATTTTGAAGGTTCTATAATTCCTTCCTTTAATAAAACTTCCACTTCATCATAAAGTTCTTTTTGTTTAGCAGGACTCAACGGCCAATATCTACTTTTAAAAGGGTCGCCAGTAACGTTAATTTTATGTTCCACAAGGGTGGTAAGGCCTAAACCTTTTTTCTCATAAGAAATATCTTCAAACAAAGCAATGGTTTCATCTAATTGTTGTTTCTCAGAAGGAGTTAAATGAACTGTAGAAGTAACAGCGTTCACTTGAATTTTATTATTGTGAACATATTCAATATTTTTCCACAAGTCTTTAGCTAAGTTAAATTTCAACCAAAAATCAAATCCCAATATAATAGGTGGATCAAAAGAGGGTATTATCAAAAATTCTACAAGTTTACAAACATTGTCAACGTTAACCGGTAATCGCATAGAACCGATAACTTTTCTTGATGAACCGTCAGCAGTACAAGCGGAGGCATCAATAGGTTTAATTTGAAATCCTAGTTTAGAAAAATGCAAGTGTTGGTTATTACCTAAAACACAGCTATTTGAACCACTGTCTAGCAATCCAGAAAAAGTTTCATTATAAATGGTAAATTTTAAAAATGGTCTAGTATCATTTTGTTTAGTAAAAAGTATAGGAGCTGCTTTATGAACAGAAAAAAATGTTTTTAAATAGTCAAGCCATTCTGAAAATTCTCTCTTACACGTATCATCATCAGGTTTATAATTGGATATCGGAGCACCTAAAGTTTTTTTAAAAACTTGGGCCCGATGCCTTACAAGTTTTTTGAATTATTATTTTTTTTAATATTGTCAGAATGACAAGTATCACAGTTCTTTGTCAAAACGCCTCGTTTATGACATTTAAAGCACACTGGTCCAAGAATCTCTGTACACTCTTTATAAGTGTGGTCAGTCGACTTACACTTCAAACAAGAAAGTTTGGTTTCAACCGCATGAAAGTTTTGTTTAATTTCCTTTACAGGTTTTCGGTTAACTAAAATCTCTAATTCCTTACTAATTCGGATAAACTGTTCAATAGTGTCTATTGATTTTCCAAATAAAAACGGTGTGTAAATAGGTAACATGTTGTGTTTAATTATAGTTATCAAAACATTCTCAAAAGTTGGATTAGCTAATCTGCTAGACATATCTAAAATCTCAGTAATGAAATCAGGAAGTGACTCATTACTCCGTTGTTTGCGAGTTCTCATTTCATACTCCAAATGATAATCAAATTCAGGTTTGTCGAATCTGTTCAACAATTCAGTTTTAAGTGTTGTCCACGAAGAAACCCTAATTCGAATACTACGGAACCATTTCGTTGCTGTTCCAGTGAGCAGATCAGAAAAAGAACCGACTAAAAAGTTTTCATCAAAGTTTTTATACAAAAAATATTCCTCAACCGAAGTGATAAAATCTCTAACACAAGTTTTCCCATCAAAAGATATCTTACTACGCTTCAAATCAGGAAGTTTATTTGTTGAAGGCAAATGCTTTTTCAATTGTTCATTGAGTTGAACATTCATCGAGTTAAACGAAGGTAAAGGTGTAAAATTATGCAAGCTACTATGACCCAAGTTAGGTAAGAAAGGGTCAACCTCTGTTGCATTCTGCATAACTAAATTATCCAACACCGGATTAGAAATAACATCCCTAGAAGTACCAGGTAAATTCTCTTCCAACAAGGGTGGAAATTGAACCTGTTTGTCAGTCATGATGAATAATCAAAAATATTAAAGAAACAAAGACAAACAACCAACTAAAAATTCAAAGAATAGTTAAAACTCATCAAAGTTTATAAGATTTTTTGTTAAAACCGGTTTAAGTTATTATGTTTTAAAGTTTATGTTAATATTTAATAATGTTCAAAAGTATTTAAAGAAATTTGAATGTACAAAGAAACATTCAAATTGTGAAGTATGTAAGATGCAAAAAAGATTCACAATTTATCTTAATTTTCAAGATTATTAACAACGGCTAAGGTTATATCTATTTGTGAAAAGTAAAATCAATAAACTAGTTAATAATTATGTTAATAAGCTAGTATTTTCTAATATGAATGTAGTTTAATGCTTCTCAACAGTAAACAAACGTTATAACTTTATATAAGACAAAGTTATATCAATTCAAACAAAACTTAGCACTTTCAATGTGGTCAAGGTCAGTTCCTTACAAAATGTAAACAACGCATATCTCAAATGTTATTATATAGTAAGTACACACTTAGATTAGTCTATCCAGTACATAAGACATACAAAGAACATTGTATGTTAATTAGTTTTGTTAAAATACAAAAAAAGTTGTAAACAAAGTTACAATTGTGTTTTCAAAGTACACAAAACAAAGTAAAAATGCTAAAAATAACAAAAATTGCACTAAATTGTGACAAGAAAAACAAAAATAAGATGCAAGAAAGATTATATATGTGGAGGTAAATCCGGTCCCTGTTCTCGCGCTAATTGTAATAAAAAAAATTTGTGTTATAAAAATATATAAGTTACTGGTTGTAACATGAAGGTTATAGAGTATAAAAAGCTAAAAATTAATGTTAGGTAGACAGTATTTATGAATATCGAGCGCCCTTGTTCTACCAAGATCTAAAACTTACCAGGATAAATCAGCGGTGTCATTGAGACTTTTAATCTCGGACCGGGGGACAGGCAAATGATAACACGGTTTGGGATTGTATGACAAATTTTAATACTTCAAAACGTCCCTTACCTCCAGAATGAGATACACATTATTTAGTTAAAGCCGGAATACTATGTCTAAACATTTGACTATAAATACCATTCGGTTTTCGTTACTTTTTAGGTTAATTTATTTTACATTTTACTACTGAAATTTGGTTATTGTCTTTCTTGCATCTTGCGAATATGAAATTAAAGTTTTAAGGGTAATAAAAAGAGTTATAATGAAATTAGCTTATCTGCAGCGTCCGGTGGCGTCTGAGCACACCGTTCAAAATAGACGACGACATCTAGCGTCGCTCAAACAGCTCAAAACTACGACGACATCCAAACGTGGTGCGTCGAACAAACATCTCAAAATAACGACGTCTTCCGGCGTCGTACAAACAGTTGACGACACCCATAGTCGCACAAACAGTAGACGACAGTCGTCCAAACAAACAGCGCCAAAGGCTGTAACCAAAAATCCGATTGTAAATATATTTGTCGCCATGAAGGATGACGCGAAACATTTTAGGTTATCAAAAATTGACTCACCGCAAAATCACGACGTTATCATATGGCACTACGCCATAAGCACGCCGAGTATCATCGCAAATTTAATTAACAAGATGGATTAATCTTGTAAAATCTGATTAAGAAAAAATACAAAAAGTTTAGCTCTTCGTAGGCCCCAGGGACAAGAAAAAGTGACGTCTCCGATCGAGAATTGACAGATGTCAAAGTCATTTTTTTTTGAAAGATTGTCTATAGGATATGGAATGATCCACAGACCAAGTAATAACTCGATTATTTAAAATCGACTAAAAATGGCTAAATACGAAAATGTTCTAAATTATTTAAAACCAAAAGGTAATTTTGTCAGTCTTAGAAGCTGAAATGTGCTTCCAAACGAAAAATATGTAACGAGTCGAAATACCTCGTTACAATATATTACAAGCTTTATCTCTACTTCACGGCGAATTTATTTGTCCGTCACAAATGTTGCGATAGATTTTAGAACGACTTCCAGGGGTTCGATTGAGCTGAAATTATGCAGGCGTGTTTAAATCGCGTGACAATGCAATATTATGATGACATGGTGCTGATCTGATGATGGAGCTGGAAGGTGGGCAAAGGAACTTCTAAACTACACATGTTATACCCGTCGTGTTTGGGCCCGTTGGATTTGTCTCGACTTATTCTGGTCCCAGGTTATGTAAAAGCTTGTGTTTAAAAAGGATTTTTTAAATATAACTTGTTGTTATTATACCTGACGGGTTAGGAAACTTCACTTAGAAATCTTCATCGAAAATGTCGTGCCAACACAACATTTTTGGATGAAATTTCTAAGTGCAATCGTAAAGAGTCGACACAGAAGTTCCCACTACACGGATAGGTTTGGTATCTAAACCCCGGTAGCCTACTTCATTATTATTTCGATAATTGTCCTATGTTACTGGAAAACGTATTACTTCCGATTATTTTATATTTTAAAACAACACATTTAAAAAAGATAATTAAATGACTCGATGTACCGATTTCATCCAGGACAACATTGTTCGTTATGAGTGAGTATTTTGAGTTGATAATTATGTACTCACTGACAAAATAATTAGATCCAGACCCGTCAAGTTAGCTCAACAATAAAATACATGGATGACGTTACATGCATTCTCTCAGAGCTGAACATTACTACCTCGGTACTACGAATATTAGGAACATCATTTATAAAAATTCAAAGTCCAAGTTTGCTTTTTATATTTTTTTAGCCAAACGGTAAGTTTTACCACATTTGTTTATGATATAAGGTAACAGTTCAAGCACGACGCTCGCCTGATGGTACGCGATGACGTCTACCTATTACAGATACAGCGGCATGGACTGCCAGAATGTTGCATGTCACTGCTCTGCGCCTGTTACCTTGATACATAAAGCTGTTAAGTCTCACATGCCCTGTGATTTCACTGGACACCTTGCCATTTCAACCGAAAAACATTCCTATTTCACGGCTGAAAATTAATTGGCAAAGTGGTGGTACCGCCCCAGACGGACTACCACTACAATAATTTAAGATAATAATACTTAAGTACATAATAATTTAAGACCGTTTAAAACAACAACAAAAAAACATGTTTAAATACCGCGCTATTCTTTTACAGTCCTAAGTACCAGCAGTTCAGTTTAAAATAGGTGAAACAACGTCGCAGATCATGTACTTACAAAATCAAAATCATTTATATCATTCAAACTTGAAACTAGTAGGTATTTCGCTGGCAGTCGGGAAGAGGGACACTTGACTCTAATGAAAATACTAATTTAAATATGTTTCGCAAACGGATCCCTTAATCGAATAATTTAAGATCGTTTAAATACAAAAAAAACCTACTTCGAATGCCGTGCCATTCATTCAGTAGCATGTTTGAGGTGTTATCTCGATGAATTTACAATACGACCAACGAGGGGTTCACTATGTTTCGAATAATAATTTTGAAAATCGTTCCACAATTGATAGATCTATATCATATCGGTGAACATGACGAACGGAGAACCTCCTCCTTTTGAAGTCGGTTTAAAACGTTCTATCCGACGACATTCCACACAGAAACAAAAAGTCATCCCCACTTCACGTTAGAAAAGTACCCTAAAATAATGTTTAAAAAAAAATGTTTTATCACTTTGTCATATCAAAAAACATAAAAACCGTAAATAAGTAGTTTAATAACAAACAAAAAGCGAATATAAGTACTATTAGAAATTGATTTGCGATTGGTGCATTAACAGTGTCTGTATAGGCATCGATTGTCCCCAAGTTTGTACGGAACCCTCGGTGCACGAGCCAAACTCGCACTTGGCCGATTTTTTAAAGAATGATTTTGTCAGTAATTGGTCGGCCACGATCTCGGCAAAGTTGTTATCGCTGAACAAACATTCATATAAATGAAGATTGAATGGAGAACACCGATAGATAACAATATAAAGAAGAGATCCTCCAAACCTCCATATTTTTATTTTTCATATTGGCTTTTTATCCGATCTTTAATACATAAAATAGATTAAAAGAGAAACACTTTTTTAAACATAAGCATTTTGTAAAAACGTAATAATGTGTAGTGGAAACTACTAAATAAATACATAAGTAGCTCAAATTCTACTGTCCTACCATTTGCCATTACGGAATTCATGCCCCTACAGCCCGGTTCCATCATCAGGTCACGATGAAATCATATATTATTTCTTTGTCACCGAACCTACCTACAGGTATCTTAAATGTTAAGAGCAAGAGTATATTATAAGTATCTTCAGATAGTGAACACGCTCGGCTTACAATACTCTGACTCTCAAGTGCTGTGTGCTGCCGGACAACCGTAATGTTATGGCGGCAGATTTTCTCCTTGATGGTGGTAAGCTTTTTGGTGGTAAGTCTGACGGAACATCGATATAATGTGCTTCTACCACCTGTGCAGGAACACCCGTGCTAGGATTAGAACCGACGTAAAGGATTTGGGGGTTGACTTCTAAGCGCCTCGCTTAGAAGTCAACCAAATCCTTTACGTCGATGGGGGATTTTCTTAGTACTAACAAACATTCATTCATAATAACATAGCTTGTAAATATACTCATATTTATTTACTATCATATTGTTTATGGCGTACTCGTAGATATTGTTTATGCACAACTAGATGCGCCCCGTGACTATACCTGTACAATATCGGTGTTGATATTTGCAAACACATTTTTTTTCATAATTTTGCTCGTTATAATAAGACTAGCTTCGATCACGGCAAAAAGTATCCTATAGCCTAATCTATAGTACTGGTTATCCCTGTGCAAAATTTCAGCTAAACCGGTTGACCGAGAAGAAATCCCAAACAAACAAATGACATGTCATTTCATTACACCTACCCAGTACAGTGTTAAAGAAGTAAACAGGTGCGCGTTGAACTCCTTCACTGAGGGTTCCGAACTGAACTAAACAAATGCTACAATACAAATACAGTGTGTTATTGTATTCTATCGATGTGACCGTTTCCGGCTCGCCAGTGTCCGTGCGACCAGTCCTATTTCATCCAGGATGGAACGTAATGCTCGCCCAGGGTATCGCTCTCGTTCGTGTCGTGATAGAGAGATGGGCTCACTTGCTGCCTATCTCATAACGAACGCGAGCTTGCCGGCGCACCTTCCAACTGGTACACAGACCACCGTCGACTCGGACACGGCACGGTTACATAGCGACGGGCGGGAGCGGGGCTCACCTGAAGGTCCACCAGATGTTGAAACACATAGTGTTCAGCCAGAAGAACGCGGACAGGAACAGGAAGTGCATGCTCACCGCTGCCGCGCCACATGGAACAAACGATCACTGTGAGTGTCCGCCCGCAGTCGCGTCACTCCGTCGGCGGGTGGAGAGGAGGCTCACCCAGCACGCGGCACGGCAGCTGCGGCACCGCGTCCCCCGCCAGCTGCGTGGCGGCCAGCAGCACGTCGCCTAGCATCAGCGCCGCCACGTAGTGCGTCTGGCAGCGCCAGTGCAGCGCGTGGTGCGCCGCCGGCAGCGCGAACCCTGCCGCCAGCGTGGCCGCCAGGAAGGCCGCGCCCACCGCCAGCCCCGCGCCGTACAGCACGTGGCGCACGCCGCGCGCGCCGCCCGCCGCCGCCTCCGCGCACGCCAGCGCGCGCGCTCCCTCCGCGCCCTCGCCCGCGCCCGCCTCCGCGCACCACGCGCCCGCCGCCAGCCGCGCGCCGCCCGCCAGCGACAGAGCGCCCGCCGCCAGCGACGCGCCGCGCAGCGCGCCCGCCTCCGCGTAGCGCGAGCGGCCCGCGCACGCCGGCCATCCGTACCCCAGCGCCGAGCCGTTGGCCAGCGCGCGCAGCTCGCGCTCCGCCGCCGCCGCGCGCGCCGCGTCCTCCACGCAAGCCGCACCGTCGAACGTACGCCCTGGGTCGCAGCACTTGGTGAGCGCGATGGGCGCGTCCTCCGCGCAAACGAGCGCGCCGCCCGCGTCCGCGCAGTACCGCGCCGGCCCCACCGACCGCAGCGAGTCCCGCAGCAGCAGCGAGCCGTTGTTGGCGAGCAGCGCGTACGCCGCCACGCTCTCGTGCAGCACGCGCAGCTCGGTGCAGGCCGGCAGCGCGCCGTGCGCCACGCGCCAGTGCGCCGGCAGGTGGCCCGCCGCCAGCAGCCGCCCGCGCGCCGGCGCGTACACGCGCGGCGCGAACGCGGCCTCGCGCGGCGCGCACGCGGCGGCGGCGCTCGCCGCGCTCAGCGTGGCCGTGCGCAGCGCCTCCGGGCGCAGCTCCCGGCCGGCGGGGCAGCAGCGCGGCACGTCCAGGTCGGGCGGACGCACGCCGCCGGCGGCGCCGCCCCCGCTGAGCGCGGCGCACCACGCGAGCGCGCACAGCAAGCGCCGCGCCGCCATGCTCGTCCTCGGATCACCGCCGGCACCGCCACCTCCTCATCACACTCGCACAGATTTCCAGAGAAGGTCCGTATCGCGGACGTCAACGTTCGATCCGATGAAGAAACCGAAAGCGGTGTCGGTAAACAGACAGAGTTCGCGACCGACTAAGTAACATAATATCGTGTATGAAGACGCGGCGAGTAGCACGTGTTCCTCGTGTCGCGGGTGAGTGCGCGCGTGCTCCGCCTGCGAGCGTCTGAGGCGGACTGACGTGATAGACGGATGGAACTCGGTCGGCCGTCGAAGCGAGCGGCACGGGGCGGCAGGAGGCGGGTTGGCTGCACTCGCCGCACGCAGCCTTCCTCCGGTATATCCTCTGGAGTGCGGACACAAACAAACATATCTTGGACATGGATCCAAGTCAGTGCACAACTTTACAGTTATACAACATTTATTTTTCCGCAACAAAGTTGCCATACCCATACATTTTGAAGTTGCGGTAGCGTAAATGTAAAGAGAAATTGGAATTAGTCTAGGGGCCTGCAGGTGCCCAAGAGACAGATACGACGGGACAGAATGTGTTAATTATTTTATCCATTTCATCCCTTCTGGCTGAAATCACACCGGTCACAAGGTGGCAGTCGTAGAAATGATTTCAAATGTACTATGTCTACTAGTGTACTATTCTCCATGCAGGTACCTAGGTACTACCGCCGTAACTTGTAATTCACTCGCAGGTATCATCAAACTGTATAATCTTAACTATTCAAAGCAAAACTGGTGGAGCTTTTCACGATGAGACCTTCCTTACGCATAGCAAATTACAATTTAACAAATTGCTTGTTTGTTTGTTTGTTTTCCGAATAAGTAATAAATAAAATAAGTAATTTGCCGCTACTGAAAAAGAAAAGTCGCAAATACCACTGAGGTGAGGTTAGGGTACGAGCCCCTAGCTATAATTTTGTAGGAGATGGCAACATTTGCAATGCAAAACAATTATTCCATTTCAATCGATCTTGTATAAGATCAAAACAAAACAATCTATGAGATCAACGACTGATGTTGGAGTACTAGAAATGTTATAAATTGCAGAAGTTGGCTAGAATATCCTACCTATATGATACCTACTTATACCTAAATCATCGATGCTGTAGTAGTCTGTACTCTGCAGCACTTCGCTGCGCCTGAACCTATTTTGGCCACAAGTAGGTTAGGTGCTGTACACTTCGACAAAATGAGCTCTTTCTTTGTTGTATAAATATTCGAATTCTTAAAATTTTATAAGATTAATTTATTTTAATGTTGTATTTTTACTCGCTATTTCTGAAATGTGTAGACCTCTAAGTAAAATATATTAACCTACTGCTAACGGCCTGCCCAGAAAAATATGAAAATATCTGAAATCGAGTGATAGCAAATAAATACTAACATTCGATCCCCCAACTCAATCTCTATTTATAATCAGTTCATTGAGACTATTCTAATGAACCCAATGACGACATCTCTTCTCTTCTCTGCTGTAAGTTGCCGAGTTGAGTACGTATCCTGCAGATCCCAGGAAATGCCCCATCGTCAACTAGAAAAAAACTGGCCAAGTGCAAGTCGGACTCGCACTCGTAAAGTTCCGTGACACAGTAGAGTATTTTATAACTATGATTTTTCGCCACCAAAAAAATTACTTTGTTTTTCATAGTGTTTGTATGAAAAACAAAGTGATATTTGCGGTCGCTATATCTCAAAAACTGCTGACTATATCTCGTTCAAATCAATTTTCGTTGAAAGTTTTTATTCAAAGTGCAGAAGCGTTGTGTTCGAGTTATTAATAAGGCCTGGTTTCTTGATACTTGCAAACCACTTTTCAAGACATGCAAAATACTTCCTGTACCTTGTATATAGCTCAGAGAAATTTGTCTTTTTGTGAAGTCCCACCCGGAATACTTTGTTGAGCGAAGTGATGTTTTTACAAGACAACAACGGACGAAATTTACCAACTTATTATATCAACATCGCAGTAGTAAATATATTTATAACAAAAATGTTTACAATATGTGTATATATGATTATAAATGACCGACTATTATACTCACTACTTAATAATTGTTGCCGACTGTCTCGAGCTAGGTTTCGTGCAGGTCCGTGGTTGTCGCTCGCTGCGTGAACTCCCGAGGATGTGCATCGGACATGCACGAAACCTAGCTCGACACAGTCACCAGCAATTATTAAGTAGTGAGTATAATAGTCGGTCATTTATAATCATGATTCAAACTCACGATAACTGTAAATCTAAAATGTGTATTTATGTTTATACTTAACATGATCCCTAATGACATGAAACTATTAGAAGGAAATAATTTTAAACGGACCTTAAATTACTGGCTTTTACATATTTGTTTTTATAGTGTTAAAGAGTTTATAATGTACTGCAACAAAACCAACATTTAATTCTTATTGTATTATAGATTATTGTTTGTATATATTTTTTTAATTTTGCGCGTCTGCATGCAGCCTGAATACGAAGACTTACACATTACTTTAAGACCACACATTTGTAAACTGTATTCTTGCAAATAAATTACTTGATTGATTGATTGAGATTTACAGAATATATTTTTTCTAGATTTTTCACTACCTTACTTTAAAAGTTAGTGGGGGGGGGGAAACACATTTTACCACTTTAGATCTTTCAAATGATTGACTTTGCGAAAAAAATATTTTAGGAACCACACTCAGTTAGAAGATTTTTTTTTTATTTCAGTTCCATGAATGAGATGGATATATAAAAATCCGTTTCCGTTTTTTGGCATTCGGCTACGGAACCCTAAAAAGCTCATAGTCCTAATACGGCGGAACGGATTTTCATGAATCAAAGCTAAGAACACTCTCGATTAAGACACCTATCAAAAATAAAACTATATCAAAATAGGTTTAAGTATCCGTTTCGTTTAGGCGCTACGATGCAACAGAGAGACACACATAGTACACAGATACACACGTCAAACTTATGAGGTCGAGCGTGCACACTGCACACTGCACAGCGGTTGCGGAGCGTTTATTCTGCGGTGCCCTTCTTTTTGCATCGGGGGTAAACATAACCCTATCAAGTGGCACATTTAAACCGACTTTTCTATATATCTTATATATCTTACAGGCTAGCCTGTATTGATTTCGTTTGATTAGTTTCTCGCCTGTTGGTAAGCAAGGATGTGGTCGTAGGTAGTGAACACGCTAGGCTTACAAAACTCTGAGTTTCAAGGGCTGCGTGCTGCCGGAACACTGTCCCGGCAGATTGTCTCCTTAATGGTAAGCTACTTGTTGGTAGCAAGCTAGGCGGAACATCGATATAATATGCGCCTACCACCTGTGGAAAAAAGGAGGTTCTCAATTCGTCTGTAGTATATGTTTTGTTTTATACGTTTGTTTTGCGATTACTCGGCCAATTGTAGAGAACTCATTCTTTTTTCATGGGCAGGGTTCATCTCCAAAGCGGTCCCATTTAAATTTTATCAAGATCTGATAAGTATCTCCAGAGATATGGCGATCAACATCTGAAACTTGCTTCTACTGAAACTGAATCGCGCGGCGTAAAGTCGTGTGAGCGTATGCGGTGTGCGAGCAATTTGAAATAGTTATATTACAGAAACTATTGCCGTCGCGCAGTTGCCGAACAACCAACATGAGTGCGATAGGGACAACTGCAACTCGGACCCATTTTATCCACAATATTTTGTCTAAAATAAGATCGTTTAAAAATCTAAAAGAACCGACTTCAAATGCTGCGCTTTTAATTTTCAGTACCAAGTTTGAGGTGTTTACCTGCATATCTTAAGAGATACTTATCAGATCTTGATGAAATTACAATGGCACTACCACCCCTGTGATATCTCCTTTCTAAAAAAAATAATCATCATAATCGGTTCATAAACGTCGAAGTTATCCGCGAACACATATAAAAAAGTAAAATAAATAAAGAAACGTCCTTTTTTTAAGTCGGTTGATAAAGTTTTCTCCTTGAAAACTGATCCGATGAAATTATATTTTGCACATTTTTGGATGAGGAGTGGATCGTGCTCCTAGTATCATTAACCGACTTCAAAAAAAGGAGGAGGTTTCTCAATTCGACCGTATAAATATATATTTTTTTTATGTTTGTTCGCGGATAACTTCGTCGTTTATGAACCGATTTTGATTATTAATTTTTTGTTCGAAAGGAGATATCCCAAGTGTGGTACCATGGTAATTTTATCGAGGTCTGATAAGTATCTCCAGAGATATTGAGATAAATATCTCAAAATTGGTACTGAAAATGAATATCGCGGCATTGAAGTCAGTTCTTTTTTAGTTTTTAAACGATATTATTATTGCAATATACTCGTATATAGAATATTATAAATATAAAGAATAATGCATCTTACGCACGGTTTCACGATACCGCCAACAAAACTAGAAAGTAGAAAGATTATGTTATTACTGCCATCTATGGATTAGGTTGATAAGCTTAATGTTGGTTTTACTGCCATCTATCGAAGTGCATCTGAACTACATCATAATTTGGACGGACGATTTTGTAAGCGTATCCCGGTTATAAATTTCTGCCTTCGTTCACAATGGTCTTAATAGATGGCGCTTATGCAATCGCATCGCTACGATCATAGGCTACGATTTACAGTGCCACAAGTATAACTTGGCGGTGGTAGTTTTTGGAACTAATTATTTTAACTGAAACTGTGAGTTTGACGTTTAAGAGATTACCGCGACATTATTGTTGATAAATCTGCTATATTAAAATAGTTCAATAATGCCAAAAGTAATTAAAAGTGGTTTAAGAGAAACTGTTATCAAAGTACAAAGTAAAAGCACAGTGGCGCACAGGCACGCCAAGTTATACTTGCCGGACTGTAGTTAAAAAAGCGTTAGCACAGATTACATTGAATATAGGAGCGTTAGGGACTTAGGCTTACGTAGTAACGATTATATAATCTGTGATTAGGCTGAGTGCAGACCAGTCACGACAGTATTTAAACAATTAAGACTATTGCTGAACAAAAAATGTGTAAAGGCGCACACTTCAAACGAAACGTCTTGTAGACAAATTTGTCTAATGCTGCACGGCGACAAGTCTGAATATCGACTGTCGGCTTTTATTTAAAAGTCTGCGAGCGCGCAGACCAACACAAAACTGTCTAGCGACGTAGTCGACACACCCCCCTCTCGTCTAGTCGCTTTAGTTTTAATAACCACCGTGACTCTAGTCTTCGCTCAGCCTTAGTAACTAGTTGGTGCCTATGGACAGTTATTATTATAATGTTTGGTTGGTGCTCTACAGTTATAGTATATATCAAACTGCTCGGAATCAAATCTCAAAAAAAGTTCGTCGTCTGGTTTCAAAATATGCACAATTTTGATTCCTATGAGACACTTTTTGTCGAGCAAGAGGATGCCGTATTGTCATTACTTCCAATAATTCGTTTCTTATTAGCTATCGAATGGTGTAATCTACTGGCCTGCACAAAACCTCACGCTACAAAATCTAGCGCACAGATGAGTCAGAGAATCTAGCACAAACTGAGCCTCGTTTTTTCAAACGCGTTGGAAGATGATCAAACAACGCGTCAAACACAACAATAATGTGAAATTTTATCAAGCTACAAACCCGAAATTGTTAACAACCTTGACAAACCATTCAAACTAGCTGTGTAAACTATCCAAATGGTTTGCGTCAAACCAAAATCTACCTACGTGTTTGAATCAGACCGCTCTTTTTGCTTCATTTGCTTGTTTTTTTTTTTTAATTCAATTAAATTCAATATAAGTATTTAACTTTCAGACAACATGATCCATTGGTTAGTAAAATGCAATATATATATATAAACTTTAAATAATTCAGAGTTTAAAAACTAAAACAACCGACTTCAATGCCCCGCGAGTCAATTTCAGTAGTAAGTCGTCGTCTCAAACGTTTATCGTCATATCTCGGGAGATACTAAAGTCAGATCTCGATGAAATTACAATGGACCACTTCGGAAACGTACCCTACGATTACAAAAAGAATCATTCGAATCGGTCCAGAATTGTCGGAGTAATTGCGTAACATACACACAAAAAAAAAAGAAAAAAAAACATACAGGCGAATTGAGAACCTCCTTCTTTTTGGAAGTCGGTTGATTAGAGGGATAGTAAACTATAATAACTATAAACAATAATAAATGTATCATGTACCTGTGATGCACCCCGTACGGACGTGAATCAGATGTGTCACCATCTGCCATCTCAGTCATCGTTCGTACGAAGTGCCTCAATACAGGTGCATGCGGATCCTCTGCCAGTCTTCAGGATGCTGTTGTTACTTCCCCGCAACCTCCCCAAAAGTGACGCAACTTTCTTCCGAATGAGAGCATATAAACCATCGGTCCGGGTATGTGTGAACATTTCGGAGGCACTGCAAAAGCGAGGAAGCGAGTCAGCATCATCCTGAAAATGTTGTTGTAGTGGAACCCGTAGCACAGAATAATGACCCGTAGGGTGTTTAGCGATTTTTTGGCAAACCTGAACCAAAGACCGTTCGTGTACAGACCTTGACAGTACGCTTTAAAGAACATCATTTTAACTTGGTCCGTACAGCGAGCGAATCTACGGGCCAGCATGTTACCGCGAATCGCCAAAGCCGTACGCTTGCTCTCAATATCAACATCGTCTTTAAGGTCGTCCGCGTAGGTAAGAATATGTTCAAGATATTTAAATTGATATACCTAACTACCCCCTTTAGGTTTAATCCGCTTAGGGTAATGTGACATCTCTCCGATAGCACCCGCAGTCGGAGCCAGCAGCACAATGTCATCCGCGTAGCTGATGTTATTCACGCTAACTCCACCCTGGCAGCCACGCGGCATCCGACACGCATGGTGCTGAGTTCGACTATGAGAATCATAGTCATTTACATACAAGCTTCGGAGATGACAACCTCCCCTGCCTCACTATGACTCGGAGCATCGACGTCATAGCTTTTATTGTTATGACGTCGATGACTCGGAGAGACTGTTCGACCATTTCACATTGTTGGTCTTGTTTGCATACCAGAACCGAAAGAGATTAAGCAGCTCAACAGGCATACCCCTGTCTGCCATCTTCCTCTAAACCTGGACGGTATGCGTCAGACTTAAGATGGCGCTTTCAGTAGATAGTCCGGGCCGAAACCCAAACTGGGCGTCATGTAGGTTTAAATACGTTTGCAAGTAAGAATCAAACAAACCGTCCAATATTTTGGCTACTATAGTAGCGAGAGAAATGGCGCGATAGTTCCCTTTATCCTAGATGTCCCCTGTCCTATTCTTCACTATGGGCACTACAATAGTTTTCTCGCAAAACATCGTCCCTTCATCCTTGAGGATTTCCACCACTTCTTAGTGTTTCTGGTCTTGATTATAAATTACCGACTATTATACTCACTAGGGTTTAGAACCGGGAAATCCCGGTCTCGAAAGTACCGGGAATTCCCGGTTCTTTTGTCATTAAAATGGAACCGGGAAATACATTTTGATTCCCGGTTCTTTCGGGAATTTTATTTTAATTACGCGAGTCACTCTAATACTTTCTTACTCGTTAATTTTAACATGTTCTTCGTAGAGTTTTGAACTTCTCTAAGAATCTCCGGCTTAGAAGCGATAACACGGGAGTGTATCAGTAGCGAAGTGGACCACTTTTAGCTCCCGCTAAAAATGGTCAACTTCGTCAGATGGCTTCGGCCCAACTGTTGGACAAACACTTTTGACCCCTGGTTTTGCTCGATCGCTTCTTTAATTGAGCGTGTGTTGGAGTTCCGAAGGTCACGTCGTACCAATATAAAAATGTTGGGTCCGTTAATCTGACGAGATGAAAAAGCAGGGTTTTTACGTCGCTTCTGCATTAGCTGCAGAGATTCCTCTGAAAGCTTAGCCTTCTTGCCAGCACCTCGCGTCTCACATAATTTTGTCTAGAGAGCCTCGGACTAGTCGGTGATCACTTCCGGTTTTAAACCTCGTGATCACTGAGACATCTTTAAATATGCTTTTTTTGTCCGTCACAATGATGTCCTGTCTATTTTTTTACTATCTATCTATCAGTTTTTAGGGTTCCGTAGTCCTGACAAGGAACCCTTATAGTTTCGTCATGTTCGTCTGTCTGTCTGTCTGTCCGAGGTTTTGCTTAGAGACCGTTAATACTAGAAAACTGTAATTTTCAGGGGGTATGTATATATATATATTACGCCGACAAAGTGCTGAAATAAAATTGTGAAAAATATTTTTTTTTATGGTAGCTCCGCTATATGAGAAGTGGGGATGATTTTTTTTTTCATCATCTACCCCATCGTGTGGGGTATCGTTGAATAGGTCTTTTAAAATGACTTAAGGTTGCTAATATCATTTTTCGATTGAATGCTCCATTTACGAAATATCAAACTTTAAAGTGCAAAATTTTGTTCCAGTAGGGCGTCCCCCCTTCTAAAAGCTAAACTGCTGGCTTAAAAAATCTGGATAAAATCGTGATAATAGCGCATTTCATGAACTTTAAAGGAAAATTATAGCGGTTGAGAAAACTTTATTAGTTTAGCAGTAATAGTCGTTGAACTTGGGTGTTGGATAATTTTGTACCAAATACAAAATACTTAGAATAAATCCTTTAAAGTGACAAAGACGAAGTACCTAGTTGCTTGTATATAACGAGCGAAGACTTGTATTGAATAACGGGCTACTACGGAACCCTACATTGCGCGTGGCCCGACACGCACTTGGCCGGTTATTGATCATAGAGTCGGGGCTTTGTCACCTCCGGTCCGGCCCACTTCAGCCGGGGGTCTTGGTGTGCCAGCCGTGGTGTGCAAGGCCTTGGAAATGTCCTCGTACATTTCCTCCACTTCATTGTCAAAATGTGCGTATACTTGTATGATCTTGAGGTTATACTTCTCAGGTTTGATCACAAGATACGCTACCGACAAACTGGAGATTTCTAGAACTTGTCAGAGAGGATCTTGTGGACCAAGAACTCGACGCCGCCTTGGGATGGTTGTTCTCCCTCTATGAAATACATAAAATGGCCTGACTCCAGGGTAACGGTGTCCTACTCTCTCTTCGGACTTCACATAAACCTAGAATATGCCATCTTATGTTTTTAAGCTCTTCTTCTAGTACTTGTGTAGTAGTAGTAGTTTCTAGTAAGTGTAAGTAACTTAAGTGTCGCATCCAGCCGTTGCGTGCGTCCATTAAAAGTAGTGTCAGTCGTTTTTGGCGGCCTTCCGTCGCCAGGGCCGTTACTGTAACCGCCACCTTGGTTAGGAATAGCGGGGCGACCGGGAACTGGGGGCCGTTTTATATCTGCGCGTGCCATGCAGGTTTTGCCCAAATAATCACCACGCGCTGTGCAGTCGGGTTAGGTGATCGCAGAACGTAGCTTCTCGCACCGGTGACGCTGCTGCCCGTCATTGGCCTGTAGTATTTAGCTACGTCGTTTTGAATGTATATCCCGCCATGGTCGGCCGCCAGAGCCTCGTTCGCTAATCGGCAGGATGCACCACGTGCAGGAGAGGTTAGGTGGGAGCAATCAGATGGAATGTTTTTTTTTTTAAATATCTTATAGGCTAGCGTTTGACCACTATCTCACCAGGGGCCTTATTCAGTATGACCATTTTAATGTCTTACCGTGCCGTGTTACGTTATCTCCGCGTTATGGTATTCTCTATGCCAATTAAAACGCGATAGGGTAAGGTTATGAGCGCGTTTTAAGCTGTCAAAATATCGTGACATATGACGACGTGTAACGCGCGCTTTTTGTATAATTTACCTATCGTGTGGCATACAGAATACAATTTTTCAATAACGTGACGTGGCGCGTTAAGGAACGCGTTACCTCATTGGTCATACTGAATAAGGCCCCTGGTGGTAAGTGATGATGCGGTCGAAGATGGTAAGCACGCTAGGCCTAGGATGTTCCCTTACATCCCAATTTTTTAAATTTTTGAAGCATAACTTTTGTTTAATATAAAAAAAACTACCAAGAACCGAAAATACCGAAAGAACCGGTAAAACCGGTTCTTTTCTTAATAGGTACCGAAATTCCCGGTTCTCAAAAAGAAACCCGGTTCCGGAAACCCTAATACTCACTAATAATTGTTGTCGACTGTCTCGAGCTAGGTTTTATGCATGTCCGATGCACATCCTCGGGAGTTTACACAGCGAGATCGCGACGACCACTGCGGGCCGCTGCTCGCCGCGCGCGGCTCGTCGGGGGAGGGGGGCTCGGCGAGCGGCGCCGTTCGGTGATAGAGGGAGATTGAGCTTGTCCGATGTCTGACAGATCTTCATCGTCACTCTCGTCAAAAACATTGTTACAAATAAAGCTGACCGTGTCCCGTTCCAGACTGGTGAAAACTTTCTTTTTTGAGGAAGCATTAAGAACAGGTATCCATGTTGTAGGCAGGCTTCATCCACGATCTCTGTTGATATTCGGGTGGCGGGTTATCTCGTGTTTCTGGTCTACGTCATCTGTAGTTTCCAAGGCAGTGAATCAATTTTCCAATTTGAATTGGAATGTTTCGGACCCAACTACGGTTTGGAGTAGGTTCGGTCGGAGCGTGGACTTCATCAATCGGAATCTCTCGGCTTTGAAGTCAATATCCAGAGAGCCTCGTACAAGTCGGTGATCACTTCCAGTATTAAACCTAGTGATCACTGAGACGTCTTCGAATATGCGCCGTTTGTCCGTAATGATGAAGTCAATCTCGTTTTTAGTCAGTGTCGGGGCTTTGCCACGTCCACTTCCTTTGGAGCTGTTTCTTGAAGAACGAGTTCATCAACAAAAGCCCCTCTTTCTCTAGGAATTGACGAGCATTTGCCCCCTGTGATTCCTTCTCCCAAATTCATGTGGTCCTATTGTCGATTCACTGCAAGTCTGTACTCCCACTTTGGCGTTAATGTCTCCCATGACAACGTTCATGCCTTGGAGGTGATGTGTAAAGCTCTGAATCTTCATACATGCTCTCCACCTCATCATCCAAGTGTGCCGAAGTCGGTGCGTAAACCTGGATAACCTTGAGGCTGTACCTCTCGGTTAGTTCACCGAGAGGTACAGCCTCAAGGTTATCGAGGTCGACCAGGGTAGCGTACCTCACGATTAAGTTTAATTATGAGGTACGCTACCCTGGTCGACAAACTAAAGATTTCTACAACGTTGTCACTAAGAACCTCGTTGACCAGAAACTCGACGCCGCCTTGGGATGGCTGATCTCCTTCTCTGTAGTACATAAGATGGCCCGATTCTAAGGCTATGGTGTCCTCTCCCTATCTTCGGACTTCACATAACCCCAGGATGTGCCATCTTATGTATTTCAGCTCCTTCTCCAGCTGCGCCAGATGATCGTCCAGCCGAGTCGTGCGTCCATTGTACGTTGCGAGGGTCAGTTTGTTTTGGCGGCCTACCGTAGCCCGGGGATTCTTAACACCCCCTGCCCTGCTGTTACCGTGACCGCCGCCGTGGTCGGGAATAGCAGGGCGGCCGGGAACTGGGGGCCGCGGCTTATTGTGGCTTTCCATCATGCATGCATCCCTTGGTCATGCATCCCTTGGCGATTAGGGCATATCCCTATATGCCCTTATCGCCACGCTGGGCAGGCGGGTTGGCGATCGCAGGACGTAGCTTCTCGCACCGGTAACGCTGCTGCCTGTCACCGATCTATAGTATTTAGCTACGTCATAATTTCGAAATGTTTATACCGCCATTTGTCGGTCGCCAGAGCCCCGTTGGTTAGTCAGCAGGATGCACCACGGGCAGGTGAGGTTGGCTGGGAGCACTGAGGTGGTATTTGTGCTGCCTTACATCCCTGTGCTCCTTTACATTACATCCCGGGACAGGCTTGGCTATGGTTAAATACATTTACAAAATTTTGTTTCTGTACTTTTTACTGTTGAGGAGTTCCCTCGCCGGAAGTCAACTCTGGGTGCAGCTGCAATGTCATGATGGAGTTTAGAACAGGCTATATTATAGTTAATCAATTTACAAAATTTCGTGCCTTTGCTGTTCGCCGTAGAGACATTGTAGTTACATTGTTAGTTTTTCCTCGATTTCCTTGACGTAACAAGACAAGCACGATGCTCGCCTAATGGTAAGCGATGACGTCTACACCTATTACAGATACAGCGGTATGCAAAATACTGGTAGTCCAGAATTTTGCATGTAACTGCACTACGCCTGTTACCTCGAGACATAAAGATGTTAAATAAGTCGCACATGACCTGTAATTTCACTGAACACCTTGCCATTTCAACCGAAAAACATTCCTATTTCACAACTGAAAATTAATTATTATGTTTCTTTGAAGTGTTTCACACTTTATATTTTTGTAAATTGTTAAACACAATCCAAAATTTCCCGTCCGTAAAAGTCCCGTCGGTACGATGAAATTTTGGATTGTGTTTAACAATTGATGAAAATTAATTGTCAAAGTAGTGGTACCGCTCTAGGCGGACTAGCAGAAGCCTTAATACTCGTACCACTACAGAAAAGTCCTACAACTAAAAAATAATGTTTTAAATCGGTTCACAATTGGCGAAAATATCGATGAACATACAAACGAACATAGAACCCCCTCCTTTCTCCCTCCTGAAGTCGGTTAAAAATATAGATTCGCGAGCGTAGCGTCTCGTGTCGTGCAGTCTAGCGGCCATACTCGCCGGACGCCGCGCCGCGCGGCACCGAACGCGAACGTACATCGTATGCACTATGCAGGCTGCTTCGAAGGTCCAGTAAGTGTGAATCAGTTACCAGGGAATGTGACAACACTGAAATCACTATTTGACGTGATATTGTGACGATGCGGCAACCTGTCCCGTCTAACGGTGAGCCCGTGATATCACCGCGGATTCCGCTTCCGAGATGCATTAAACTAACTTACAGAATAGCCCAGCTGTCCAGTAAAAATGCACGTCACGATGCCGCAGCGTTACGCCTTATCGTGTATCGTAAAATTCACTCACGATACCCCAAGCTTCGATATAGCAATCTCTTTCTCATATGGGACCATGTGTGGATAAGAGACCACAAGACGCGTCACGCTAGTGAAAAATATACCAGAATTTTACAGGACACGACGCGTCGGCATAGTGACGAGCACTTTAATGACACGGTAACGTACATGAGTACGACATCGTACCGCGCCACGTCGACCACGTCGGGAAGCGGGGATTAGGGCGAGCGTTCTACGCACGGGGAGACGGGGCGAACAAATAAAAGCGAGCGGAACAGTCAATCGAATGATATATAATCGGTAGGCGGGCGGAGAGGGTCCGGGGCGGCTAGGGCGGGTCGGAGTGCGCGGCGGCGGCGGCGGCGGGCAGCGGCGCGGCGTCGTAGCGTGGCGGGTTGGCCCAGGGGTCGTACCCCAGCACGGACAGCATGGGCGCCAGCTCGGCCATGTCGGCGCGCACGTCGGCCGGCACCTGCCCCACCCACTTGTCGAGCGCGTCGCGGTTCACCGGCCGCACCACCTGGTCCGACGACCGCTCCACGCTGCAACCACACACATACACTACACCTCATACGTCGCGGTTCACCGCACCACCTGGTCCGACGACCGCTCCACGCTGCAACCACACACATACACTACACCTCATACGTCGCGGTTCACCGCACCACCTGGTCCGACGACCGCTCCACGCTGCAACCTCACACATACACTACACCTCATACGTCGCGGTTCACCGCACCACCTGGTACCCGACGACCGCTCCACGCTGCAACCACACACATACACTACACCTCATACGTCGCGGTTCACCGCACCACCTGGTCCGACGACCGCTCCACGCTGCAAACACACACATACACTACACCTCATACGTCGCGGTTCACCGCACCACCTGGTCCGACGACCGCTCCACGCTGCAACCACACACATACACTACACCTCATACGTCGCGGTTCACCGCACCACCTGGTCCGACGACCGCTCCACGCTGCAACCTCACACATACACTACACCTCATACGTCGCGGTTCACCGCACCACCTGGTACCCGACGACCGCTCCACGCTGCAACCACACACATACACTACACCTCATACGTCGCGGTTCACCGCACCACCTGGTCCGACGACCGCTCCACGCTGCAACCACACACATACACTACACCTCATACGTCGCGGTTCACCGCACCACCTGGTCCGACGACCGCTCCACGCTGCAACCTCACACATACACTACACCTCATACGTCGCGGTTCACCGCACCACCTGGTACCCGACGACCGCTCCACGCTGCAACCACACACATACACTACACCTCATACGTCGCGGTTCACCGCACCACCTGGTCCGACGACCGCTCCACGCTGCAACCACACACATACACTACACCTCATACGTCGCGGTTCACCGCACCACCTGGTCCGACGACCGCTCCACGCTGCAACCACACACATACACTACACCTCATACGTCGCGGTTCACCGCACCACCTGCTCCGACGACCGCTCCACGCTGCAACCACACACACACATACATACATACACACACACACACACACACACACACACTACACCGCGATACTATACACTGCGAGCCGTACAGTCTTATGAAGAAATCACTAAGACTTATACGATAACGTGGAACGAGTCTATCTGATACGATACCTACATACCTACATAGTACATACGCGCAGATCTCACATTATTTTGTACGATTTGATACACGTTACGGCTAATATTGTCAAAAAAAATTTTTTTTTTGTTTATGACTGTACTAGCGGCGCCTCGGGACTTCACCCGCGCTAAAAAGTACCCATCCTATGTCCTAATCCACCGGTGATCCGTTGTCGGTCTGTCTGTCTGTCCGTTTGTCGGGACCCTTTTTCGCGGGAACAGTTTGCTAATCTGATGAGCTATGTCGATCACTTTGGTACTTCCCGTTGACCTAGAATCGTGACTTTTTAACATGCAGGGTGCAGAAGCACTTATAAATAAACTGGCCAGTGCAAGTAGCGACCATTATAATACACTACTAGCAAATTTTCAAGTCTCAATCCAATACGGTTTGTAAGATCGAGCATAAAACGCCTCAAAAACACGTTTACTGTATGGGGACCCCCTTTTATTTTTACAAGCTTTTATTTAACTTGCAATGTATGTATGTATGTATGTATGTCACTATGTATGTTCGGGTGGAATCTTGAAAGCGAAATTAGACCCACTTCCCGATGTCCGATTAGACTCAAATTTGGTGTACTTATGTATCTTCGGTGACAATACAATGATATAATACCATAGAGCTGGTCAGATGATGGAGACGGAAGGTGGCCACGGCATCTCTGTGATAAAACAACATAACCCCACCGTGTTTGGGCTCGATTGATTTGTCTTGAAGAGAACTTTACGCCTAGATGATATCCAGGGTCTGATGATGAAGCTGGAAGGTGGCCACGGCATCTCTGTGATAAATCAACGTAACTCTACCGAGTTTGGTCTCGATTGATTCTTCTTGAAGAGAACTTTACACCTAAATCATATCCAGGGTCTGATGATGAAGCTGGAAGGTGGCCACGGCATCTCTGTTGTAAAATAACGTAACCCCAGTGAATTTGGGCTCAAATGATTCGTCTTGAGGAGCACTTTACACTTAAATGAAAGCCAGGATCTGATGATGAAGCTGTAAGGTGGCCATGGCATTTCTGTTATAAAGCAACATAGCTCCACCGAGTCGATTGATTTTCCTTAAAGAGCACATCATGCCGCCTTCTCTTAAATACTTAGGTAGTAGGTAGGTAGTCGGTATCTATACCTACCTACTAAAAAGTTAAAAATAAATTATAAGTAAAAAATATTTTTAAAACAAGCTTTTATCTGGGACAATGAACTAAAATGTTAAAAATAAACTCTAGTAAGTATTTGGCGTGTAGGTACTTACCTATATTTTTAAAAGCTTGAGGCACTAAAGTATAGTAATTACCTAGCCTGAAATACGAGTAGTGTTTCAAGTTTTTAAGAACATAGGTAAGTACCTACACGCCAAATACTTACTAGAATTTATTTTTAACATTTTCGTTCATTGTCCCAGATAAAAGCTTGTTTTAAAAATATGTTTTACTAGCAGCCCGCCCCCGCTTCGCACGGGTAAAACATATGCCTACAAAATTTGCATCAGTTTGTTGCATCGAATATAAAATATGAACATATTTAACAATCATCGTCATATTTCAACCAATTTACACCAAACCTTAACGAATTATGCACCTAAACCTTCCTCATAAACACTGGCTATTGGTGAAAACCGCAGGATAATCCGTTCAGAAGCTATTGAGATTATTGCGAACAGACAGACAGACGCAGTGATGGACTTTGTTATATAATACTTACGGAGTGATATTGGACGGCCCTTTGGCGTAAAGGATAGTTACCCTGATTCTGACCCGACGGTCGTTGGTTCTAATCCTAGCTATATACCTACCAATGAAAGTTTTATGTGCATTCATGACTCATGAGTTTTCGTACAGTGGTAGTGGAATCATTAAATCTACCAAAAAGTAGCTTACCACCAAGGAGTACATCTGCCGCCGTAACCTTACGGCGTTCCCCGACGCAAAATGTAGGTAGGGTAGGTAGGTAGGGTAATATACGTTTAACGTGTGTATCTGTGTGTCTGTCTGTAGCATCTTAGCACCTAACCGGATGAACCGATTTTGTTTTTATTATTGATAGTTTTTTTTTGTTTGATAGATGTCTTCATCGAGAATGTTCTTAGCTTTGATTCATGAAAATTCGTTCAATCGTTATAAAACTATGAGCTTTTTTCTAGTTAATTGCGCTATGAAATCAACTTTCATAGGTCTGATCAATTCGAAAATCTTCTTCTTCAACGATATTGTAAGAACATGGAACATTGACCTGATGCTGGGACATCTCCTGGACTCTACAGAATACTCAAATCCTCACCAACTTACAGCTCAGATTTTAAATGTCATGTTTAGAGTCATTGGAATGCTTTTAATGAAAAGATTATTATACATAGATCAGTCAGGGTGGTTTAAAATATTATATTATTATATATATAGATGAATATTATTTTATACAATAGATCATATTATTATACTATATTAATTTTGCGATGCGTGTATGTGAAATTCGTTATATCTTCTAGAGTTTTCATTAGAATTATATACTGTAAGGGACAATTTTAATTTATAATATGTGGCCAAGCTAATTAACGTAATTATTTGTGATAAGGATTAATACTATATACTTGACTTGGAAGTTATGTAATATTTTTAACAAAAATTTTAAGATTAAAATGGTTACTGTGAGTCAACCTTAAGAGATAGACATATGCTGTCGCGGACTTTTTTGTAGGTCTTATGAAGTTGTTAAATTCTTCCATAGAAAATATTCTTCTATCTATTTTCAATTGAGCAGCATTCGTAAGAAACGCAAAAAAACGGTCGAAAACCCGTCTTTTTGCCGACTTAGGTTGCAAACTAGGTCTCCACGAATGTACCTTTGATTTAAACGGGATAATATCGATGGCTTCATAACAAATGGGCGTACAAGCAAAAATGGCGTTTTAAATTTTCGAATGCTGTAGATAGTACAAAACACGCTCTTGCTTGTACGCCCATTTGTTATGAAGAGCCCTCGTCGAGGGCTTCATAACAAATGGTCGTACAAGCAAAAATGGCGTTTTAAATTTTCTATGCTATAGATAATACAAAACACGCTTTTGCTGTACGCCCATTTGTTATGAAGCCCTCGATATATAGCCTATTTTCATTCCGAAAGTCCATTCTATGTATTAGTGAAAGAATTTTTTAAATCGGTTCAATGGTTTTTGAGCCAAATCATTACAAACATACAAAAATACAAATGTTCTCATTAGTATAGACTTATAATTTATTAACTTTATTCTGTTTTTAGTATTTGTTGTTATAGCGGTCATAGTAATGTATGCATACTTTGTGAAAATGTCAAGTCTTCGTCTATTATTGTTCATAAGTTCAAGCAAAAACTCCTTTAATATTTCATTTAGTTAGTTTTTAGTATTTGTTGTTAAATCGCCCATAGTAATACGTATGTATTACTATGGGCGTATTTCGTTATTCATAAAAAATTCAAATTTCAACCTATTACGGTCAAGGAGATACAGCATTGTAGAGTGCGGACGGACGCACGGACGGACAGCGAAGTCTCAGTAAAAGGTATCCTTTGGGTTCGGAACCCTAACGAAAATCTGAAAACCGTAATTACTAAAACAAACTTATTTTTTGCGGTTGGTCATTAACAGTGTCTAGGCATCGGTCTAGGAATCGAACTGCTAAATTAAGTTTGTGTTAACAAGTTTGTACGGAAGCCTCAGTGCGCGAGTACAACTCGCACGTGGCCGGTTTTTTTATTGTAACTTAATAGACAAATCTCCTGAGTTTTATAATAATTGCTTTAGTTTTATATATAAAATCGTAAACAGGCAGTAAAATGAATGTACATTGAGTCAGGGCAGGGTACTAAAAAATGTCTATGTCGTGACTGATATCAAAGTTGTAAATGAAACTATAAATCACATTTGAACCATTTCAATCAAATGTTCTTGATTATTGTTACAATCATCTTCGTTTTTAGGGTTCCCTACCCTTCCTTTGGTGGGTACCAAAGGAACCCTATTACTGAGACTTCGCTGTCCGCCTGTCTGTCCGCACTTCACAGAGCCACAGAATAATGAATAGTACAAGTACAGAAATTGCACTCCCTGAGAGCAAAAATGCGAGATTAAACCTAGATACAACGCTGGTAACGTTCAAAATGCGCTTCACGCCTCGGGTGCGACCTTGAATTTGCGCCACAGTATCAACTAATAGTAACTATGAACCGCGTGTTGCGCACAGTAAAATGCACCGTAAGTCCGCACAGCGAGAGTCTGAATAACTCGGTCAACTCGCGGCCTTTACTATAGGGTTGAATGTTATGAGAAAACTTGTAAGCCTTTAATTGGTAGAAGAATACTCGTAGAACAATGTAATGAGTACATTACTGATAATAAGTACTACATTAATGTTTAATGTAGAGGTAGGATAAAAGTACGACAGTTAAACTAAAATACGTGACATTCAATTAAAATTGAGTAAAGTTTTAGATTGCGTAAGTTAAATAACGCGACAATAGTATCACTTGCCTGGAATCGTAGGTTGTTTGACTTGTAACATTATAATAGTGTAGGAGCCTACTCACTTTTTCGACCAAAAATAATTATGTATTTTATTCATTCTAGGAAAACTTTATTTTGTAATAGTTGAATATCAAAATAAAAAAAATATATTTTAAAAAAAATCCAATATTTTATTTCACCATTTTGTCGGCGTTATTGATATACACACATACCTACACAATTTCAGCTTTCTAGTACTAACGGTCTCCTAGCAAAACCTTGGACAGACAGACAGACACACAGACAGACAGACGGACATGACGAAAATATAAGAGTTCCTTATCAGGACTACGGAACCCTAAAAAAGAATTTTCAATTTCAAATCGGTTAAGATCTGACAGAGTTCTGAGGTCACAAACATTTAAATAAACTGGCCAAGTGCAAGTCGGACTCGCACTCGTAGGGTTCCGTACCACACTACAGTATTTTATAAGATCGAGCAAAAAATACCACTATCATTATTCGCCAGCAAAAAATAATAATTAATAAACATTTCGTTTCTTATAACGCCTTCTAACGTCTAACAAAGGTGTTGTTAGACGTTAGAAGGCGACATCGACATTTCAATATAACGCCATCTATGGGACGTTTACATAACTAAGCGTTCATAGATGGAAACGTGTTTTTTTCGGCATTTCACTGCCGAAAAAAACACGTTTCTTGTATGGGGACCCTCTATTATCTTTAACTTTATTCTGTTTTTAGTATTTGTTGTTATAGCGGCAACAGAAATACATCATCTGTGAAAATTTCAACTGTCTAACTATCACGGTTCATGAGATACAGCTTGGTGACAGACGGACAGACAGACAGACAGACAGACAGACGGACAGCGGAGTCTCAGTAATAGGGTTCCGTTGGTACCCTTTGGGTACGGAACCCTAAAAACCGTCGAATTGAGAACCTCCTCCGTTTTTGTGAAGTAGATTAAAAACTAAAACACCGACTTCCATGCCCCGCGAGTCAATTTCAGTAGCAAGTTTGAGACGTTTATCGTCATATCTCTGGAGATACTTATCAGATCTCAGTGAATCTCAGTGATCTGAGATCTCCGATTATAAAAATCTGACTATCGTATGACACGACAAAATCATTAAGAAAGAAAAAAAGGAAAATTGAAGTAAACGTTAGTAGGTACCTACCCTATTTATTTATCTTAGAACTAACTAAATAAAGCAAGATGTAATGTCGATAGAAATTCCCTAAAGATCATTACGTGAATTCCCTTGTAACATGAAACTCAGCTGATTTATACCTACCTACCATTTTATGTGTGACATTCTTTGCTTTTTACATAGTTATTCTTTACAGTTACTATATGAAGCAAGGAATATAATATTGAGGTAGGTACAAGTAAGGCGCGCGGCCGATCGAGAGCGCGCGTGACACTTAACTGACTGAACTTGGACCCTAGCGGGTGCGCGGAGGTACTTGTAGTTTCATAGCTACAGCGCGGAGTGCGACAGGCCTGACAGAGCTGTATCTCCTTAACCGTAATAGGTACATACTTGGAATTTTCACGAAGTATGTATTACTATGGGAGATTTAACAAAAAATACTAATTACAAAATACGGGGGTCCCCATACAAGAAACGTGTTGTTTCGCCGTTTTTTGCTTGAACTTGTGAACCATATAAGATAGAGACTTGAAATCTTCATAAAATATGTATTATGTACTTGCTTTTTGTAGTAGGACTTCTGCTAGTCCGCCTGGGACGGTACCACCACTTTGCCAATTAATTTTCAGCCGTGAAATAGAAATGTTTTTCGGTTGAAATGGCAAGGTGTCCAGTGAAATTACAGGGCATGTGAGACTCGACACCTTTATGTCTCAAGGTAACAGGCACAGTGCAGTGACATGCACAATTCTGGCAGTCCAGAATTTTGCATACCGCTGTATCTGTAATAGGCAGACGTCATCGCTTACCATCAGGCGAGCGTCGTGCTTTTCCTGTTACGTTGTAGTTTATCTTTCTTGAATCACCTCCATTCATATTCGAGATCCATACGTTTTTGATAAATATGTTTCTTTAAATAAATCTAAAATATAATTTTGTTCTATATATTTTAGTTAATTGTCTTAAATATAATATACTAAAATATGTTTCTTTTATATTTGGAACGTTTTTAAATATTGGATTACAAAATGACAAGAAAAAGATCGAGATCGAGACAGTCAAATTCCTGCATTGAAGCAGGACGAGAAAAATCAATAGAAAAGAATGGAAAAATGTTTAATGTAATTGAAGAGACATGATGATAGAAACGTGATTGACGCTAACACCGAGGAAGATGCTCGCAGCACTTTGGAAAAAGTTTATTTTCCAAATAGCGTAATAGACGCCTTAGTATGGGCAGAAAAATGGAATATGATCACTGAAGAAGCTAAACAAGCCAATACTAGTAGGACTTCAACGATCTCCGACGTTACTGATAACATGAAGTCGAGCACAATAAATGTGCTGAACCAGGCCGGTGTGTACGGGAGCTCACTGGGACGTCTTCACGAACCGGAAGATTAGTGACGAACATTTAGTGTAGTGTTTTAAGTTAAGTGTTTTGGACTCAATATAAGTATGCTCAAGTTTCTTGTATTTTTCCTCATTTAGGTTCCATTCTCATCAGGCGCTCCGTAACGCTACATTCAGTTACGTTACAACGTTATACAATAAAAATTTAAAAACTATGGCCGGTATAACAACAAATACTAAAAACATACAGAGGAATTGAGAAGTCGGTTGAAAACAGAATGAAGCTAAAAATTAAAAAAAAACATTTCTTGTGTTTAAAATAAAACCGGCTAAGTCGAGTTGGACTCGCCCACCGAGGATTCCGTACCAACGTTGGTAGCTACTAATTAAGCTAGACCTCTCAATTGTATGAGCGCTCATATAACTCAGAGGCCTATCTTAATCGGCGAATCTATGTATGTATGGGGACACCCTTTAATTTTCAACTTTTTTTGGAATTTTTCCTTTATTTGTGCTGTAAAAATACTAGAAACGTGTTTTTACAGGCGTTTTATACTCGATCTTACAAACCGCAATAGATAGAGATTTGACATTTGTTACTAGTCCTAACTTCCTAACTATATAATATTATAAATGCGAAAGTAACTCTGTCTGTCTGTCTGTGTCACTTTCACGCCAAAACCACTGAACCGATTTAAATGGAATTTGGTACACAGATAGTCTAGAGCCTGAGTAAGGACATAGGCTACTTTTTAATGCGAAAAGAGGGTTGTAAGGGGTTGAAAGGGGGGATGAAATGTTGTATGGAAGTATCGTCATTTTTAGAGCTAGAAGCTTGAAACTTATTGTTTACTAGAAGTTCCCCGCGGCTTCGCCCGCGTTAAAACTTCTTTTATTTACTTCAAACTTTTTTTTTGTAATAATATCGTTTAAAAACTAAATAATATCGTTTAAAAACTAAAAAACAACCGACTTCAATGCCGCGCTATTCATTTTCAGTACCAATTTTGAGATGTTTATCTCAATATCTCTGGAGATACTTATCATACCTCGATAAAATTACCATGGTACATTTGGGATATCTCCTTTCGAACAAAAAAAGAATAATCGAAATCGGTTCATAAACGACGAAGTTATCCGCGAACAAACATAAAAAAAAATAAAAAAAATATATATATACGGTCGAATTGAGAAACCTCCTCCTTTTTTTGAAGTCGGTTAAAAAGAACCGAAATCAATGCCGCGCTATTCATTTTCAGTACCAATTTTGAGATGTCTATCTCAATATCTCTGGAGATACTTATCAGACCTCGATAAAATTACCATGGTACCACAATTGGGATATCTCCTTTCGAACAAAAAAAGAATAATCAAAATCGGTTCATAAACGACGAAGTTATCCGCGAACAAACATAAAAAAAATATAATATATATATAGGGTCGAATTGAGAAACCTCCCTTTTTTTGAAGTCGGTTAAAAACGATTCTATCATTAAAGACATCAAATAAGAATTAGCCAAATCGGTTCAACCGTTTTCATGTTATCGCGTGACTAAGGCAATTCAGGATTCATATTTATAAAACCCAAATTTTCAGACTTTGTTACCTACCCCATTTCGTAAAAAATCCTACAACACGTACTTTATCTCATAGATTTAAAAACGGGAATTTAACGTGACTTACGCGATGTCGATATAGCGATCGACATATGTTTCGGCCTCATCCGGAGGCCTTCTTCAGGATCTTGAGTGCGGGGCGCTCGTCGACGCGTCGCACCTCGCACTGACACTGTACTTTATCTCATCTTGTTTCGCCATACAAACTTTCAATCCCCGTTCCGTATCCGGAAGGAATTTTTAGAAAATCCTTTCTGAGTGGATACCCACGTCATAATAACTAACAGCATTCTAAATTTCAGCGCAATCCGAAACAATATTGATTTTTAGACTTTGTTACCCCAGTTTATCCTGTTAGGGTGGCATTTTGAAAAAGTCTGAAACTCTTATTTACTTATTTATTTAGAGAAGTACTTGTGTGAAATGTCGAATAAAATGACTACCCAAACTTTGAACCCCCGCTTTATCCTCTTGAGGAGTGAATTTTGAAAAATTATTTCTTAGCAGATACCTAAGTCAAACTAACTATCTGCATGCCAAATTTCAGCGCAATCCGAAACAATATTGATTTTCACACTTTGTTTCCCCATTTCACCCTCTTAGGGGTGGAATTTCAAAAAAACCTAAAACCAACACGTATTTACTTATTTTTTTACTGAAGCACTTGTTTGAAGTTTCGGATAGAAAATACTATCTAATCTTGTTTGTCCATACAAACTTTGAACCCCCATTTCATACCCTTAAGGGGTGAATTTTAGAAAAACCTTTCTTAGTACAACCCTTACGTACTAAGACAAATATACCCTCCAAATTTCAAGTCTCTACGACCAGCGGTTTAGACTGTGCGTTGTCTGTCAGTCAGTCAGTCAGTCAGTCAGTATGTCAGGACAAGGATTCTTATAGTATTAGATGAATTTTGGAAAATCCTTTCTTAGTACACCCTTACGTACTAAGACAAATATACCCTCCAAATTTCAAGTCTCTACGACCAGCGGTTTAGGCTGTGCGTTGTCTGTCAGTCAGTCAGTCAGTCAGTCAGTCAGTCAGTCAGTATCGTCGGGGAAGGGGGAGGGAGAAGGGGAAAGGGGAATGAGGGGAGGGGAGGGAGGGTGGAAGTGAGGGGAAGGGGGAGAGGGATGGGTGGTGAGGGAAAGGGGAGGGGAGGGGAAGGGGTGAGGGGATGGGGATAGGGAAGTGAGGGGAAAGGGGGGGAAGATAGGGGGAGAGGGGAGGGGAGGGGAAGGGGTGAGGGGATGGGGATAGGGAAGTGAGGGGAAAGGGGGGAAGATAGAGGGAGAGGGGAGGGGAGGGGGAGGGGGATTTGCGGGGAGGGGGATTTGCGCGGCGTGGTACGGTGCGGTGTAGGTGGGATACGCATGTGTCTTATTTGTAAAATAATTAGCCTAATTATTTAAAAATGCTACCCAAAGACACTATTCCACACGGACGAAGTCGCGGGCACAGCTAGTGTATTATAATGGTTATATAACATCAAATAATAAAAACTATTATTTAACTAGTATTTTTTTTATATGGGGACCCCCTTAAGTGGGGTCTCCATACAAAAAACTTATTTTTCCGGCAAATTTTGTTCAATCGGAACCTTACGTATGCGAATCCGACTCGCATATAGCCAGTTTATTACTATAATAATTATAGTGTCGTTTAGGCTGTCTCATCTCGATATAAAAGTGATATAAGTGGTCCTTTACGTTACTATTCGGCCAAATCTGAGATGTAAACTAAGAACGTTTAAAAATACCGGCCAAATGCAAGTTGGACTCGCCCACCGAGGCTTCCGTATTCCGTACCAACTTGTCAAACTAGGTTAAAGACAAAGTTAACTTTGCAGTTCGAGCCTCGACCGATGCCTAGACACTGTTCATGCACCAACCGCAAATAATACGTTTGTAATAGTTCGCTTTTTTCAACCGCTGTATGTTATTTTTTGTACGTTTACGCGATTACTCCGTCAATTGAGAACCGATTCGAATGAGTCTTTTTTCTTCTGGTAGTGTACGTCTACAAGTTGTCCCATTGTAATTTTATCGAGATCTGATAAGTATCTCAAGAGATATGACGATAAACGTCTCAAACTCGCTAATGAAACTGACTCGCGCGGCACGGAAGTCGGTTGTTTTAGTTTTTAAACTATCCTAATTATTTTTTATTAAACTACATATTTACGCTTTGAGTACACAGGGTTGGCTTATTTATCTTAGTATTTAGGGTCTCAGATTTAAACGGTACGACGGGGAGGGCTATGCTCGGAGTCTATCTGAAGGATAGAATTAGAAATTAAGTCATCCGTCAGAGAACTAAAGTTATCGACATAGCTCACAGCATTAGCAAGCTGAAGTGGCAGTGGGCTGGTCACTTCTGTCGTAGAACCGATAACCGTTAGGGTAGACTTTTTTTTATGTTAGTGTATGCAAACAAGCAGACGTCCCGCCTGATGGAAAGCGGTTACCGTCGCCTGCGGACATCTGCAACATCGTTGGCGCTATTGATGCGTTGCCGACCTTTGAGGAACCGTCAGTATAAACGCGATACTTGTTATGTATGTTTGGATGTTTGTTCTCTTTCACGCTAAAACTACTGAATCGATTGAGCTGAAATTTGGTAGATAGCTTAGACCCTGGAATAACAGTACTTTTATCCAGATATTCCCACGGGAACGATATCTACGCGGGTAAAACCACGGCGCACAGCTAGTAAATAATATATAAAGAATATCTAACGTTTGGGACAATGACAGAATACAATTATTATACAAAAAAATCGAGAACTGCCCATACAATATAATTGGATGTTTTCTCAACTCCATCTCTGTTCTTCTTGCTCGATAATGATTCTGGTGATTTGCCACGCATTACGATAACACGCACATACCGTTAAGCTCGATTTACACTACCTAAGTACTTACAACTCTCTACTGTACAGTAGCGAGTTTACACTACCTTAGTACTTACAACTCTCTACTGTACAGTAGCGAGTTTACACTACCTAAGTACTTACAACTCTCTACTGTACAGTAGCGAGTTTACACTACCTAAGTACTTACAACTCTCTACTGTACAGTAGCGAGTTTACACTACCTAAGTACTTACAACTCTCTACTGTACAGTAGCGAGTTTACACTACCTAAGTACTTACAACTCTCTACTGTACAGTAGCGAGTTTACACTACCTAAGTACTTACAACTCTCTACTGTACAGTAGCGAGTTCACTTGCATAGTTATTGTCATTTGAAGCGCAAAAGCGAGTTAATAAGTTACCACCATCAAGGTGAAAATCTGCCGCCATAACCTTACCACGTTCCGGCAGCACGCAGCCCGCGAGAGTCATCGCGCGCCAGGGGGGTGTACGGGGTAGTGTAGTGTAGGTACTAACTTGGAGAGCGCGACGCCGTTGGGCTGGTTGATGTAGCGCTCGTGGTGCAGCACGGCGTCGTGCCAGCGCAGGCCGAGGAAGGCGAGCACGGCGCGCAGCGTGTCGGCCGGCCGCAGCACCAGCGCCTCGTAGCGCACCAGCAGGCAGCGCGCCGGGCCCAGCGCCTTGCACTGCTGGTACATCAGCTCCACGGCGTGGTTCCACTTGCCCAGGCACTGCCGGTAGCTGCTCAGGTCGAACCCCGTGATGGTCACCTTGCGCGTGATGATCGAGTGCACGGTGGCGCGCCCGTCGCGCACCATGAACACGAACTTGGCGTTCGGGAACAGCTCCAGCACGTACGTGCCCATCTTCAGCACCAGCGGGTCCTTGTTGCAGAGGCGCGGCGCCGGCTCGCCGTGCCGCACGATCACCTCCAGGCAGAAGGCGGCGATGGCGTTGTCCAGCACCGCCTTGGACACGCCCGCCTGCTCCAGCCGCACGCTCTCCTTCTGCGAGCGCGCCCAGTGCTGTCGCATCTGCAGGATGCGCGGCACCACGCGCGTCTCCTGCCCGCAGCGCACGTCGGGGTGCGCGTCCAGCATGGCGCGCATCAGCGTGGTGCCGGACCGCGGCACGCCGCCGATGAAGATGAGCGGCAGCTCGCGCCCCGCCACGGGCGAGCCGGCGGCGCGCGGCGCCCCGCCCGCGCCCGCGCCCCCGCTGCCGCCGAGCCGCGCGCGCCACGCCAGCAGCAGCAGCGCGCCCGCCGCCAGCGCGGCCGCGCAGCGCGTGCGCCCGCGCCACATGCCGCCGCGCGCCTCCTGCACACATCACACACCCCACCCGCTGTACTCTCCTGTCTCATATGTGTAGTGTGACATTGCCGGCTTATATCACATCGACGCTTGTTATCAGGTAAGCCGACGGTCGAGTGCACGTCTGTGGACGATACGCACGCAAGACCCTGTCCATATTATCAGTTCGATGTTCGACCTTGAGTACCGATGGAAACCTAGGTGTATCTTACTAATATATGTCATCATCATCATCAGTCGGTGTCAGTCCACTGCTGGCCACTGAGCCCGGTCTTCGGCTCTTCTTTTCCAGTCACTGTACTACTAATACTAATATATGTAATTTAATAAAATGTAAGTAAATCTTTGGAAGCAGGCGCCCATTAAAATGTTCATCCGTAATATTTTGTTTGTCGACATAGTATGGAGGGAGAGGTGACACGATTGCAGCCGCATTAGTATATACATGACCTGTTTTCGGTATTACGGCTCTCACTTAGTTGTGCTGCAGTTGTGCATCTCAAATAACTAACAATAATATTGAATACTTGCACTTGAAACTGTTTCTGTTGAGTGGGTAATATTATTGTTGAAACGGTTTCTGTTGAGTGGGTAATATTATTGTTGAAACGGTTTCTGTTGAGTGGGTAATATTACTGTTGAAACTGTTTCTGTTGAGTGGGTAATATTACTGTTGAAACTGTTTCTGTTGAGTGGGTAATATTACTGTTGAAACTGTTTCTGTAGAGTGGGTAATATTAGAAATTAGAAAAATTTATGTGCATTTTCAGTGGCTCTCCAGTGTAGGGAAAACATCATTAAGAAACCAACAACCCTGCATGGTGGTAGGACACTATCTAGTACCCTCAAGTTAGAAAAATCTATCGCTTTGAGAGCCAGTTCCCATTCTAGGCCTAGCATGCTTACCATCTTTGACCGCATCATTACTTACCAACAGGTGAGATAGTGGTCAAACGCTAGCCTATAAAATATTTTTAAAAAAAAATTATAAAGCCTGTGTGGCGACTGTATCTTATAAGTCGTAGTGGGCCAACCTGATTTTGGGGCCCCTGAAACTGCCGCCCAGGGCATGTGCCCCGGTTTGCCCCCCCCCTAAATCTGGGGCTGTGTGCAGGGCATGGCTAGTGTTTTATGTATTTTTAGCAGTTTAATTCCTTTAATTCACCTAAATAATGTTATCTATTCTTCATAATAAATAGAAAATCAGTAATGACAGCAAAGGCGGACACAGGAATCACGTTAAGCCATTTTTTTAGCAGAGATCAGAAGGGAGCTGCCTATGTAAAGATCATTGGATCTTCAATCTTCTCATTATGACTATATTATTTACATTTTGGTGCAGCTCTATGCATGCATAGATAGTCATTTGAAGAATTCGAGGAAAATTTGAAACTGTTTTTTACTCCAAAAACAGCAATTGTCAGTGGCTTATACTGGTGACACGGGTGAGTCGTGTCGTGTGTAGTGGAGCACACACAAACAGTGGTATTGCAACACAGAATGTACACGCAGGTGGTAGTGCAACATCCGTACAGCTGCACGTTACTCATGTGTGCCATTACTCTGTCTGCTCAGATAATTAATCCAGCCTCAATACTATTTAAATACTGAAAAACATCACTATGTGAACTTACGATTATATTGAAACTTCTGTTATTGGAAACAATGGACCCTGTAACAATTGACATGTAATTCTGCTTAGTAAATGATTGATAATGCTCAGTAATGTTGATGGGAACCGTGAGCGAGTGAATCGCTGTAGGACGAGTAAGAGGGCCACGACCGACCGGCATGTTCACCGAGCGCGGGAGGTTCTCTCCGACTCCTCGAGACTCCCTGACCTGACGGATAGGCGACCGTCCACCTGCGGTTTTATACTTAATTGGTCATAATCCTAACGTGATCGAGCGCAATTTACTCACCTACATCGATTGAAGTTTATCACCAGAATACTAATTTTCAATCGTGCCAACGCATCTATTTACACAAAAAATCATAAAAATTACTGTTACTGTATTTCCTCTGTTTGATGCCAGCGTGGGACCAAATACCAATTTAGATTAACAATATTGTGAAGAATGGTCAACGATTATTTGGCGAACAACGATCACTAGAAAACAAGGAAAATATATTTATCGCCGCGGCCAATAACACAATTCTGCAAAATCCCAATTCCCGTCGATACAAACCGAAAGCGAATCTAAACGAACTAAACAAAATTACGTATGTAAATGATTGATACAATAAAATTGACAATTGAATAAATTGACATCACATCGTGCATGACATTTGTGATTTCAGACAACGTTGCCAGTTGCCGGTACAGAGAATCATAGACGTAATATAAATCGATGGTGCACTGCAGATGTTTTGACAAAATCAATTAAATCCGTATACTCTGAAAATAAGGTTGTTATTGCTTTGTAGAACATATTTGACACTTGAGAGTTGAGCAATTGAGAGACACCAGAGTGAGAGTGTGTCATTGTCTAACAACCTGCTAGTCTAATATATGTTCTATTATTCAATATGTATGGTATATATATAAGTTGTCCATACAAAAGAAGGGGACAAACTCCGTTCAAGGTCGGTCTCATGGGGGCCGGTGTACTCTGATCTGATCCCAAAATATTTAGATATATCAAAGACCTTGTATACTATATTAAACTTGACTGCGTAGTTAACCGCAAAACCGGCCCACAAAGACCGACCTTGAACCGAGTTCGTCTCTTTCTTTTGTGGTAACCACAAGTTTAGAAATGTCTAGAACTTACTTATATATGTTATGGGTTACTGTCACTGTTTTTCTGGATATTTGTGGAAATAGTAGATTGTATAACAAGAACCCAAATTAGTTTTCTGCGAGGTTGCTATTTTGAATCGCCATTTTGAAAATTAAAGTCTCGTCGATTTTCGTCGAGTCTCGTCAAGTCTCGTTGAGTCTCGTCGATTCTCATCAATTCTTGTCAAGTCTCGTCGATTCTCGTCAAGTCTCATCGAGTCTCGTCTATTCTTCTCGTCAAGGCTCGTCAAGTCTCGTCGGTTCTCGTTAATTCTCGTCGATTCTCGTCAAGTCTCGTCGAGTAACGTCGATTCTCGTCAATTCTTGTAAAGTCTCGTCGATTCTCGTCAAGTATCGTCAATTCTCGTCGTCTCGTCGAGTCTCGTCAAGTTTCGTTGAGTATCGTCAAGTCTCGTCGAGTCTCTTTGAGTCTCGTCAAGTCTTGTCGATTCTCGTCAAGTCTCGACGATTCTCGTTGAGTGTTGTTGATTCTCGTCCATTCTCGTCAAGTCTCGTCGAGTCTCGTCAAGTCCCGTTGAGTCTCATCAAGTCTCGTGGAGTCTCGTCGATTTCCGTCAAGTCTCGTCGAGTCTCGACAAGTCTCGTCGAGTCTCGTCAAGTCTCGCTGAGTCTCGTCGATTGTCGTCAAATCTCGTCAAGTCTCGTCGAGTCTCGTTAAAATTTTAGATACGTTTTATGTCTCATAGAAAAATATATAATGATTAAGATTAAATTAACTTCGTGAGATCCTTCACATCTATTTAACCAGTGTAAAATTATTATTATGTATATTTTCAGTTATTTTTAAGTATTTTTAGTTTTAAACTAGCAGTGCTCCGCGGCTTCGCCCGCGTTATAACTTCATTCATTTACTGTTTTTAGAGTTCCGTACCCAAAGGGTAAGACGGGACCCTATTACTCAGACTACGCTGTCCGTCTGTCTGTCTGTCTGTCTGTCTGTCTGTCCATCTGTCACCAGGCTGTATCTCATGAACCATAATAGTGAGACAGTTGAAATTTTCACAGATTATGTATTTCTGTTGCCGCTATAACAACAAATACTAAAAACAAAATAAAGTTAAAAATTAAAGGGGGTCCCCAATGTCCCCATACAAAAAACGTGTATATTGTATAACGCCATCTGGTCAAGGTGTCATCTGTGTGTTAACAACCTCAGAGTAACTATTACTCATAGACATATACTACTAGACGGAACATCTCGAACTGGCATTGTCGAATACCGCGAGTAAGCTGGCTGGCATATTCTCGCTCACACGTAGCTCTGCAATCGAAACAACAGCACGCGCTTATGTTAAAAATTGCGTATCCGGAATGCATCGTGTGTCCTCAGATACTGCAATAACCAGTCAGGAAAAAACAAACTAAGACGACGGAGTCACTTTTCACAATTAAGTTCAGATTTTCGAATTAAAAAAACCCGCATACATAAAACGTTATTTTGTTAATTTGTAATGACACTTCACGACGCGGCGCCATGTTTGCTGGCGCCATGTTCGTAGATTATGTAAACAGATGTGACATTATAGCGAAATTAAATTGCCTATTTTTAACTTTTGAAGAAAATAGTTTGACATGTGTGTGTATACTGTATAATTATGTCTGTGGTATCTTAGCTCCCAACCCAAGTGACTGGACCGGATTTTAATTTAGTTTTGTTTATTGTTATTATTCATACTATTCTATGAAACCGACATAAAAAGAAGGAGGTTCTCAATTCGACTGTGTTTTTTGAATGTGTGTTACGTTACCGCATAACTCCGTAATTTATTAACCGATTTGGAAAAATCTTTTTTATTTGAATGCGTATTAAGTACTTACGGATTGGTGTCTTTTTATATAATATCGTATTCTATCCTTTTCTTTTAACAAAAATACATTGGACGTTGCCGATAAGGACGGTAAGGTGATATGTGTTTAATCTATAATTTGTCACAACCGGCGGCGGCAACCACTCCCCCGTGCCCCCGCGTGAATGATAACCGTTTGACAAAATTTATTTGCTCGGGATGACAACTCTTTGTTTTACCCACAGACCTGCTACATATTAAACTCGATCGCGTACACCGGCCCTCATGGGAACGACCTTGAACGGAGTTTGTCCCTTTCTTTTGTATGGACAACTTACATAAATATATATCATACATATAGTATAGAACATATATAGGACTATCAGGTTGTTAGAGAAGGACACACTCCCACCCTGGTGTCTCTCAATTGGGCCGTTTTGTTCTACAAATAATTACAACTTTATCGTTAAAGCATACGGATTAAATTGAATTTGACAAAACATCTGCAGTGCACCATCATTTTTAATACGTCTATGATTTTACCTCAATGCTATGCTATTACTACTCTAGTGACTCTAGTAATAGTTACTCTGAGTTCAACAACCGAACAACAACTTTGTGTTAATAATAGCGTTCGTTAGATGGCGTTAAAGTAAACAAGCACGCGGTTCACAACTCCGTCATAGAAAAGATAATAATAATACTACGTAACTCTGTTATGTTTCGTATTATACTGTGGTTACAGGCATTAATATTTCTGTAGCCCTCCTTACGTGTGCGAGACGCAAGTCTGACTCGCAATTGGCCAGTTTTATTAGAATACGTCGTATTATCCGTGTTTTCAGCCAGTGAAAAACTGCTACAATATTATTAGAATACGAAGGTAAGTTTCGCCACTTTCTACAAGGCTAGCTCGATAAGAAAACAAAGCCGGTCACGAAACTAGAGGGGACTAGGTGTATTATATTTTCTGTGCTAGAGGACCCCGATTCGAGTCCAGACAAGATGGTCATTTTTACGTTTTTTACAAGTACCGTCTTTTATTATTGGGAGCCGAAGAATTGCCAAAAAAACACGATTTACAAAAAAATAACACTGAGCAAAGCTTGGTGATACAGGTACCTACTGTCTAATAAAATAAATATTTTATTGCGAAGGTAATTTTGCGAAAATAGCGTCGCAACCATAACTCGTTAACATTTTATAAATGTTAAGTTTAAATGAAAAATATCTGGATGACCCAGCTTATTATTATATATACCCAGCTCGGTATTATGTATATATTTTTTTGTTAAATCGAGTTTTTTATTGCATTTTTTTTGGCACCTAATAGTAGTATTACTCACAAAAGAAAGAAAAGAACTTGATAAAAAATATGGAAAATAAGTCACCTTATCTGGACTCGAACCAGGGACCTCCCAAGCGCCGTCCTATCGATCTTCCACCGAGCTATCATAACGTCTTAAAATACGCCGAAATTACCCTTCGTATTCTAATGATATTGTAGCAGTTTTTCAATGCCTAAAAACACGGATAAAATGACGTTTTCTAAAAAAAATAGTTCGATTTATTGCCCCCGAAACCCGCTGCATACTAACTATCATGTAAATCGTTGGAGCCGTTTCCGAGATCCCGATTATATACATATATAAACAAGGTTTTCTCGTTTAAAGGTACCTATAATATTATAGATGTTTGGCCACGAAAACACGGTGCGAGCGCGCCGGTGGCGGCATGGGGTGGGTGTGGCGCGAGGCGGTTGTTAGGAAACGGTCGCTCTGCCGATTGCTCGGGTAGCGGGGGAAGTAACGTTACATCACGCAGCGAGCCATAGCCGCGCGTATTCACGCGAGCGTCGTCATGCTGTCCGGATGCGCTTCGAAACCCTGCCTATAAGTTTGCAATTTGCTACTTGAAATTTCGGTTATTTTATTTCTGATTTAATTATAGAAACTTTGTAGTATTTAGTTGATATTATTTGCGTAACTAACTACGTAAGTTAGTTAACTGTGCAATTTGCATAAATATAAATAATAGGTATAGTAGTTAGTACCTACTAGTTAAATAAATACCGTCTTCTTATTAAAAATGCCGTGACCACCTTCTAGCTTCATCATCATACCCTAGATATTATCTAGGTGTAAAGTTATCTTTATGACGAATCAATCGAGCCCAATCTCGGTGGGTTTATTTTATATTGTTTTATCGCAGAGATGCCGTGGCCAATCAATCGAGCCCAAACTAGGTGGGCTTATGTTGTTTTATCAAAGAGATGCCATGGCCACCTTCCGTCTCCATCATCAGACCAGCTCCATGGTACCATATCATTGTTGTCACCGAAGATTCATAAGTTCACCAAATTTGAGTCTAATCGGACATCGGGAAGTGGGTCTACTTTAGCTTCCAAGATTCCACCCGAAAATACATAGTGACATACATACATACATACATTGCAAGTTAAATAAAAGCTTGTAATAAAATGTATGTAAGTAGGGCTCCCATACAACGGGCATGTTTTTTTTGCCGTTTTTATAGATATTGGTACGGAACCCTTCGTGCGCGAGTCCGACTCGCAATTGGCCGGTTTATTTTTTTCGTAAAACACATGAGAAACTGAATTAGCCATATCGATCTACCCTTTTTCAAGTTATGGCGTGACCAAGGGACATAGGACGTAGTATTAATTTCAATTCTATGACATAGGGACTCATTTTTAAAAACCCAAAATTTCATATTTATTTTCAAACTTAGTTTTGTTTGTTTGTACCCCATTACACTCTCAAAACGTACTTGTGTGAAGTTTCCAATAAAATAGACTATTTTATGTTGTTTCTATACAAACTTTGAACTCCCGTTTTGAAAAATCTTTTCTTAGCGGATACCTACGTCATTACTTATAACAACTATCTGCATGCCAAATTTCGCCAATTCCGTTAAGTGGTTTAAGCTGTGCGTTGATAGATCAGCCAGTTAGTCAATCAGTCAGTAACGTTTGCCGTTTATATATACAGATTTCATTTACGTTAAACTGTATTTCCCTACATAGTGAGTGAATGGAACCAGGGAATACATGTTTTCTATACTTACAAATTTCATTTTGCACGCGAATGTTGAGTGAATCAAACCAAGTATGTAATAAAATTTACTATAGAAACTTTATCACCCTGCTTAACCATTCTAGGGGATGATTTTTGAAAATAAAAGTACCTTATTATGTTTTATTTCAGGACCTACACTATCAACATTTCCAATATCATCAAAATCGATTTAGTAGTTACGTAGATACGTGGAAACAAACATTAATGTATGTTCTATGATTTTTCAGATAAAACAAAATTTTCACTTCCCCTAGGGGCAGATTTGAAAGAAATAAAAAATACATGTTTTATTATTTGTTTTAAGTTTTATTTGTACCGAGTTTTGAGTGAACCGGAGCAAGGAATACCAATTTTCATAGAAACTTTATCGCCCTATGTAACCCCTTCAGGAATTGAATTTTAAATAATCAAACTAACCTATGTGTTATTTCAAAACCTACACTATCTACGTTTCAAATTTCATTGAAACAAGTTAATTAGTTATGGAGATAAGTCAAAACGAACATGACTGTATTTTCTATGATTTTTCCAAACAACATCCAATCAAATCAAAAAAATCCAAATACACCTCCAATCGGCCCAAGGAATACAATTTTCCATAGAAACTTGACTGAATTTTTATTTTTTTTATCACCCTTTTTAACCCTTTTAGGGGATGATTTCCCTATTATTATTTTACACCCTTGAGAGTAAAACTTTTACAAACTTTGAATGTCATATTTATATATATCTAATCAACAGCCTAAAAAATATGTGTCAAGCTTCTAGCTCTACAAAATGCCGATACTGCCATACAACATTTCACCCCCTTTCAACCCCTTACAACCCTTTTTTCGCATTAAAAAGTAGACTGTGACCTTTCTCAGGCTCTAGACTATCTGTAAACTAAATTTCAATTAAATCGGTTCAGCAGTAAATTCACATAATCCTTTCATATTTCCATACAAACTTTCATCCCCTATTGTTATTTTACACCCTTAGGGGGAAACCTTTACAACCTTTGAATGTCATATTTATTTATATGGAATCAACAGCCTAAAAAATAAGTTTCAAGCTTCTTCGATTTCGACCAAGTTGCATTGATCGTAGTCACGAGACGACTAAATTATGTGTCCGCACTGCTATTTATAGGAGAGTTCGTTGGAAACTACCCTCAATTTATTTTTATTTTTTATCAGAGTTGCCATTGCGACACACAACACTGACAATATCGGCAGATTTTTGCTGCTTTGATTTTCGATTCGAACACTTGCTAATTACAGGATTCCAAGTAGCGGCCAACCTAAATCCATCCTCCCGGTTGAAATTGGGATGCTTTTTTATTTCTACCGCTTCACGCACAATACGGGAGTAATAGTAGCGGTCGGTCGAGAGGATCTTAGGGGTTTTTGACTGATCTACATGTGAATTTAAAGTATTATGTTAAAGCATCAATAGACGTGATAGTTTTTCAGTAAAGTGTACCACAAAAGTGCTCAGGTTGTGGGACAGTGTTAGGGCTCGCTTCGCTCGCCCTGATTAAAAATAAATTGAGGGTAGTTTCCAACGAACTCTCCTATAAATAGCAGTGTGGACACTCACAACATTCAGTCGTCTCGTGACCACGATCAATGCAACTTGGTCGAAACGTCGAGTTAAATAAAATTAATGTTTTAGGCGCGATAAGTCCCGTATTTTCATATTTATAACTATGTTTTCAAATCGCGAAAGTTTAAAGTTTACCAAAATTTATAATATTAGTAAGGATGCATCAAATCACGCCATTTTCCCGTTGGAGTAGGCAGCTACTACTTCTTTCTCACGTAATGGTTAACAGTCCTCAATAATTCGTTTAATTACCACCATGCCACCAATGCATAATTGGGTTAATAAAACTTTTTAACAAAAAAACTAATCCGCCGAAAAAACTGATAAGCAAAAAATAATAAACCTTTTTTATTTAACCTTATGTGAGTAAAACACCTTCTTCCAATTGAAACATCGTGTAATGGGCGCAAACTTCGTATAATATACATCCGACCAATGTCGGTACATCACAAACTATACAATAAATGTCGAGAATTTAGAGGTACTTTTATAACCACGACCTACTAGTTTAAACGCCAAGACCGAACTGAAGCCCGACTGCCAACACTCTACCGCGTTAACTTTCTTGTTTTCTTTTTAAGGTTGGCATCCATGCTTAGAGGCCACAGACAATTCTCATTCGCGGTAGTTTTGAAGTTGGCAGGTTGGCACCATCGATTGTCACTGACAGTGTGAGTCAAAACGTTTCCAATGGCAGTTTCACAAAACATAAGTCAAATGAGCACAATTCATTATTAAAATACATCAATATAAGTAAATTTAACTTATAAAAATAAGAAATCATGACACTCGGCCATCCGACAACGTGATGCCTCCCGGCATACACATAAAAATAACTCAATCATATTTTAATAATAATAGAAATATCAAGAATATAAAACTATGATTCTAATATTTCATCGCTATAATATCATATTACATTATTTCTGATAACATAAATTCCTACAATATTTATCAAATAAACTTTTCCACGAATATTAATTCCAAATTAATGTTTATTTAACTTAATATAAATTTACTATGTTTACTAATATTTCACACGAATTGAAAAATAATTACTTATATGTATGAACAAAACTAATTAATTAGACAAATTCGCTTTACACAAATTATTTAACTATGCTTTAATTAAATCATGACACAAAATGTAATGTGTGAATAAATATATAACATAAAACCCTGGTTTTGTAACCTCAGTAGCTGAAATCATGACATCAGACCTTATTTCATACCACCAGTAAAGATGCCATCATCATAGCTTTGTACATCAACGGATTTAATATATATCCAAGGTCGGATTCTATTGAATGCAGTAACCGCAATTACTAATAAGTTTAAAAGTATTATTTAATCAAGTTATTTTAATCTAACAAAATTATCAAAAACTTAGTAAAGTATGAAAAGTCGTTCGAAAGATTATTTATGAAAATAAAACATGACTACGGCTTTTAATAAATGCTGAAAAAGGCACGGAACAACGTAATATATTCAGAACAATAAGGAATACGTCTAAGCCCATAGATTTGACAAGATCAATAAATAACAAGAGCATAACTGCTGATAAACAAAAACATAAGCAGTGAGTTCATAATTAATCACCAAAAGTATATAAATCACTAAAATATCAATTATAAATTGTAACGTTACAAAGGTATCAAGCACCTAAACAATAAAATATTTTTAATCCACTTTTGTTTGCAATACCTTCGACTCCAGCCAAAATAAAATAAATACACTTTAATACGAAACGTTAATTTCGTCAGTCGCCTGTAAGAATCGCTGGCAGAAAGGTTAGCGTTTTTGATTTGCAATCTGCGTGACCCTGATTCGAACACCGTCATTTATCGTTTTCTTTTTTGTCGCCAGCGCAGTAACTTTGAATAGCAACATCAATGTTAGTAAAATGTCAGCAGATAACCAAGATAGCACCACTTGTAGTTTACCTGATTATTTTGAAAATTAATTTGGAACTCCCGAAATAATTCCAGGACTTTATATTTAGACATTAGAATGAAATTATAGTATTACCTCTTGAAGACGAAACTTTAAAAGGCAAGAATGAAGAATAACCTCTTTGAAACGAACTATATAAAAAGATATTTAAAGTTTCATTAAATCGAAGTCATTAACTACATCTCAAAAGTAGTAAATCTTCAGTAAAACATTGATGTGTATTTTCGGGCTGTTGCGGATAATATAGACTCCAAAAAAACATTCAACGTATAATAAGACAGCGTTGACATAGATGTAAAATTACTATGAAATCAACCCAAAAACAAATATTTCATAATTATTTCAAGTCATTAGAAATAACCCAAGTATCCACTACATGTCTAAAGAAGGAAATATCACTTGACATTACCAACAAAGAAATTTGTGTTTAGAGCTCGAAATATCAAATAAAGATAGTAACGGTGGCAGAAAATAATGTACCGTATCATAAAAAGACAGATAATATGTTACTAACTTGTCGTATTCATCCAGTAGTATCTTATGTATGTGTGTATAATAATGTATATGGCTATATATATGTGTGTATGTATAAAATGTGTGTGTAATGTACATTTAGTGTATGTATTTTATGTATTATAATTATTGTTATATAATTTTATAGTTGTACACCCCTTTCCCTTGCAACATGAATATGTGAAATCCTGTCCACCTAAAGCTTGTCTAATAAAGATCACTCCAAGCGATAAGACCGCCCATAGTATGAACATTATCTTGTTATGAATTATTGTCTGTATATTTTATTTGATGTGCAATAAATAATCATTCTATTCTATTCCACCTTTAGATTAATGTCAGTAGCAACAAGCAGCTTGTTACAGATATGGATAAGAAGTTAGCGAAATTACGGAGAATGATTACTGCATTAATCCGCGAAAAGAACTTCAGAATATCAAGTGATCACTTTGGTATATCCATGTAATACATAGTACACTTATAAATATTATACATACTAATAGTTTACCTATTATGTCTACCAACTGTTGAATACTCAAGACTTACAATTGAAGAGTAGAATATCACAATTCCTGAGCTTGAGCTAAAATCAATCACAAGGAAATAATCCAAATAGGAATATAAAGAGAACAAAAAAAAACCACAATGGAGTAGTAATCCTCATGAAAAATATTTGTAGCTTAATTGATCTTTTCTTAATTAGAACAAATGTTTCTGTTTTCCTGTGTAATGAAATTATAATTATAGTAATAATGATTTCCATATAGACGTACAAAATTAACATCGCTTTATACTTTAATGATTTGTTTTTTAATGGATTATAGACATTTTATTAGCATTTTTCAATTTTCAAAGCATTAGCTTTTAAACAACAGACTATATAAAATAGGAACCAAAGTTGGTTTTATAACTCCGTGCATTGTTTTTTTTAAAAAATTACTGTAAAACTGAACTGTTGAAACTAGCACTCTATGATAACACTGCACAGCTGATACGGTGTGGAGATTGAAAATCAGTAGTAAAAAGCAGGTACTTTTTACAGCACATCTACACTCAAATCTACAATGACAAATAGAAAATAAAAATAATACTCAAACTCCTATTAAACATTTTATACGCATGTCACAAAAATAAAAAAAACGAATAATACATCGAAAACGTCGTGGTGAATACGTAAATATATCAAACAAAATGTTATCTTAATTCGCAATTATTTTAAGTAAAATAACTTTAAAGTTACCTATGGGTAATTCATACTGAAGAAATATCCTACATCTTAAATGATTATATTGTAAATAAAGTCATACCAATATCTACCACAATTAGGAAACAAAATAACAACATAAGGAGCAATACAAATTGTATGTTCATGTGCCCTTATATACCTCACCTCATATATCATACAATATATTTTAAAACTAAAGGTCACTGAAAAATACCAATTGTGTCGGCTATATTTGACATTGTATTTCATTAATGTTAATTTTATGTTCTTTCACATGTCATGACATGGCGAAATAGATGGTCTTATATGATTTCTTCGAAAACCTTTTAAACTCTATTTCATGTGAAATAAATTCATTTCCATTTATTTCATTATAATGCGATTTCTTATAAAATAATAAAACGTGTCATCATTGTCGATAACAGCAAATGTGTTCATACACATGATGCTATCCTATGCTATGATTTGAGTCATATTGATGCTTTAAACGAATGCGACGAAAAGGTAACCTTTTCGATAAATCAGGTATATATCCAGACAATAAAATAGAAAAAAATTAAAATATTTTTATACAGATATCCAAAGAAAGCTGATTTTTAGTTCATAACTACCGATCCATAGTAATAATGCCAATAATATCCAAACTATTTGAAAAGTATGTAATATAGATATGCATATATATATATATATATATATATATATATATTTCTTCTACAATAAAACGACTACTTCGAGTAATATGATATTTTCTGTGACGAAAAAAGGGATATAGATTTACACATTATCACAATAATTAACTTTAAAGCAGCAAGAATATAAGTTTCGATGTTGACAACCATAATGCAGTTTATGCGATCTACTGTAACCATGACCATACTACTTAGTTAAAAAGTTACTTAGTTACAAGCTGGACGTCCATGGCGTCAAATGCACTTGGCATAATTATTCATATTTCATATTCTTTTATTCCTAAATCGTCAAATTTACACGTCATTTTTACAGTGTTCTACCCGTGTACAATACACGCAGCCAGCTTACAATAAGTTGTAAGTTATCATCTAAATATAATTAATTAAATATACACATCAATTCAACGCAAGGTGAAGTATGGAGTAGCTAGCGTACTTAGCCCACTTCTATTTATCATCTACATTAATGATTTTTCTAGAGCAATCCGATCAATATCCAATGACTCTGTTTGCCGAAGATAGCATGTTAACGATTCCTTGACACCCCACAGGTCTTACGAGATGTAGCAACTTCTTCGCTGGTATTAGTAGTAGAAGGTGACCTTCTTTTCTGGTTATTACATGGTCGCCGTCGAGTGGCGAGTCAGGCAGGGTTCCATCATCATCAGTAGACATCATTGGCAACACACTGAAATACACACATTGCCAACGGCATAATCCATTCACAAACAAAACACCGACAATATTCAATTTAGATTCATTAAACATTTAAATTTTCCAAAATTATCTAGCATATTGAATCCAGTATTTAAAATAAAATAAATAAAACTCTCCTATTTCTATTTAACCCATTTTTCAATTCATATTTACTTTAGTAAGCTGTTATATTTTTATAAACATCACCATCATCTCCACCATCATCATCACTTCCATCAACACCATCACCGTTATCATTATTGCCACCATCATCACCATCATCATCACCACCATCATCACCATCATCGCCGTCATCATCGCCGTCATCATCGCCGTCATCATCGCCGTCATCATCACCGTCATCATCACCGTCATCACCATCATCATCACCATCATCATCACCATCAGCGTCACCATCATCATCACCATCATCATCACCATCATCATCATCATCATCATCATCACCGCCATCATCACCATTATCACCATCAGTACCATCATCATCATCACCATCATCGCCGTCATCATCGCCGTCATCATCACCGTCATCATCACCGTCATAATCACCATCATCATCACCATCATCATCACCATCATCACCATTATTATCTCGCTCAATTTACCAATAAGTACAGCTAGTCCTTTAACTGATAATCCGACGTGTCTAATCGACTCAACCAACGTACAATGTGACACTCACGTGCCAGCTCAATTAACCGATGAGTACAATTAGAACGCCCCCTAATTAACAATTCGACGTGTCTAATTAACTTAACCAACATCCAACGTGACACTCACGTGCCCGCTCAATTAACATCCAACGTGACACTCCCGTGCCCGCTCAATTAACATCCAACGTGACACTCCCGTGCCCGCTCAATTAACCATCCGACGTGTCTAATCGACTCAACCAACATCCAACGGGACACTCACGTGCCCGCTCAATTAACCGATGAGTACAATTAGAACGCCCCCTAATTAACCATCCGACGTGTCTAATCGACTCAACCAACATCTAACGGGACACTCCCGTGCACGCTCAATTAACCGATGAGTACAATTAGAACGCCCCCTAATTAACCATCCGACGTGTCTAATCGACTCAACCAACATCCAATGGGACACTCCCGTGCCCGCTCAATTAACTGTTGAGTATAATTAGAACGCCCCCTAATTAACAATCCGACGTGTCCAACCAACGTCTAGCGAAACACTCAGGTGCTCGCCCAATTAACCGTTGAGTCAACTGGCATGCCCTCTAATATATCCAATAATCTGACAACCAGTCGACCTATCCATTAGAAAAACAATATATTATTTTAACACACTTGTAACTTTATATTCTGAATGCTTGTTAGACTTTCTGTTTGAAACGTTTGTAAATATTAAAATCAAAACTTATAAAGTTCAATGACTTTCAATGGTTTAATACTTTCTTATAGCACGCGCAACCACAACATAAAAATAAAAATAAAATGTCAAACGTGTTATATGCTATCGGAGGGTGGCCCCGACCAAACACAAACACGCCCAACTCAAAAGCGTACGAAAGCATGCGCTAGGTTCTACCAGAGGGTAGCCTTGGCCAAGAACCCACGCACACCACCGCACACGAATGATCTTGATTTAATCAGCACATCACCAGAGGGTTGCCCTGACCAGACACGCTGCACAAATCCAACACAATCATGTAAATTGCACGTGATCCAGTTCAATTTTCAAATAAATGTCAGTTACTTCTGATAAATTACTTTAGTGGACGCATATCAAGCATACCAAATATAGGAGAAAAAAAAACAATCTATTAAAAGCTATCAACATACCCTTTGGGTTATCCCGCTTCTGAATTGTGAGTAAAACACCTTCTTCCAATTGAAACATCGTGTAATGGGCGCAAACTTCGTATAATATACATCCGACCAATGTCGGTACATCACAAACTATACAATAAATGTCGAGAATTTAGAGGTACTTTTATAACCACGACCTACTAGCTTAAACGCCAAGACCGAACTGAAGCCCGACTGCCAACACTCTACCGCGTTAACTTTCTTGTTTTCTTTTTAAGGTTGGCATCCATGCTTAGAGGCCACAGACAATTCTCATTCGCGGTAGTTTTGAAGTTGGCAGGTTGGCACCATCGATTGACACTGACAGTGTGAGTCAAAACGTTTCCAATGGCAGTTTCACAAAACATAAGTCAAATGAGCACAATTCATTATTAAAATACATCAATATAAGTAAATTTAACTTATAAAAATAAGAAATCATGACACTTAATAACGAAGTTCTTAAACTACTGTTAGTATACCTAAGTATACATTTTTGTAATTGTTTTGAGTTCTTAACTAAACATAATAACTAAGTTCTTAAACTAATGTAAGTATGTATACCTAAGTAATTTTGAGTTTGCCTTGACTTCTAACCCGACGGTTGCTGGTTATAATCCTAGCTATAATACCAAATTATTTTCTCATATTTGTATGTTCGTACACAGGTAATGGGATCATTAAAGCGATGTTCTACCTTACTTGCTACCAAAAAGTAGATTGCCACAATCAAGGAAAAAATCTGCCGCAATAACCTTACGGTGTTCCGGCAGCACAGCTCTCGTGAGTCATTCCATTCTAAGCCTAGCCTATTCACCATGTGAAAATCCAAAAGACAATTTGTGTATTTATTTGGGACTTCTTCACGGTCAAATGGCTAGACCGATTTAACTGAAATTTTGCACAGGCTGGATAAAGCCAAGGATACTTTTTATTATGCGGGCGAAGCCGCGGGGCACAGTTAGTTTTATACGATAGATCAAACTATATTTACATTAAATTGATTTATATCGGTTGTAATCTACAATATAGCGAAGCTATTAATGTTTACGTTGTGACTATTCTATCTGTGGTTTCGCTGCAAATATTTATACGCATAATTTTAATTCTGTGATATCTTCTACAGTTCTCATTAAAATTATATACTGTGAATAAAGGACAATTTTAATCGATAATATGTGGCCAAGGTAATTTACGTAATTATTTGGCTAAGAATTAATACGGTACAGTAGAAAATAGCATTGGAAGTTATGTAATGTTTTTAAATACAAAATTAAAGATTTAAATGGTTACTGTGAGTCAACCTTAAGAGATAGACATATGCTATTGTAGATTTTTTGTAGATCTTTTTAATTTGTACAATACTGTAGTACATTATTTAGATCTATCTCGTAGGGTTCAGCTAGCGTTTGTAATGTAAGCGCAAAAATGTGCTTAGTTACGACATCACATTAGAAATATTTGAAATTATCAGTGCTTCTTTACTATATTATGCATGTTTTATACATATAAATCTTTGTCTTGAATCACTCCATCTGTTAAAAAAACCGCATCAAAATCCGTTGTGTAGTTTTAGAGATCTAAGCATACATAGGGACAGACAATTTGCTAGACAAGGACCCACTCCCACATATGTGCCTTTCGTTAGGGCCGTTTTGTTGCACAAAACTATTACAACCTTATGTTTGGTGCATACGGATTAAATTGAAATTGTATTACGCCTATGGTAGAACTTAGAAGTAGATAGATAGACTTGTAGAGTATCATAGACGTAATATAAATTGATGGTGCACTGCAGATATTTTGACAAATTCAATTTAATCCGTATGCTCTATCAATAAGGTTGTAATTGCTTTGTAAAATAAAACGGCCTTGTCTAGCAAATTGCCATCGCAAAAAAAATATTGAGTTTTGTTAGAAATTTAAAAAAAACATGTCCTTCACTAGACTTGTGAGGGTGAGAGGTATCCTTGTCTAACTGTACCCTTTAAGGTAATGGGCTCTTCTATTGAATGAAACAATTAAATATGATACACGTTTGTTTATTACTAGCTCTTACAGAGGACTAAATATAATTAAATTATGAGCTAAAACCTAAAAAGGTATGTGCTGGGTAGGCACATATCTTCCCACTCTTTTTAAAAAAAATTAAAAATAATGTAACACAAATGCCAAAAAAATTTAAAACCTAAAACAAAATTTAATTCTACATTATAAAACATTTAAAATAACATCAGATAAAATTCACGCAATTGGAAAACAACATAAGTACAATAAAAATAATATGAGAAAAAATAAACATTACAATTGAACATTTTAAAACAAGGTAAATTCTGTAAAATAATAAAACATGAAAAAAATATTCAAAACAAAAAAATGTCGTAACAATAAGTTTCATAACATCTAAATACATTTTGTATAAAAAATAAAATCATAAACAAGTATTAACTGTCATTAAAACGAAACTATTCAAATATATAGGGGTACGTACACAATAATCATAAACATTTCATTACTATATTATTCTTACGTTACATAAACAAACAGACTTACAACATTAATAAACTATCATCAGGTTACTTACAAAATAACGCTACTTATCTTTATTATCCCTACATTATTCATAACTCATACTATGTTCCAATTGCGAATCTAACTACTGGCTTTATAAGCCGTCCAGATCTCGAAACTCTGTGTGTATTGGCCTTAATATCAACAGTTGCCTTATTAGGCGCGTCAGCAGATTCCTCATGCCTAAGTCCGAAAGCTGGCTTCACTCTATCTATACTAATGACTTTTTCTGTATCCCCTTGCATTAATATAAAATATTTGTCTGTCTTTTTTACTACTTTGAATGGACCCATATATGGTGGTGTTAAAGGTTTTGTGACCTTGTCAACGCGCACAAATACATGAGTGCAGTCTTGTAACTCGGGATGGACAAATATTTTACCTTGATGGTTCTCTTTTCTCGGGACGCTAACCAAACTTGTAATTTTCTGTTGAAGGTCTCGTACAAACATCGAGTTATCGGAAATCTCTTGCTTTTTCGGCTCAAAGAAATCTCCCGGTAATCTCAAGGCTTCTGCATAAACCATCTCCGCTGCACTAATTTCAGTATCGTATCTCAAGCTTGCTCTCAACCCCAATAGAACAGATGGTAATTCCGACACCCAGTTTTCTGTGTTTCCTCTGCACATCAAAGCTGTTTTCATGGATCTATGCCATCTCTCTACGATTCCATTCGCCTGGGGATGGTATGCGGTCGTTCTACATTTGCGGATACCCATTCTTTTCGCAAGTTGTGTAAACAGTTGTGATAAAAACGATGCTCCTTGGTCAGTTGTTAGGTACAGAGGTGTTCCGAATCTCGCAATCCAACCAGAGTATATGACGTCAGCTACCGTTTCTGCAGTGATGTCTTTAACAGGGTAGGCTTCTGGCCAACCAGTTTTCCTGTCGACCATCGTGATGATGTATCTGTAACCCTGACAGTAACCAATCGGTCCGACTGCATCCATGTGTAGGTGTTCGAAACGATCACTATGTACAAAATATCCATGTGGAGATACTGTATGTCTATGTATTTTAGAACGTTGACAACTTATACATGCCTTAGTCCATAGTCCAACATCTTTGTTCAATCTCAACCAAATATAGCGATCTCGCATCATCTTTCTTGTAGTTCGTGTACCTGGATGACTTATTCCGTGTATAGCGTTGAAAGCTGATACGCGAAACTCTTTAGATAAGTACGGACGAGCGCTATCTGTTGATACTTCGCAATATATCGGTTTATTGCAAGTAGGTATAACAATTTGTTGAAACTTGAATGATGCATTTTGTAATAGACTTATCAACTCTGCATCTTTGCTCTTGCGACTCTGCCAACTTTTCATAGTCAATAGGCGATGGTGGTATGTCTATTGATGCTATGCGAGACAAACAATCGGCTGCTACATTTTCTTCTCCTGCGATGTACCTTATATCTGTACAAAACTGCATAATAAAATCCAAGTGTCTTATTCGGCGAGGTGTGTCCTTCTTGCTGACGGTGTTCTTATGTAACGAATATACGATCGGTTTATGGTCTGTATACACGGTTAGAGATCTGCCTTCAATTAGTGGTCTAAAATGTTTGATCGCCATGTATATTGCCAGTAATTCTCTGTCATACGTGGAATATTTCTGCTGGGCTTCGCTAAGTTTGTTCGAATAAAAACCTAGTGGCTTCCAAGTATTGTTCTCACGCTGTTGTAGAACTGCGCCTGCACATGTATTCGAACAGTCTGTCATGAGGGCGATCGGTGCATCTGGTGAAGGAAAAGACAATGTAACTGCGCTTTGTAGGCTCTGTTTACATTGTTCGAAGGCTTCAGTCGCTTCGTCGGTCCACGGAATAAGACTTTTATCTCGCTTTTTGGAATTGTGTAGGAAAACATTTAACTTTGCATGTACTTCAGCTGCCTTCGGAAGATGTCGTCTATAAAAGTTCAACATTCCGAGAAAACGTTCTTCGACAGTTTTCGGTTTGGGAAACTCCGATATAACCTTGACTTGCTCGTCTAATGGTCGCATTCCATCAGTCGATACACGGTAACCGAGAACATTTAACTCCGATTTACCGAATTCACTTTTGGCCATGTTAATTGTAATGTCATATTTGTCCATTCGAGATAGTACTTCTCTGACGTGATCTCGATGTTGCGATTCTGAGGACGAGGCTATGATGACGTCATCGATGTAAATAAATACGTAGTCCAGATTTTTTAGCACTCATAAAACGTTGAAAAGTCTGTGCAGCATTTTGAAAACCAAATCCCAGTCTCAAAAATTCATATAGACCGAAAGGCGTAGTGATCGCTGTTTTCGGTATATCCTGCTCATTTATGGGAATATTATGGTATGCTCTTTGAAGGTCAATCCGTGTATATATACTCTTCCCATATAACAAGTACGTACAGTCTTGTATACGTGGTATGGGATATCTATCTGGTACCGTTATCGCGTTTAGCTGTCGATAGTCTCGCACGGTCTCAGTTCACCGTTTTTCTTTGTCACCACATGCAAAGGACTTGCCCAATTACTATTAGAAGGCCTGCATATCCCCATCTCTTGCATGCGTTGAAATTCAGCCTTGACTTTGTGGTACTTATCCGGTGGGAGAGGTCTAGGGCGCGCGTAAACAGCTGGGCCCGTAGTGTCTATGCGATGTAATGCCGAATGGCACGGAGAGTCCTTGAAGCACATAGGTTTGGTAAAGTTTGAAAATTCTGCTAATATACCACTAAAATCACTATTATAGTCAATTGTCCGTATAGTTGGTTCATCTTGTAAAGCCACTGAAGCAATTGTCTGTAAACTGGTCACTGAATCGATTAACTTCTGGTTATTTACGTCCACTAATAGTTTATAATGAGCCAGAAAGTCAGCACCTAATATCGGTTGCTTGACCTCGGCTACCACAAAAGACCAACGGAACGGTCTACGTAGTCCAAAGTCTGAATCAAAAGTCTTAACACCATAAGTATTTATTTCAGTACCGTTCGCGGCACAAAGTTTATAGTCTTCACACTTCTCACTAAATAGTCTATTTTTATTAACGGGAACCACTGAAATGTTCGCACCTGTATCCACTAAATATTTAAGTCCTGTCTTCTTATCATACACATATAGGCGGGGAACGGGAATGATGGTGCAAATTTCCGCCTGCGATTGCACCACACTTAGTTTTCCGGACACTCAGCTCTTTTATTCCATGCACACGGTTCTATGCATTTTCTAGCTCTATTCCGGTATCTAAAATGATAAGAGCATAGCCAGTCCGGGCTATCAGGTGTGCGACGGATCGAATTACGACCTCGGGATGCTGATCGCGAACGTGAACGAAAACGATTAAACTGTCTATTATCGTTTTTGTTTTGCTCCAACTCACGAATTTTTAAGCTTAATTTAGCTATTTCCGTTAAAATAAATGTATTATCACTGCTTACACTACACCGCTGCTGGTGCTTGGTGTAGAATGTACATCCGCGAGCTGTAGGGGTCGTGTTGTTTCCATCACCTTATCGGCAATAGCCGATAAATGTTCTAAGTCCTTCACTTCACTGACTGCTAGAACACCGCGCACCGAAGAAGGTAGATGACCTTGCCACATAATCTTCAGCGTATCATCTGGCATCTTTCCACGAGCCAAGTCTCTCATCCTGCGAAGAAGTTGAGATGGTTTTTGATCTCCTAGTTCTATTTCACTCAGCAACTTCTGGAATTGCCGCATCTCCGATTCTTCGTACACTTGAAGTAATCGGTCCCTCAGCGTGTCGAATTTTTTTGATTCTGGCGGCCTCAGCAAAATGTCGCTCACTTGTGGCACGACTTCTTTGCCCAGTTTTGTGACGACCAAGTTGTATCGTGCGTCGTCGCTCAACTTTTGTGGTCCGAGAACGGCTTCGCATTGCACGAACCAAAGTCGCGGCTGGTCGGTCCAAAATTCTGGAATCCTCGATGACACGGAAACTACCGCAACTTCCATTGGATCGACCGATGCTGCTGACGTGTTTCTCTCTGTACTTTCTTGCTGCATGGTAGATAGTCCGTAGTCAGGTAATATCTAATGCACAACTATCACAGATGTCTACGCGTGTTCGAAGTCGAGTCACCACTGTGCCCTATAAGGTAATGGGCTCTTCTATTGAATGAAACAATTAAATATGAAACACGTCTGTTTATTACTAGCTCTTACAGAGGACTAAATATAATTAAATTATGAGCTAAAACCTAAAAAGGTATGTGCAGGGTACTTATATATATACATACAAAAGAAAGGGACAAACTCCGTTCTAGGTCGGTCTCATGCATAGAGAAAGTATATACAAGGTGTGGTTTTGCATTCTCGCCATATTTGCATAGTCGATTGTAACGGGGGTACCCGTTACTCACTTAATAGTATTATTAAAGTTCGCCCGTGAATTAGTACCCGGATATTTGATAAAACAATTTTGTGATTTTCAGAATCATCCCCGAGTAATATCAGAAAAACGCCATGTAAACTGCGCAGGCGCGTACGCACATACGTAGATGATGTTATGACACTGATAGAGCGGTCAGCTGTGGCTGTGGCGGTCAGTGACGTGTACCGCCGCCGCTCTATCAGCTGGCTCTAACATGAAAATGTTTTTTTTTTTAAATATTTTTTTTACTGATTCTTGTTCTATACATGGAGTATACCTACTCCTGCAAATATGGCGAGAATGCGAAACCACACCTTGTATATGTAGAGAGAACATTAGCGTATGCGAATGAAATAACTATAGAGATATAACCCGACTAAAATGATGAACACGTGATACATATGCCACTATATGATAAAATGAACAACGTGATTGATTAGGTCGGGTCATACATGACAGCGGGTGAGAGTGAATGGGTGGAATGAACTTGGTTTCATACAGTGCTGGAACCAGTTTAATCGCATACGCAGAGAAGGATAAAAAAATGGTGTTCATCTCGCTCTCTCATACTAGTGATTGTATAGTTTATAGTGTGAGACTCAGAGCTCAATATGATGCTGTTTTACCATAAGCTATTTATAAACTCTGTTTCTGATGAGCTAAGTTTTGCAAATAAATTATCTTATCTTATCCTTCTCATATTATTATTGTTATTTAAATGCCACATCCACTTAATACTCCATCCACGGTCTCATCAGGGCTGTTTTGCGCAGTCACGTTATATTACGTCTGTGTAGACTGTAGACGGATTTTAATGATTATACTCTGTATGTCTTCGAGCATTTACCAAAGGAGATGTTAACGCAAGGCGTACCCCTCTGCTGGCCATATAGCCATTTTTGGCCATATGAGCGTAAGTACGCTGTATTTTTAATACTGTGTGCGTGTTTCAAGCTAGTGTGCGGGATCGTTAAAGTGAGTGATTTGTGTGTGTGCAATGCGTGTTTACCTCGTCCCCCGTAAGTATCGGCAGAAAAAAATGCTTGCGGATTTAATGAATTCTTCATCAGTAATAATTAGTTAATTACGTGCTTGGCATGTAAATGACTTTGCTTACGCGGTAATATCAATTTACAAGTACGATTCATTTAATCTGAGAACTCAACACTAAGTGTGGCGAGATTATTTTTTTTATTGACATATTAATTTCAGGGTTTTTGGCGGGAACGAAAAAATGTGTGTGTGCTCTCATCGTATTTAATTATCATCATCACTATCACTATCACTACATAGTATAAAACAAAGGTGCTTCCCGCTGTCTGTCCCTATGTATGCTTAGATCTCTAAAACTACACAACGGATTTTGATGCGGTTTTTTCTAACAGATAGAATGATTCAAGACAAAGATTTATATGTATAAAACATGCATAATTTAGTTAGGCACTGATAATTTCAAAGATTACTATTGTGATGTCGTAACTAAGCACATTTTTGCGCTTACATTACAAACGCTAGCTGAACCCTACGAGATAGATCTAAATAATGTACTACAGTATTGTACAGATTAAAAAGGTCTACAAAAAATCTACTATAGCATATGTCTATGTCTTAAGGTTGACTCACAGTAACCATTTAAATCTTTAATTTTGTATTTAAAAACATTACATAACTTCCAATGCTATTTTCTACTGTACCGTATTAATTCTTAGCCAACTAATTACGTAAATTACCTTGGCCACATATTATAGATTAAAATTGTCCTTTATTCACAGTATATAATTTAAATGAGAACGGGGGACGACCCCGTAAATATCGGCAGAAAAATATGTTTGCGGATTACAAAGTTAATGGCACATGGCCAAAATCAGTACTAACGCCGTCATCTTGTAAAGTGTCACTTATGATCACTTTTGACAGGCAGCTGGAGATGATATTTGTTGTGGACATTTATTTTGTGCTTTTATTGTAATAAAAATATCTCAGAATATGCCAGAAGTGATAAAAAGTGGTGTTATAGAGTTGATGCTAGAAGTAGAAGATTTTTATTTTAAAGAAAAGCAGTCTAGCGCTTCGATTATTCCATTAAAAAAAGTAAATGAGCGCGTCGCTGCTGCAACAGGTAAATGTTACCATACCATACCTTGTAAGTGTCCCCGTTATTACCAAAAAATACTAATTCATATTTTGTTGGCTTAGGTAAATATAGTACTTAGGTATTAAATTAACTTTACGTATGGTTATGTACCTATCTACTTAATTTAGCCGCCCTTTTTTCTCAGGTATTGCGGTTACCACCATTTCATTGTGATCCTATTGAAATGGTCTCGGCATCCATGAAACGAAAAGTAACCGAGGTAAATATTTTGAAGTCATCCAATCAAATGCCAGAAATGGTACAGAATGCATTTGATTCCATTCCTGTCGATGAATGGCGCAATCATTGCGCCCACGCCAAGAAACTAGAAGAAGAGTATCGAAAAAGAGATGGATATTTGGACGAACATTTCATCATACAATTATGCTCTGACAGTGAAGAAATCAGTTACGATAATGATGATGATGATTTTGAAGATACAGATGGTGAAGAATTTCTTTATATTTAATAATATTTACATTATTTTTATTTTCGTGTAATAAATCCTATCATCAAAACAATTCCTAAGTTTAAATTTGATTATGGTTGAGTTACAATTCCCTAAAACTAGGGAGATTTTATTAGCTGCTAATTCTAATTCAAGACTCACGCCCTCATGGCAATGTCATCCAAGTGCCAAATGATCCTTGTAGCACTAACGTAGTATTATATTCTCTTTGGTAGCACTATACTTCCCCCCACAAATTACTTTATGAGTCAGAGACAGACATAATAAAAAGGATGGTGCACTGCAGATGTTTTGACAAATTCAATTTAATCCGTATACTTTAACGATTAGGTTGTAATTGCTTTGTAGAACAAAACAACCCAATTGAGAGACACCAGGGTGGGAGTGTGTCCTTGTCTAACAACTTGATAGTCCTAAATATGTTCTATACTATATGTATGGTATACGTATGGTATATATATATATATATATATATAAGTTGTCCATACAAAAGAAAGGGACAAACTCCGTTCAAGGTCGTTCTCATGGGGGCCGGAGTACGCTTTCGAGTTTAATATGTAGCAGATCTGTGGTCGGAGACGAACGTGCCCCCTACGAAAGGTCTTTGGAACTAAATTTGACATAAATTGACAAATTGCAAATGGACGACGTTGTGAAGTGAAATGCTCGATAAAAATTATCGATCAGTGTATATAGCCATTGTCGATTTTGGGGTAATCTTCAATTCGTATACTGTGAACTAGATACTGGACTTTAACTTGGCTAAAATGTGATGTTGACTCAAATTTATGACGTAAATTACAAAAAAAAAAAACAATTTTATACCTTGACCTTGCCTAAATACACTATGTCAAATAATAAATATAGCACAAGTGACTGTGGATCCACTATAAAGCAAAAAAAAATATCCATAATTTAATGATGTGAATTTTACATTGCTAAGGAAGCCATTTGTAAAAACTGTCCATTTTATGTCAAAAATGTATTAGTTGTAAATGTATTGTATCAATACTCATAATAATAACACCTGCTGTCACTTGATTTACGCAACCCTAGCTAGCAACGTCAGCCATTTTATGAAACATTATGAGTTTTAATTGATACACCAATTTTTTAAGGATTTTCAGTCCATATAATATAGGTCAATGCTTAAAATGGAATCACGCAACAAATACCGCGTAGCATATCTAGCGTACTAGTGACTTAACAGTTATCTATAATTCCATCACTACTTACAGTGTTTTCAAGGAATTAAATTCCGTATTTTAGTTTACAATAATATCGATCCTTGTAACTTATGTGACGGAATTATACATACGCTACTTAGCAACCCACCCTGGCTTGACACAGGTGAAATTTATTTATTTGAATGACTTCAAAGCCCTGACCAACAAAGTCCAATTTGTATTTAGCAGGTGTGATTTACAACTAAATATATATTCAAAATAAAATATTCATGCTGTTAAGATTATTTTTTAAATTCCTAATTTGGTCCCGACTTCTCGAATCGCCATTGTGTATTTTTCATTGTTAATTAATTAAAACATTAATAATTTGGCCATTTCAGTTAAAAAAAATTGTTACTGTACATACAGTGAAGTCATCGATTTGTTATAATTTTACTCTATGTCTATAGGTATGTACCAATTTTTTAAGGATGCAGACCGAATGAGCAATTATAATATATTATAATTGCAATGCAAAAATCACCTGCAAGTCCTGCAAAATATAAATTCACTTCAAGAGTTTGAAAAATAACCTGCAATAAGGTGTTTTCTTCAAAAAATAAAACTGGCCAAGTGCGAGTCTGACTTTTGTCTCGCAAACGGAGAGATCCGAACCGCAGTATAAATATATATAAGTATTATATTATATTATATTACTGTGTTAATACTAAACAAGCTTATTAAGTACAACGCCATCTAACAAATATCTAACGAACTTCTAACACCCACTAAGTGAACGTTAACACAAAAGTGTTGAGGTAGGTAATTTATACTATTCATAAGGTAAATCGTTCATAGATGGCGCTATATAAAAAAACACGTTTTTGTATGGCCACCCCCTTTAATTTTTAACTTTGTTCTGTTTTTAGTATTTGTTGTTATAGCGGCAACAGAAATACATCATCTGTGAAAATTTTAACCGTCTAACTGTCACGGTTCATGAGATACAGCCTGGAGACAAACGGACAGACAGAAAGACAGACAGACATACGTACATCGGAGTCTCAGTAATAGGGTTCCATTGGTACCCTTTGGGTTCGGAACCCTAAAAACATGCTAGTTGATAGACACTCGACAGATGGCTTACAAAATAAACATAGTAATCCATTGAGATACATGTACATAAACTAGTACATACATATACATCGATGTAGTAATCCCTTACTGCCGTACTAAATACATTTGTCAAATCTCTTGTTTTATTTTTATTCGTTCTCAATTGAGGACTGTACCGCTTCTTATTCCGTAGATTTTTAGTACTAGTATTGTTCGACGGCCTTTGTTCTAATTAATACTAAATTTTTTGCTAAAATATTATTCAAACAAAAAGACTAAATCCATCTAGCGAGTGTAGTGGAACTAGTTTTTTTAATGAAAACTAATATATACACAATCGAATATCGATATCGAGACATAAAATATGAATGTTAGCATCCTTATTATAAAAGATCTTCATGAGTAGGATAGGACAGAATCACGAAAAATTAACGATTTTTGTTGTCTTGTATATTGTGTTCGTGGAGTACTAAAAATATGCCTGGTGATATTCCTCAAAACGATAGAACAAAGTGAAAACCAATTTTTATTTAACGATGGCTGGTGTAGCTCTTAATATTTAAAGATTTATATTCAGTGATGATGAGAGGTATATGCACAGCTAGTGCTAGTGCTACTATTCAATATGGCCGCCAAAATTGTTACTGTATTTGTTTATAGCGGTCTCTGCTGCAAAACTGAGAGTACATTAAAATATATTAAAATAAATGCATCAAATTTGACAAAAATTAATGAATTTCACAAACGTTTTAATTTAAGTGCATAAGTTTTAAGTTCATTTGCTTAATATTTGTAAAGGAAATACAGGTAGAAAATACAATTACTATTTAATGAGACTATTGAGTCGGATGTGAAGTGGTAGTGTAATTGTGTTTACGTGATATAAGTGATATAGCGTCTCAGGATGACACATAATGAGCGAGCGCGATGAATCGGCCGCACCACCCGCACTCGGAACATCCCCTGCCCATCCGCTCATGGTGAGTTCCTCATCAAGTTCTTTGTGTTTCTTTGTCGAGAGGTCTTCCTGATCACATAAATTGCCCCTCAATTATTATTACTTAGTTACTTGGTTAATACTAGCAGCGCCTCGCGGTTTCACCCGCGTAGTATCCATTCCCGAGAGAATACGGGGATAAAAAATAGCTTATGATACTCGCTGATAATGTAAGCTTTCCAATAACGAATGAATTTTTGAAATCGGTCAGATGTTTTTGATTCGTAACAAACATCAACTCAATTCTCTTCATAATCTTAGTTTAGATAGAGCTTCGTGAATTCAACTGTATAAGCGAGTACTAACAGACCATCTAGGCACAAATTTAAGCTATATCTGCCCCGTTGCAATACAGATATATTTAAAAGGAACGCTTACGCAAATGCCCCATACTAGTCTATACTAATATTATAGAGAGAGAACATTTGTATTTTTGTATGTTTGTAATGATTTGGCTCAAAAACTACTGGACCGATTTAAAAAATTCTTTCACTAATATATAGAATGGACTTTCGGAATGAAAATAGGCTATATATTATCCCGTTTAAATCAAAGGTACATTCGTGGAGACCTAATATGCAACCTAATCGACTAAAAAACGGTCGAAAAAACATGTTTCCTACGAACGCTGCTCAATTGAAAATAGATGGAAGAATATTTTCTATGGAAGAATTGTACAACTTAATAAGACCTACAAAAAAGTCCACGACAGCATATGTCTATCTCTTAAGGTTGACTCACAGTAACCATTTTAATCTTTAATTTTTTGTTAAAAAATATTACATAACTTCCAAGGCTATTTTCAAGTATATAGTATTAATCCTTATCCAAATAATTACGTTAATTAGCTTGGCCACATATTATAGATTAAAATTGTCCTTTACAGTATATAATTCAAATGAAAACTCTAGAAGATAACACAAATTTTACATACACGCGTCTCAAAATTAATAAAATATTTGCAGTGTAACCGCAGATTAGTTAATGATAAGCTACTGAGCGAAAACCCATGTCTCATGAATGCACGTAAACTTTCATTGGTAGGTATATAGCTAGGATTAGAACCAACAACCGTCGGGTCAGAATCAGGGTAACTATCCTTTACGCCAAAGGGCCGTCCAGTATCACTACGTAAGTATTATAAAACAAAGTCCATCACTGCATCTGTCTGTCTGTTCGCAATAATCTCAATAGCTACTGAATGGATTATCATGCGGTTTTTATCAATAGCCAGTGTTTATGAGGAAGGTTTAAGTGCATAATTCGTTAAGGTTTTGTGTAAATTGGTTGAAATATGATGATAATTGTTAAATATGTTAAAATTTATATTCGATGCAACAAACTGATGAAAATTTTGTAGGCATATATGTTCTGCCCGTGTGAAGCCGGGACGGGCTGCTAGTGTATAATAAATTGCCCAATTCATTTAAAGACATGACTATATGCATATTTAAAAGAAAATTGACAAATTGGTTATTGGAACACTATTTTTGACTTAAATGAATATATGAACTATAAAATTTAACATAAATAATTTAGAAGTAATAATTAAATTTTATTGACATTTCGTATCATTTTTTAACCGACTTCACAAAAAAGGAGGAGGTTCTCAATTCGTCTGTATGTCATTTTTTTTTTGTGTGTATGTTACGCGATTTCTCCATCAATTGTGAACGGATTCAAATGATTCTTTTTTTAATAGGTAGGATACGTTTCCGAGGTGGTCCCATTTTAATTTTATCGAGATCTGATTAGTATCACCAGAGATATGGAGATAAATACCTCAAACATAGGAGAATGTACTAGTTTTAGTAGAAGAGTCCCAAGAAGATTATACACAATGGAGGTTGCTATTGCATATAAGATACTTACGGTAACTGTGAGCGAGATAGAAATAAAGGTGGGGATAATTTTTTTTATATCTTATAGGCAAGCGTTTGACCACTATCTCACCTGTTGCTAAGTGATGATGCGGTCGAAGATAGAGAAGTGGACTAGAATGGGAACTGGCTCTCAAGGATAGCTGCCGGAACACATTAGATGTTTGGTGACAGATTTTCTGACTTGAGGGTGGTAGCTGGCCAGGCGGACACTAGATATGTTCTACCACCATGCGGGGGTTATTGGTTTCTTAACGATGTTTTCCTTCACCGGAGGGCCACTGTGAGAAGCGGACATATATTTTTCGATAGAAAAATTAATTGGTGCACGGCGGTTTGACCGTTCTCCCAATTACGCCACCGGGCCCTCAATAAATAATTATATATTAATAATTATAATAAATAATTATATATAAATATAAATAATTTGTCTTCACAGGAATGTTCTTCCGGGCAAAGTCTTGTTAGGGTGCAAACTTTTTTAAACATACCTAATATTTTTTGACATGACATGACATTTGGCGAAGATGGCGGCCATTTCAGTCCCGCGACACTGCATACTTAATTAAATAACTCAGAATTATGAATGTACTTTGTACCAATCAACACAGCAAAAAAAAATTATAAGCATAAAACCACATATAATATAATAGTTACTACGTAAATAATACTTTCCGTTGTTAGGTTGGCTACACAGTGCTTTCATAATTCGGGTATCCACAATATAGGGAAGTGCCTCTTATAACGTAGTAGAGTGATTCAGTACTCTGTTGGCCATATGGCGGCAATTAATGTTTATAATCGCAAACTTTTTAATATTCATTTTGGAATACAACTAGTCCGTGTTCTAAAAGTATTTGGAATTATTGTAATAAAATAGACAATTAATTATCGTGTGTGTCAGATGCTTTAATTATACAGGGCCATTTTGGACATTGTCCTTTGATACCTTGATGACATCATTATTACTAGTGAATATTTTCACTTTAGCGCGGCATTTAAAGTCAATTTTTTTAGGGTTCCGATCCCAAAGGCTACCAAATGAACACTTTCTGAGACTTTGTTGTCTGTTCGTCCGTCCGTCCGTCCGTCCGTGTGTCTATATGTGCGCACTTTACAGATCTGTATCTTCTTAACCGTTATAGGTACATACTTGAAATTTTCAAAAAGTATATATCCGTCAGTGTATAACGGCCCAGACACGAAATTTAATAGATGCATGTAATTTCATGTAAAATTTTTTTGCACTAAAAAGGGTAAAATAAGTTATTTTTCAAAAAAAATAAAACCGACTTCATAACCACAAAAAGGCACTCAAAAACGAAAAATAATTTACTTATAATTATTATAAGCGTTACCCACTTCTCTATTTGAAGTCGGTGCCAGCCAAGTCTATTGGATATTAGATAGATACTATGTATGTAGTAGTAGTATGTAGGTACATGTAGGTTAGTAAGTAGGTAGATACATGTAGGTATTATCTATCTACTACCTATTAGACTTGGCTGGCACCGACTTCAAATAGAGAAGTGGGTAACGCTTATAATAATTATAAGTAAATTATTTTTCGTTTTTGAGTGCCTTTTTGTGGTTATGAAGTCGGTTTTATTTTTTTTGAAAAATAACTTATGTAATTTATATTTAACCATTTGACATTTTATAATTATCATTCAATTAAATTAGATATACCTATTGCAATTATGATTTATTAAGTATTTATATTTGTGTAGCGACTAGTAAAAATTTCAATTCTGTTGCACACCACTGTTGTGGTAGAATGTATGAGACACTCATTTTACGTAATAACTAATTGTACTACATTCTGGCAATAAAGATATTTCATTTCATTTACCATCAAGTACCATAATTACCTAGGGGTAATCATTCACATGCTAATGGGCAAGATTATGCTGAACTCGTACAATTTTAACTCCTCGATTATCAGTTGTCACCTGTAGGTGAAAGAGATTTGAAATTTTTTTGCAGTCAATATAAATTTTTAAGGGTTGATTCACACATATCAGTGAAGTCAGTTCCGAGAAAGTACCAGCGCAGTGCAAAATATTCTTTCATACATTCTCATATGAATGCATCCCCACTTGTCAGTGTCAGTGACGATACAGTAATCTTAGTGTCACTGCCGACAGCTTTGCCAAAACCATCTTTAATTTGCTTATGAGGCTATACACTACGCATGCCAAATAGGTATTTACCGTGGCCAGGCAGGTTTTATTTTACAGGCGCAGCCAAGCACACAACAAAATAAGTTTCCTCGAAGCCGACTGGAGTTGTGTGAGAAAAGCAAGTAACTTAGATTTTTTTTTATTTCGAGTTGTTTTATTGAGTGTCTTACACAAAATTGAAGGTGTATTAAGGGTTTATTTCATGAATGCTTAGGTATTAAAGTTGTACTACTACATGTACAGAAAAGACATGTAAGTAAGTACATGTAAGAGGGGAAAGTGGCGGAAAAATATCAGTCAACAAAATCATCTTGATACATTTATATTATGTAACTACTTTTAGGCTTTTGTTGTATGTACTTATTTTATATTTATTTATTTATTAGGAAAAGCAAACAGCTACATTATAAAGTCTTAAAGAATAGAATAAATTATATACATATTGATAATAATGCAGCCCACAACGATATTCACAGATTGCATGCAAAGTAGAATGTTAGGTCGGTTGCAGCAACCACTAGACCCAATCAGTAAACATTGAATAATTATGTATAACACGAAAGAGGAGATAAAGGATTCTAATTAATTAAATTAAGTAATATAATTAATTATTTAGGGGATAATTGTAGTTATTTTTGGAAAACTGCAACTTTAAAACTATTCAAGTTACAGGACAATATATCTATTTCAACAAAGTTGGTCATTGTAGGACTCTACCATACTATGTAAAAGAGCTCGTCGTCCGCTGTTCGTACGGCACGATCCCAGGGCAAATATGCGATATGCGCGTACTTCCCGTTTTTGAGATTCTCTAGGCACAACATAACATATACTTCTTACTAGGCTCATGGAGTCGAAGTGGTTGTTGACGATTTTGAATAGGGTCGTATATTCAAAATATTTACGTCTACACTCTAGAGTCAATAAATTGTATTTACATAACAGCTGCCTATAGGATAGATAACATTGTTTGTGGCATCTATAACACATCGCGCGCAAGAACTTACGTTGAACCCTTTCTATTGAATCTATATATTTATTGTAGTAGGGGTTCCAGACTGCTGCAGCGTATTCAAGCTGTTTGCGAACAAAAGTTTTGTACAAGTACATATATGTAGAAGGACGTTTGAAATCCAGAGACATTTTAGTACGTTTTATTTTATCCAGAGTACATTTTAAAAGCTTTATTGACTATATTATCCACATGTTCGTTTAGGGACAGCTTAGAATCCAACTGCACTCCCAAGTCCCTTAGTGAATCTAATTGTGAAAGAGGAGTATTGCACAATGTGTAATTAAATTGAACTAATTTTTAATTTTTTGTAAAATATATATAATTGCATTTAGGGATACTCAACTGGAGTTTGTTATCTTTACAATATCTAGTAAATCTGTCTAGTTCATTTTGGAACATAATGCAGTCATTTTCAGTCCTAATAGTCTTATACAATTTAAGGTCGTCTGCGTATAAAAGATATTGGGTATTTTCTAAACAGTGTTTTATGTCATTTATGTACAATATGAATAATAACGGCCCAAGTATAGAGCCTTGAGGCACGCCGGATGTTACATTTGTATTGATATCCATTAATGACAACCACTTGCGTCCGGTTTTCAATATAAGACGAGAACCAACGCAGTAAGTTACCATGTATGCCGTTAAATGCGATCTTATTCAGCAGGATTTCATGATACCTTGTCAAATGCTTTTTTGAAATCTATGTATACAGCTTCAACTTGTATTCCCTCATCAACGCTTTGAAATAAAAAGTTAGTAAATGTTTGTGGTTGTGGATCTGCGTTTTACGAACCCATGTTGTTGTAGCATGATTGTACTGTGAATTATTGTGTATATCTGGTTATGGATCAGCCTTTCAAATAGCTTTGACAAGGTCGACAAGATGGAAATGGGGCGATACTGTTCGACATTATGCTTTGAACCACCTTTGTGTACCGGTGTTATGTTGGGGCATTTCCATACATTTGGAAAAACCCCTTCTGTGAGGCACTTGTTATATATGGTGTACAGTGGTAAATAGATCGTACTTGCTGTTTTTTTAAGAAGGTCGGGGGAAATCCGTCTGGACCAGATCCTTTGGATATGTCTTATAATTTATGCTCTTTTAATATTTGACTTGGACTGATATATAGTGTGGAGATTAATATATTATTATTAGAGGTACTGGGTGGTGGCTGTCATTCCGCGAGATTAAGAGAGAAGTAGGTTCAAAAACGGACTGGAAAAAGTCAGAGAACATATTACATATTCTGACAGGGTCAGTGACTTCAACGTTTTCGTATTGAATTGTAGAAGGGATTTCTGGTCTAGCTTTACGATTTGATATGTAGGTCCAGAAGTGTTTTATGTTTTTACTTATGTTGTCCTCTACGGATGTCATGTACTCTGAATAACAGATATTACATATTTTCTTAAAATTAGATCTACATTGGGAAAATTTCTCATAGTCTGACTTTTATCCATTTGGCCCACACCTTTAGCTTCCTTCTAAAACATTTGATGAGGGACTGGGAAACCATTAATTCTAGAGATAGCTAGAGGTGCATGTTGCTTTACAATATTGTCAATGATGTTGTAGAAGTTATCCAGTGCTGCATCTGGGTGTAGGTTTTGTAAATTTGCGTTCCAGTCAGTATCATGAATTTTAATGTTTATTTGGTCGTAGTCAGCTTTGTAGAAATTATATTTAGTCATGGGCCGCCGCTTCATAGTTTGATATTTATGCTGTATATTAATGTGCGCAATAAATGGTAAATGGTGAGAATCACACGCCAGAAGTGGATCTGATGCAGTTTTGATAGATATAGATGCTTTGGAAATAAATAAGTCTAATATCTTGCTATTTGTGTTTGAAATATTGTTATATTGAGATGCGTTTAAAGTGGAAATAAAGTTTAGAAGTAGAGATGATATATAGGACGAACCCACACCGTTTACAGGATATATTGTGGTAGCACTGAGATCTAAAGCTGGTGTAGCAGTAATCCAGTCAATATCAGGAATGTTGTAATCTCCTAGAATGTAAAAGCTCTCGGTATTTTAGTTAAGAATATAGTCTTGCACAAGGTCTTGATAGCATTCATATACATCTGATGTAGTCCGGGGTGGAATGTAGGCAGCGCTTAAAATGTCTTTTTTGTTGTTAGCTATGGGGATATCAATGACTACATGCTTTATGTTGTTTAATAAATGAGTGTTGTTAGCGGTCGAGGTCATAGATAAATTCGACCTTAGCTTTCGCAGAACACCAACTAAAACGCCTCCGCCATCTTTTTTATTAGTTGCTTCACGGTTACGATCGCATCGGTACACTGAGTATCGCTGGTCTATAAATTCTTTGTTATTGATTTCAGGTATCAGCCACGTTTCTGTGAGAACGATGATGTCGTATGAATTTGACAAAATATTCATATATATAGTGTGTAGTTTAGTACGAATACCTCTACAGTTTTGTTAATATATTGTTAGGCAATCTAGTCGTTGACTGTCATCCATAATCAGTCGGAATAAAAATACTTCTGTGTAAGTACAGTGGTATTTGTTTGAATCTGTTATTACTTATAGGTAAGTGCTTGATGTCATTTGGAATTAGGATGAGCCCAGTAAGAAGAATGTGAAATGTGCCACTATAATAAGAGTATACAATGTCCGGTAGTATCCACAATACGTTTGCCTTTACGAGAGTAATAAAAATAAACATCGCCAATTTTTTTCGCGGCCTGTGTTGCATTTTTACCTTTTTTGTAGTAAAATTTTAAAATGTATCGAATTTCTTCATTAGATTCACTCGTTTTCACAGTATGAAAAACAAATGAAAATCACACATTTTCCTAATTTGAATATGGAAGTATCTTCTTTAAAATTTAAACTTTTAAAAATACCATAACCAGCAAAACCAACAAATACTATAGCCAAAGAGATTTTATTACAAGTTCATACTTACTATAATGCGAAAAGACTTTTTCCCCAACCTAATATATACAAATATGACTTTCAAAGTTTGTAAAAGTTTTACCCTCAAGGGTGTAAAATAACAATAGTGGATGAAAGTTTGTATGGAAATATGTAAGGTTTATGTGTATGTTCTACTGAACCGATTAAATGAAATCTAGTTCACAGATAGTCTAGAGCCTGAGAAAGGACACAGTCTACTATTTAATGTTAAAAAAAAGTTGTAAAGGGTTGAAAGGGGGGATGAAAAGTTGTATGGAAGTATTGTCATTTTTAGAGCTAGAAGCTTGAAACTTATGTCTGGGATCTTAAAACGAGTCGCCTGGATTTGAGGATTCTGCTGCTGTGGAAGGGTCAAGGGGGTTGGTCTTGATCCTCCCAAATAGGTTTTAGCTGCCGGAGTTAAGTCAAAATATTTTAAACTAACTGCCCGCCCCGGCTTCGCACGGGTTGAACATATATGCCTACAAAATTTGCATCAGTTTGTTGCATCGAATATAAAATATGAACATATTGACAATCGTCATAATTCAACCTATTTACACAAAACCTTAACGAATTATGCACCTAAACCTTCCTCATAAACACTCTGGCTATTGGTGAAAACCGCAGGATAATCCGTTCAGTAGCTATTGAGATTATTGCGAACAGACAGACAGACGCAGTGATGGACTTTGTTTTATAATACGTACGTAGTGATATTGGACGGCCCTTTGGCGTAAAGGATAGTTACCCTGATTCTGACCCGACGGTCGTTGGTTCTAATCCTAGCTATATACGTACCAATGAAAGTTTTATGTGCATTCATGAATCATGAGTTTTCGTAGAGTGGTAGTGGGATCATTAAATCTACCAAAAAGTAGCTTACTTAAGACTTACTTACTTTTTGTTTTTATTATTGATAGTTTATTTGTTTGTTTGAATGATGTCTTCATCGAGAGTGCTCTTAGCTTTGATTCATGAAAATTCGTTCAATCGTTATAAAACTATGAGCTTTTTTCTAGTTAATTGCGCTATGAAATCAACTTTCATAGGTCTGATCAATTCGAAAATCTTCTTCTTCAACGATATTGTAAGAACATGGAAGCATTGATCTTATGCTGGGACATCTCCTGGACTCTACAGAATACTCAAATCCTCACCAACTTACAGCTCAGATTTTAAATGTCGTGATAAGAGTCATTGGAATGCTTTTAATGAAAAGATTATACATAGATCAGTCGGGGTGCTTTAAAATATTATATTATTATATATATAGACTAGAAGTCCCCCGCGGCTACGCCCGCGTTAAAAACTCCTTTTATTTACTTAAAACTTTTCTTTTGTAAAAACGATTCTATCATTAAAGACATCAAATAAAAATTAGCCAAATTGGTTCACCTGTTTTCATGTTATCGCGTGACTAAGACAAATCAGGATTCATATTTTTAAAACCCGAAAACCCAATAAAGCGCAATCCGAAACTATATTGATTTTCAGACTTTTTTACCCCAGTTCACTCTTTTAGGGTGGCATTTTGAAAAAGTCTGAAACTCGTATTTACTTATTTATTTACAGAAGTACTTGTGTGAAATGTCGAATAAAATGACTATCCAAAATTTGAGCCCCCGCTTCATCCCTTGAAGAGTGAATTTTGAAAAATCCTTTCTCAGCGGATACCTACGTCAAAATTTCTATCTGGATGCAAAATATCAGCGCAATCCGAAACAATATTGATTTCAGACATTGTTACTCCACTTCACCCTTTTAGGAATAGAATTTCAAAAAGCCTGAAACACGTATTTGTATAGTGTATATTGATAAATAAAAAAGTCATAAATTTTCTCTAATTATAATTGATGAAATTATTCACCCTAAATTATTAATTGAAGAAAAGGCTATTAATTTTCGTAATGAAGTTTGATTTAATCCTCCGATAGCTCCAATAAAAATATTTAGTAAAATTCTAAAAATTAATAAATTTTTATTGAAATAATATGATAATAAAATTATAGGGGTAATTTTTTGTCATGTTATTAAAATAAAATTATTAAATCAAGATAATCCTTCTACAATATTTGGGAACTCATTTATTTACTAAACTACTTGTGTGAAGTTTCGAATATAAGAGACAATCAATTCTTGTTTCTCCATACAAACTTTGAACCCTCGCTTCATCCTCTTCAGGGATGAATTTTGGAAAACCTTTCTCAGAGGGAACTAACGTCGTAATTAATAACTATCTGCATGCCAAATTTCAGCGCAATCCGAAATAATATTGATTTTTACACTTTATTACCCCATTTCACCCTCTTAGGGGTGGAATTACAAAAAAACGTGAAACACGTCTTTACTTATTTTTTTACTGAAGCACTTATGTGAAGTTTCGGATAGAAAAGACGATCTAATCTTGTTTCTCCATACAAACTTTCAACCCCCGTTTCATCCCCTTCGAGGGTTAATTTTGGGAAATCCTTTCAAAGAGGGATCTAACGTCGTAATAACTATCTGCATGCCAAATTTCAGCGCAATCTGAAACAATATTGATTTTACACTTTATTACCCCATTTCACCCTCTTAGGGGTGGAATTACAAAAAAACCTGAAACACGTGTTTACTTATTTTTTTACTGAAGCACTTGTGTGAAGTTTCGGATAGAAAAGACTATCTAATCTTGTTTCTCCATATAAACTTTGAACCCCCGTTTCATCCCCTTAGAGGGTTAATTTTGGAAAATCCTTTCTTAGAGGGAATTAACGTCGTAATAACTATCTGCATGCCAAATTTCAGCGTAATCCGAAACAATATTGATTTTACACTTTATTACCCCATTTCACCCTCTTAAGGGTGGAATTTCAAAAAAACCTGATACACGTGTTTACTTATTTTTTTACTGAAGCACTTGTGTGGAGTTTCGGATAGAAAAGACTATCTAATCTTGTTTCTCCATACAAACTTTGAACCCCCGTTTCATCCCCTTCGAGGGTCAATTTTGGAAAATCCTTTCTCAGAGGGAACTAACGTCGTAATAACTATCTGCATGCCAAATTTCATCGCAATCCGAAACAATATTGATTTTACACTTTATTACCCCATTTCACCCTCTTAGGGGTGGAATTCCAAAAAAACCTGAAACACGTCTTTACTTATTTTTTTATTGAAGCACTTATGTGAAGTTTCGGATAGAAAAGACGATCTAATCTTGTTTCTCCATACAAACTTTGAACCCCCATTTCATCCCCTTAAGGGGTGAATTTTGGAAAATCCTTTCTTAGTACACCCTTACGTACTAAGACAAATATACCCTCCAAATTTCAAGTCTCTACGACCAGCGGTTTAGGCTGTGCGTTGTCTGTCAGTGAGTCAGTGAGTCAGTGAGTCAGTCAGTATGTCAGGACAAAGATTCTTATAGTATTAGATTAGATGAATATTATTTTATACAATGGATCATATTATTATACTATATTGACTTCAAATTGATTGCGATCGGGGGGGATCTACAGAAAAGCTAACCCTATAACGAATACAGAATTATTAATAGTACTACGTACAGAAGGTAGGCTTGTTGTTTTGATTGTTGACGATGCTTGTGATTACGCACTGCGCAGCGCAGAGCAGCAAAACGCGCGACGCCACTAAATTATCTCAATGCAATGTGTATCTTATTGTGTAGTAAATAAAGTTATATTTTGTATAACTATCTTAAACAATGCGCGCCGCGTCTCGTCACGTCGCGGTATGAGCTGACCTTAACAAAACGAGCCCAAACACGATACAACTCTGACCGTCTAGCAGTTCCTTTAGTCTCCCATTCCATTCATTAGTTCCATTCCATTCCATTAGTCTCCGAATGCCACCTTCAGATCAGTCCAGTCATTTCTAGAGAAAGTTCTCGTCACAACTACCAAAACTAGCCCAAACACCGTAACATTCAATCATGACCGCCTAGACTGGGGGACAGACAGACAGACGGACAACAATGTGGTACTAAGTTTTTTTTTCTTTTGAGGTATGGAACCCTATAAATACAGAAGATAATATTCAAATCTACACCAGATTTGAATATAATTTTTAAAAAATGTTTATATCTAAAAAAAAAAAATCTTATCTGACCTCTGACTCTCTAAATATGTTTGTTTTTCTTAATACTTATGTATTTTTGCCGGTAAAATGCCAGCTGACTTTTTGTAATAATATTTTTTACGCTTTCCCTAAATTCATTTTTATTAAAAACATATGATATAGCATCTTCGAGCATTTACCAAAGGAGATGTTAACGCAAGGCGTACACCTCTGCTGGCCATATAGCCATTTTGGCCATATGAGCGTGCGTAACTACGCTGTATTTTTAATACTGTGTGCGAGTGTTTCAAGCTAGTGTGCGGGATAGTTAAAGTGAGTGATTTCTGTGTGTGCAATGCGTATTTACCTCGTCCCCCGTAAGTATCGGCAGAAAAAAATTTTTGCGGTTTACAACGTCAACATCTATCTCCATTGGTAAATGCTCGAAGTATAGCATAGATAATATTTTTTGCACAAAAATACATGTCTCACACAAAAAAGAAAAAATCGCAAAACTGAAGTAATCTTATTTATGCTTCCGGTGCAGTGTGCGTACACAATAGATCGCAAACGAGTGTCCTTAGCGCGTCGTTTCGCAAAGAGACGTGGTGTCGCTCTGAGCTCTGGTGGTTGACTGATTTGCCAGTAGAGATGGGCGTTGATAAAACGAACTAGTTAAAAAAACCGTCCATCGACTGTCAACGTTTCGACCGTTAATCGTTTACCGATCAACTAGTAGAATCCATAGACGGCAAAATTGAGAAACGTATGAGTTGACGTCAACGAACGGTGGGGCGTTTAACTGTCAACTTGATTTCGAACGGTTACATTCGTTGTTAGACGGCTAAATTCGATAGTAGAAAAGGGAATTGCAACTACGTAGGTAATTTTTATAAAAAAAAAAGCAGGAAGTAATGTATTTAATGTACGTATTTAGTAACATTAATAGCTCTAAATGCAAAGACTTAGTGAAATTTACGTCATGATGTAAAACTAAAACATACCTACTTAAAATCAAAATATATTTATTGCTGGAAAAATTAAAATACAATTAACGTACATCGCTATTGGGATTTAAACGATTGAATGAACCAATACTACGATAACGGTTGAATTCATACGAGAACTGCGAAATGGACTATGTTTTAAAGGATTAACTAGTTAATCAATTCAACTAGTTAATCGACTAGTTGACGGAGGTTAATGCAACGGTCTAGTTGCGTTTACGAAAAATACGTCAACGAACCATCGCTGTTTGCCAGGTGCATTGCGTCGCGACTCTTGAATAAATTCAATTGCGCTTCCATACAAATAATGTATGTATAATTAAACTATCAAACAATATTTTGCAAATGTAAAATATGCATTAGGAAGTTTTGATATTAAGATGAATATGAACTTAAGTTTGTATAAAAAATCTACCGTTTATTATACAAATATGTAATAACGGTGAAATGCCACTTTCAGATAATTAGTATAAATTTACGAATTTTTTCAAATGAAATAACACGTTATTATTTATTTTTGTTCTATCTACATTGTAAATGAGTTCTTTGAGATATAATGATTTTTTTAAGTCAAATATGGTAATCGTTTTAATGCTTTCGTAATAACCGTGACTACCGTTTTGCATCATTTTAGACGACAGTGTCTTAAAACTTTTCTTTTGTAAAAACTTTCTGTCATAAAAACACATCTAAAAGGAATTAGCCAAATCCGTCCACCCATTTTCAAGTTATGGGAGTGACCAAAGGAAATAGCAAAAAACAAAAAATATATTTATAAAAACCAAAAAAACCATATTGATTTTCAGACTTTGTTACTCCATTTCACGCTCCTAGGGGTGGAATTTCGAAAAAGCCTTAAAGACATTATCTTATACAATACCTCTCTAAGTGAAACCTCAAGGAAGATGGCAAAAAATTCAAGTTATAGAGTTTTCGATTTATGGAGGCTTTAGACTTCGGTCAAGATTCATCACTAGGTACATACCTAGTATAAAACAAAGTCGCTTCCCGCTGTCTGTCCCTATGTATGCTTAGATTATTTAAAACTACGCAACGGATTTTGATGCGGTTTTTAGGGTTCCGTACCCAAAGGGTAAAACGGGACCCTATTACTAAGACTCCGCTGTCTGTCTGTCCGTCCGTCTGTCACCAGGCTGTATCTCATGAACCGTGATAGTTCGACATTTGAAATTTTCACAGATGATGTATTTATGTTGCCGCTATAACAACAAATACTAAAAACAGAATAAAGTTAAAAATAATAGAGGGGGTCCCCATACAAGAAACGTGTTTTTTTCGGCATTTCACGCCATCCATGAGTTCTAACTCATAGATGGCTCCATACCATTTAAATTCTTTCTCGGTCGATACACTCATAAAATAAATTATACTTTGTTATATGGAATGTAGAGACGTTAACAGTCGGGACACATTAATGGCTTAACGAATGGGGATTAATGTGTCCCGACTGTTAACGTCTCTACATTCCATATAACAAAGTATAATTTATTTTATGAGTGTATCGACCGAGAAAGAATTTAAATGGCATAGTTTTTTGATATCCCTAAACAGAAGTCTAAACTACTAGAATTACTTGTTTTTTTCTTTTCAGTTCGTTTTTTAACACTTCACTTTTAGCGCAGTCGGGTTTTTTGATTTATTAATTTAATGTTTTATTTTACACTTTTTAGTTAAGTAAAGGACGGCAAATTCCGTAATCTTCTCATTTCATTTAGAGAGTTGATGTCATGTGGATTATTGAGTAGTTTCCGGGGATCTAAACTATAATAACTTTAACTCCTTCTATCCTGTTCTATACTTTATACTTGTAAAACAGTCGGGAAGCTTATAAAATATCTTGCTTTTGCTATGTTTACTTTTCATCAATTATGATTTATTTTATGATTTGAGACGTGTATAAGTGCGTATATTAATACTACCTACTTACTGAATAAATGCTTTGACTTTGACTTTACCGCCATCGCATGTGTACCGGAACTGTGTATTTTCAGCTTAGAGCTGGGATGAATCAGGTTATGTTTGAACCTTGTTTTGTCTCCTCTAGGACCACCTCTTTTTCCAGAATAGAAATTGGTATATATACGTACCAATTTGCACATTTCAAATATATATATTGACATTAGCGTTAATATTTTACTATTATATTTACTAATATGCTTACGCATTGTTTGGCAAATATAAGGTTTTGTGCGTCTACACTACTAATGTATTACAATGGGGGATTTAACAACAAATACTAAAAACAAAATAAAATTAAATATTAAAGGGGGTCTACATCACAGTGTGGTCTACATACAAGTAACGTGTATTTTTCGGCGTTTTGTGCTTGAACTTGTAAACTTATAATAGATAGAGACTTGAAATCTTCAAAAAATATGTATAACTATGACCGTTATTACAATTATGGAAAAAAGAACAAAAAACCGAAATACGTGAAATAGATAGGGTATTGCTTTTTAAGCTTACTTACTTTACAGTTGTACTATTAAACGACTATACCAAAAGGAAGATGTTGTTTGTTACCTCAGAACTCCATCAATTCTTAACCGATTTGGAAAATTCTTTTTTTGTTTGAGTTAATATGACTTTCGTTTGGTCTCATTGTAATTTTATTGAGATCTGATAAGTAACTTCAGAGATAAGCACCGCAAACTTGTTACTGAAAGTGACTAACACGGCATGTAAAATCGTTTTTTTTTCTATTTGTACGACCATAAATTATTTTTTATAAATATATTTTGAATCTCCATTTTAAGACCTTTAATTCGATACTCCACTTGATAGGTTTTGAAAAAAAAAAATTTTTTGAACCCCAAATTTTGGCGTCTGAAATTCGCCATTTTGAATTTTTCAATTTTTTATGTTTTCGTTGACACTCGCGCTTGAATGGCGAATCTATTGACGTGCCAATTATCAAAATAGGCCCACGCGTTTGGTCTCTAGTGTGCCACAAAGGAACAAACATACATACATACATACACATACATACATACATATATAGACTGATAAACACATTACCTCTCCTTTGCGTCGCGCAGTCGGGTAAAAATCATAAAAATTGGTTCAGCCGTTCTTGAGTTATAAGTGTAGTAACTAACACGACTTTCTTTTAATATATATAGATTAATTTAAAAAAAACCAGCCAAGTCGAGTTGGACTCGCCCACTGAGTCGCCACTTAAGCTTGACCTCTTAATTGTATGAGCGCTCATATAACTCAGAGGCCTATCTTAATTGGCGTTTACTATGTACGTATGGGTACAGCCTTTAATTTTCCACTTTTTATAGTATTTGGAATTTTTCCTTTATTTGTGCTGTAAGACCTTGCTTCTTGCCAACGGGAAGTACCATATAGGTTTTCGACCCATAACCTATAGGGCACTTGCGGTTGACCTATAATTGTCAATTTTGGTTAAAAGAAAGGTCTTACAGCACAAGTCAAGGAAAAATTCTGGAAATAAAAAAAGATGAAAAGTAAGGTAAATTTTGGTACTTACAAGTTTTCGCGAGAACCTAAATTTGCCCATTTCTTTTTATCGTGTTGACTCAGGACCTTCATTTTTATACACCTAATAGCGACTATAGACCTCAGTATTCTTATTTATAAAAGTCAATTACTGTCTGTAGTCTCGCTAAAACTCGAAAACGGTTTGGCCATTTTAGCTGATTTTGGTTTTAAAATGTTTGTCGTAGTCCAGGGAAAGTTTAAATTGTGAGAAAATATACTGTCAAACGTATGACGTTCGTCCCTTCGGTATGGTAGGGTAGACTCTGTTCTACTCTCGAATTGAAATGTGAAGCACTTATTAAATTATGTGCTTAGAATCGACAACATAATATGGATATATTATGTTGTCGATTCTAAGCACATAATTTAAATACCTACCCGATAATCCGAGTAATGTGGATACATTACTCGGATTATCGGGTAGGTATTTAAATGTTTATATTTTGAATTTTGATGGTTGTCTCAGGTTGTCATTGTTGGTTCGTTAAAATTTTTTTGTCATTGTATTGATATATAATTTGATGGTTGATGGTATGATTTGATGGTCATAACGGCGCTTCCATACATGGGTATTCGCTATTTGTGTATAAAAACCGATAAAAACAAAATAAAATAATATAATAAAGGGGGTCGTCATAAAATAAACGTGTATTTGAGGCTTTTTATGCTCAATATTACAAACCTTAATAGATTGACTTGAAATTAACTCATAGTGTGTATTACAATGGCTGCTATAAGATCAAATAATAAAAACTAAATTAAATAAAAAAATATAAGGGGTCACCATACAAGAAACGTATTTTGCAGGCAAATTTTGTTAAATCGGAACCCTGCGTGCGCGGGTCTGACTCGCACTTGGACAGTTTATTTATATTCGCGGTACGAAGTTCGCCGGGTCAGCTAGTCTGGTATACATTTCAACTTGCTAGGTCCACCCGTTCCTGATAAAATCGATGGTGACACACGGACAGACAGACAGACGGACAAGAAAGTGATCTTATAAGGGTTCCTTTTTTACCTTTTGAGGTACGGAACCCTAAAAATTGATTAATACAGTTTATTTTTAACCAACTTCAAAAAAGGGTGTTTCTCAATTCGGCTGTATATATTTTTTTATGTGTGTTAACTAACCTAACCTAATCCGTTAAAAAAAGAATGGGGAAGCTACGCCGTGAAATAATAGACAACTTAAGTCACGACTATCGTATTTATTTTATAGCTGTCAGTGTGACATACCCGCTCTTTGCGATTTCCCAAGTGAATCAAATTTTAAAAATCTATAGAGTATTGTGTGATTTCCCATGGAATCAAATTTTAAATATCTATAGAGTACTTCCCGTTGACCTAGAATCATAAGATCTGATTCGACCTGCCAATAAACCTAAATTTGGCAAAAAGCAAGGTTTTGAAGCTCTTATAAAGCAAAAATCTGAAAACCGTAAAAAACTTTAATAACAATTAAAAATTAAAAAACTATTACATACTTATTATTTGCGGTCGGTTCATGAACAATCTCTCGGGATCCAACTGCACAGTTAACTTTGTTTTGACAAGCTTGTACGGGAGCCTCGGTTCGCGAGTGCGAATGTATGTTCGGGTGGAATCTTGGAAGCTAAATTAGACCCACTTCCCGATGTTCGATTGGAATCAAATTTGGTATACTTATGTATCTTCGGTGACAGTACAATTATATGGTACCATGGAGCTGGTCTGATGATGGAGACGGAAGGTGGCCACGGCATCTCTGTGATAAAACAACATAACCCCACCGAGTTTGGGCTCGATTGATTTGTCTTGAAGAGATCTTTACGCCTAGATGATATCCAGGGTCTGATGATGAAGCTGGAAGGTGGCCAGGGCATCTCTGTGATAAATCAACATAACCCTACCGAGTTTGGGCTCGATTAATTCGTCTTGAAGAGAACTTTTCACCTAGATGATATCCAGGGTCTGATGATGAAGCTGGAAGATGGCCACGGCATCTCTGTGATAAATCAACGTAACTCTACCGACTTTGGGCTCGATTGATTCGTCTTGAAGAGAACTTTACACCTAGATAATATCCAGGGTCTGATGATGAAGCTGGAAGGTGGCCACCGCATCTCTGTGATAAATCAACGTAACTCTACCGAGTTTGGGCTCGATTGATTCGTCTTGAAGAGAACTTTACACCTAGATGATATTTAGCGACTGGTGATGAAGCTGGAAGGTGGCCACGGCATCTCTGTGATAAAATAACGTAACTCTAGTGAGTTTGGGCTCAAATGATTCGTCTTGAGGAGCACTTTACACTTAAATGATGACCAGGATCTGATGATGAAGCTGTAAGGTGGCCATGGCATTTCTGTTGTAAAGCAACATAGCCCCACCGAGTCGATTGATTTTCCTTGAAGAGCACTTTACCCATAAACACATCAAATATCCGTGGAATATTTTAAAACATCATACCTTCTCTTAAATACTTAGGTAGTGGGTAGGTAGTCGGTATCTATACCTACCTACTAAAAAGTTAAAAATAAATTATAAGTAAAAAATTTTTTAAAAACATGCTTTTATCTGGGACAATGAACGAAAATGTTAAAAATAAATTGTAGTAAGTATTTGGCGTGTAGGAACTTTATATTTTTAAAAGCTTGAGGCACTGAAGTATAGTAATTACCTAGCCTCAAAAATGGGTAGTGGTTCAAGCTTTTAAGAATATAGGTAAGTACCTACACGCCAAATACTTACTAGAATTTATTTTTAACATTTTAGTTTATTGTCCCAGATAAAAGCTTGTTTTAAAAAATATTTTCTACTTATAATTTAGTTATTTATCTGGTAAAATTAAAATGTTAGTACGAGGCATGCCTTTTAAGTTTTGTCGTTTGAAGAAAAAAACACAACTAGAACCTTATAGTACCTTTCATTATTTTTCAAAGTATTCACCACGTAGCTTAATACACTATTCCATTCGCTCAAACCAGTTATTATACCATTTATTCCACTCTAAAGTGGGCGTGTTCAAAATGGCTGACTTGAAACAGTCGACTGCTTCTTCACCGGACTGGAATCTTTGACCACGAAGACTTTTCTTAATTTTAGGAAATGTAAAGAAATCGTTAGGGCTTCGGTCAGGACTGTATGGAGGATGGTCAAGAATTTCTACTTTTTCCTGCTTCAAATACTCAATCGTTCGACGAGCGCAGTGTGAGCTTGCGTTGTCGTGGTGCAGGAGGATGCGTCGCTTTAAGTTAGATTTTCGAAGTTCGGCGATGACTTGTGGTAAACAAACCGTTCTACGATCTTCAAGTGCAATGGTCGCAACATGACCGGTTTTTCCAACGAACGTGGCCACCATCTTCTTTGAAGTGCTTCGAGAACGAACAACTTTAGTCGGCTTTGGTTCGTCTTGAATGACCCAGATTGTAGATTGTTGTTTGGAATCAGGATCGTAGGCATAGATCCAAGATTCGTCACCACTGATGATGTCGTAGACGTGATTTGACTCTCCTCGGTTGAACCTTGCAGAGTTTTCTTACACCATCTGACGCGGGCCGCCTTGTGATCGTCGGAAAGCAGATGCGGTATCCAACGGCAAACTAGCTTTCTCACACCAAGCGCTTCATGCAAGATTTTCTGAATGGTTGTCCCTGAGATGCCTAATAGAGCCTCTATCTCTCGATACGTCACATGACGATCTTCGACAATTAGTTGTCTCACAGCAATGATGTTATCTTCAGTAAAGGCGGATTTTGAGCGGCATTCGCGAGATTGGTCACTAACACTAGTATGTCCACGCTGGAATTCTAAATACCAGCGTTCGACAGTCCGCAGACATGGGGCTTCATCACTGAACACAGATGTTAGCTCTTCAAAACACTGAAGCCGTGTCAGGCCTCTTCTACAGTTGTGGAAAATTATTGCTCGCACATTTTCCTTACAAAGATTCATTTTCGTACGTTACCTGACAGATTCCAATCGACGCTGTGACTATAGCCCGGCAATCTCGTGCGCGACCGTCCCGCGTGGTGACAGGTGGCGGGGATGAGGTAGCGGTAATTCTAGCACACGGCTACACATGCTTCCCTTCCCCGCTACACCACCCGCTACCCACTGACATCTTGGGTACCTCGTCCCCGCCACCGTCTGTCACCTTGCGGGACGGTCACGCACGAGATTGCCGGGCTATAAACAATAGCATTAATCCTAATACTTTCAACTGTTTGGAGATTCAAAATTTACATATTCGAAGAATGGCACTGTTCTAAGTTCTAAATTCAAAATTGCCGGGAAATATGGAAACGACAGAACTTAAAAGGCATGCCTCGTAAAGGTGACATTCGGATCACGGCAGTCGCGACCTGGCAGTGGCGGCTAACTGCCGCGGCCCATTGTCGCTGCTGTGCGGCGCTGCCAGAAGCTTTCGGATTTCGACCCGGGCAGCGACTGCCACGCGCAGTCCACAGCACCACGTCGCCATTTTGTCACCCACTGCGAGTGGGCAGCGCGACCGTACTGCCTCCGGAGCGGCTCGGCGGCGCTGCCAAGGTCGCGCGTAGGCCACGCCCCCCGGCCGAGCTGCTCGGTCGCTTGCGTCGGAAACTAGCGCCTATAAATCCCTACAAAGCAGTGCGGCGCGACCACGGCTGCGGCTGCAGGGCCGCGGCTGCCGTGCCGCTACTGCCGTGATCCGAATGCTACCTTAAGATGGTCACTAATTGGCGCATGTTTATTTATTCCAGGGTGTGGAGCGCGTCGGAGCGTCGGGCGGCGGCGGTGGCAGTGCGAGCGCGGTCAATGGCGGCGCGGCGGCGGCGGGCGAGGAGCCGCCGCGCAAGCGGCCCAAGGTGGCCGGTGACGAGGCGCCTGCGCTGCGCCGCCGCATCCTCGAGTGCGAGCTGCTGCGTCTGCGCGACCTGCGCGAACGCTTCACCGACCAGCTCAGCGAGCTGTACTTCTTGCAGGCCGGCGGGAATATGATGGATTACGCGCTTTGGCGGAAGCGCCCGCCCGGTCCGCAGTTGCTCGCCTTTCTGGAGGCGCGCCGGCCACCGCCCGTCGCCGCGCCTCAGGCGGTGATGCCTGCGCTCACACCTGCGCCGGCGCTGGCGGCCACAGTGCCCGAGCCGGCAGCCCCGGTCGCACCGACTGCACCGGCGGTCCAGGCGGCTCCGACAGCCCCGGCGGCCGCACCCGCCACGTTCGCTGACGAGATGGTGGAGAAGGCGAAGCAGGAGGCGCAGGTGGCGGCGCGCGTGTCGGAGCTGGCGCGCGCCGGCCTGTGGGCGGAGCGCCGACTTCCGCGCGTGCTGGAACCGCCGCGCCCCAAGACACACTGGGACTACCTGCTGGAGGAGATGGCCTGGTTGGCACAGGACTTCGCGCACGAGCGCAAGTGGAAGAAGCAGGCTGCCAAGAAGTGCGCGCGTGCCGTGCAGAAGTACTTCCAGGACAAGGCGCTGCAGGTGCAGAAGGCGGAGAAGGCGCAGGAGATGCACCTGCGGAAGATCGCCGCCTTCGCCGCCAAGGAGATCCGCACCTTCTGGTCTAATGTTGAAAAGGTACGCTATGGATCCGTGCGCACTGTAGCCTCCACATACTTTATCTCTCTCTAACCGAAATATTGCACAAAATCGAGGTTCTCTTTGACTGATTTTCGGGTTTTTTAGGGGCCATAAATGTTACACGTTATGGAGTAGGGAGAGGTTTCTAAAAGTCATAAGGACGTGTGACGTTACCTATGTTAATCTAAATTAGGTTAACCTTTGGGCGATGCCGCGGGAGTCGACCTTCGATCAACCAACACTGACGTTTATTGTAACTCATTGATTGTTATTGTAATACGCTAGTTTTCAGGGTTCAAAATGATTAACATAATTATCGGATAATTTATCCATGCTGATTCATATCATAACTTGACCTCTTTAATTTAATACCTATATAGTAATAAAATATGTATTTTCTGAAAGTTTGAGATCTCTAACTCAATTGGTTTTTTTTATAGCAAAAAATTTAAAAAACAGAAGAAAAAATTCAATTCTTAATGCAGCAATCAATCCAAATTTTTTTTATATCTTTATGACTAATAATAGCTACTATAAAAAAAATTAAGAGCAACATCATAGGATCATAGAAAAATAAAAAAAATAATGTTAAATAATTTTTTTTCCATGATACAATTTTGGCACAATAACAAAAAAAAATCTTTTTGGTACCTTTAATATTTCCCTATAATAATATAATATTTATTTTTTTTAACAAAAAGATACGCCATAGTGAAAATATATTAAAACCACTTTTTGGCCCCTATCATGAATTTACTTATTATACATTACATGCTCGCTTTTAATTGCTTTTTTCGGCTATTTATGTACATATATGCATTACATAGATAGAGAATAGAGCAATAAGAGAATAGAGAATATGCATTACATAGAGAGAGTTAGAGAATGTAAATATATTAAAAATAATATTAATTTTCAAAATAACAACAATACCTATTCTATTGTAAAAGTAAATAAATAAAACATTCAAAACATTTGCAAACTTTATTATTTACAGAAGGTACATATATACAACTTAAAAATAAATTATTAACTGAGAATAAATTAAATGTTATAAATAAAAATTAAAGTAGTTATAAATAAAAAACAGAACCTAGGTTGCAGCTGTCTGCCGGTAACGTTCCCAAAAAGCTGGCGACGTTACCTCGTTGAATTGCTAAGCTAATCCGTTGGCCGAGGTAAGCGCCAGCTCTTTGGTCATGAGTGACGTCTATTAAGCGTCTGGACAGCTCCTTTACAAAACCCCGGGCATCTCGACCCCACGGACCCATTGTTTCGTCCCCAAACGGAAGAAAAATGTAGCATATATACCAATAGCAGCATATTTCCTCCGTTTGAGGGTTTCTGCCGCATCCGCTGCCGCACCCGCTGCTCGTGAGGTCCCGCATATGTGGGACGCCGCTAACGTGTCAGCACACGTCGCGTCCCACACCAACGGTCTCCCTCGGCACCACGGAACTAACGTCAATACCGTCGGGCCTCTTGCCATCGTCACGTGATATACCGTTCGGCCCTAATATAGCCGGCACGTTAACGGTGGCAAGGGCCCGACGAATGACGTCATTCAAGGAGGCGTGACGTGAGAGACGCCCTGCACTGCGGCGGCATGAAAGGCCATGGTGGCCTAATCTGTCTACTTCACTGCCGCAGTGACAATTGTGGGGAACTGTCCGGGAGATGCCCAGACGTAATCCCACAGCAATGGAGAAGCTGTCATCGTCCATAAGGGTACCTATGTTGGAAGAAGGTAATGCGTGTAGCCAGTATCCAGATTCTTTTTCACGTGTGGCAAGGATACGAGCCCGGTCTCTAATATCATACACTATTTTGAAATAGTTCATCTTGAATCATTTTACAAAAGGGCTCGTCCCATAGCCTTTGTGAACTAAGTTTTTTGGGTAAGACCTCACCTGGACAAGCCAAAGACCAGGCGGTTTTAGCTTCTTCCATGTATGCTATGGAAATTTCAGATGATGATTTTGAAATTATTTTTTTAAAAAGAGCTGAAACACTATTAGTAGAAGATAAAAAGGCCGGTAGCGAAACACTTGAAATTTTGCGGATGTCAATGCCTCCAAACCGAATAGGCAGATACGCTTGACACCATAAATTATTTGAAAGTGAACAATTAAGTATTTGGGTTAAAATATTTTTGATCGCTACATCTAAACTTAATAGTAAAGGCATATGATTCCAAAGAGGACTACAGCGTAGTATGTATGTAAATTTTGGCACAAAAAGACAAAATTTAATTAGATGGAAAGCCATGTGGTTATGAATTTCGGTGAGACGCTTCGACGTATCGTCAAATTTTTGACGATGTTCATCCACAAAGACCGGGAATGACTCTTGAATGATCGGAGCTTCTAGGAGGCGTAGACTTTCTTTGTTGAGTAATTTTAAATTTGGAGCCAAACTGTTCAATTTATTATACAAATCGTCTCTTTGGTCCGATGGTACAATATCTGTGATAAAAAGTTCACACTTAGAAAAATTTAGTTCCAGGCCAATCAATTTAAATTTGTCGATTAAAAACTGTAAATCTTGTATTACAGTTGTAGCTTTGCCTCCGAGGGTTCCGTCGTCCAGATACCACATGTTTAATTTTGAATTTAGGCTCGAAATTACGAGGTGTATTGCTAGTCCGAAAATGGCTGGCCCAAGAGGGTCACCCTGTTGACAACCTGAGCAAGAATTTATTAAATGGTCTCGGTAAAGTAATTTAGAATCCAATCCATAACATTGCCAAAGGTAGTCAAAAGTTTCCGGAATATAATTTTGAATTTAATTCAAAAGAGTAGTACGATCAACAGAGTTAAAGGCGTTTTTGACATCCACCTTCAATATCACCTCACCGCAATCGTGATGTACAAATGTACGGAGAGCATGAACAGCTGTCTCGCATCCGCCAAAAGCTACTGCCAAAGCCTAACTGAAGGTGCTGGAACTTTTCAGTCAGTTTTGTATGTATGTGACGGCAGCAAACCTTGGATGCGATTCTCCTATATGTGCAACCTACGGCTATTGGCCTGATGCCGCCATCTTTATTTTTCAATGCGCATAGGTTTGCACCATATAGGAGAGGGGCAATCTGTGAATGCACCTTACCTGATGGCATGAAGTTTATAAGGGCGGTGATGTCTCGCAGTAGACTCTGGCCCGCATCCCCAGTAGCTCCAAAAAAAGATCTTTGATGTGTTGGGGAGTTAGGCCATCAAGTCCACCGGCCGATCCATTTTTAAAAGACATCACTGCCCCCCTATGTCTTTTTCTATCACCTGTAAAGATTCAACAGGAGTGGTGGTAACCGGAAGGTAAGGCGGTGATAGCGATGGTGGATGCTTGTCAATCAGGGCTGATAAAGTCTCTGGCGTGTCTGGAGCGATGGTGTCATTGGTAAATAAGAGCTGAGCAGCTCCCTTTAAGTCCCCATCACTTATTTTAGTTTCTACTTTTTCGAAAATACTATGAAATTTTTTATGTTGTGAATTATTCTCCCAATGTGAATGTTGTTGGAAATTTGGAATTTGGGAAGTATTATCGTGCCTAAAGTGAGACTGTGTGAGACAGTTATTTTTAATTGCGGTAGTGAGAGATTTCGTGATATTTTTAGAGTGGAGGACTTCGAAGGGAAAAACCAACAATTGTTCCCAAGCCATAAAGTCATAAATTTTTATTGATAAATTTTGAGCGACTGATATTTGTGCACCACGGGGAATGCGCTTAACGATCGAATTGCATGATTTTACTTTAGATAGATATTGCCTCAAAGGTTGTGAATTAGAACATTGTGTCTGAATGGGAGTTTGAGTCAAAGCGGCACCAAATATCAATTAGGGTAAAAGCCGGATAGTTGCCACACTTTTTAAAAAGCTCCTTTAAAAATGTATACCAATACATTTTTTATTCAAAGTGTATTCTCAAACATAGTTAATTAATCTTCTAACATACCCTATCAATAAAAAAATTATAAATATTATAAATTTTAAGTAAATCCAGTTTAATATGACCTCTAAAAAAGAGGATAGTTGCCAACTATAGCGGATACTAGCCTAACGTTAAAAATGGTTGGGGGGATACTTGCCTGAAACACGTTTCTTGTATGGGGACCCTCTATTATTTTTAAATTTATTCTGTTTTTAGTATTTGTTGCTATAGAGGCAAAAGAAATACATCATCTGTGAAAATTTCAACTATCTAACTATCATGTTTCGGTTCATGAGTTACAGCCTGGTGACAGACGGACAGACAGACAGACAGACGGACAGCGGAGTCTTAGTAATAGGGTCCCGTTTTACCCTTTGGGTACGGAACCCTAAAAATAACTAAGAAAAAAATCTGTCTTTGCTTGTTAAAAATGTAGAGTTACGGATAGTTGCCGCAGGGTGTTGCCCTGCGGCAACTATCCGCAAAAGATAGTAGGCCAACTATCCGATTTGATACGGATACTTGCCCTTTTTATTTACGAAATAAATAAAACATATTTAACAATAAAACCTAATAAACAGTGCAATTTAAACTCTAATGCACTCAAAGAAATATATTTTTTGACTGAAATCGCAATCAGTTATAAAAATATTTAACAGAGATTACTTATCAATATAATTCTGGGGCTCGTCAAAGTATCGCCGCGGAAGATGTTTTCTCACACGGACAAAACACGTGCGCCTACTTCAACGGCTTATGCGGCACTGAGGCCTGCGCGGGGGACGCTTTTAATGATGATCAAAAAGAAACACTGTCAATACGTCTAACATAGAGCATGTAAAACCGAGGCATGTATCCGTCCGAGGCAACTATCCGGATTTTACCCTATCAATTTTATTATTCAATATTAGTTAGCTATGTTTCAAGGAACAAAAAACCGTTCCCACGAGAACTGTCCCAAACAGCTGTTGTAGTTAGATGTTGCATACAGTCATAATTGCAAAATCGGAAGCACCAGAAAAGAACATCGATTACATAACATTTTTTATTTTTAATGCTAGATAGGCAAGCGTTTGACCACAATCTCACCTGATGTATATGTATGATTTGATATATTCATAAAAATATGTAATATATTGCAAAATAAATAATTAAATAAAGTTACAAATAAGTACATTAAACACAATTTAAAAAAAAACACATTGTTTAATGTCTATTTCATAACGTTTTTATTTAGCTGGCCCTGTTTGATTTTTATTTGTGGTCGAATTCTGGGGGGCTGTACTGCTCGCGTCCGCAGGATTTAGCCCTCGATGTCCTACACGTGTCCCCTGGGTAGTGTCAAAAGAGCAGTATTTTCAGGTGGCTTAGGCCGTGGCGTGTTACCACCCACCTGACAAAACCATGGCGCCAAGCGGTCGCTTTACGGCATGATGTTAGGTGAAGCCATCATGTTGAACTGGTCCAGTTGCGTTTATTACTATAGCTGGTCGTGATACATTGAACGTCAATTTGCCTGGCAGACAATCTTGGAGAGCAGCGGGATCTGAGGCGTAGTTCTTTGCTGGCCGACCGCAGATAGTAGGGGGGGGCCCAAGTAGTGAGCCAGCCACTCATGAAAGGCTGCCCCGCCATCTCGCGAAAAATCCCGGAGGTGCACGGTACTCGGACGTCCCCGCGGTTTCCAGGATTGGTGCCCAATAGGTAAAAAGACGTAATTTGTATCACGGGTTGGTAATATGCGCCTCGTTTCCACTGCCGTTTCCCCTATATATCTTCACTCCCCATAAAATGAAAGGTCAAAACAGAATAAAGGTTCAACAGCGGAAGCACGTTCTCTCCCTTCAAGTGCACTTCTGAAACATTCGAGGCTTGCACTAGTTGCACTCTAATATCAACTCGGTCCACCATCATCTTGAGACCGCAAAACCGCATATTCTGTTCCTCACGGAGACGCAGATCAAATGTCCAGCAGACGCGGCATACCCTGCGTACCCAGGCTACGTTTTAGAACACAACCTTAGGACGAAGGCGGTAGTTTGTATATATATACAAACTACCAAACGCCTATAACAAATATTAATTTGTTATAGGCGTCTCCGCTTCCTTGAAGATCCCAAATTTTCTATCATGTGGGTTTTGGTGGACACAGGCACGGAGAAAATTCTTTATGCTAGTGTGTACCTTTCGCACAGTGTAGATGAGGAGACAACCATGCTCACAAACCACCTCAGGCGGCTGATGTGGCCCTGGTATCCTTCTGTTCAACTAGTGCTTCTAGGGGATTTCAACGCCCACCATCAAAACTGGCTATACCCATACCAGAACACAGACCACGCTGGTCGAAAGATGCGCAAGCTTGCTTTGACGCTAGACCTCACACAGCTGGTCCAAGGAGCAACAAGGATACCTGATGTTGATGGCCACTCAGTCAATTGCTTGGACCTTCTGCTGAAAACAGAACCAGACCGCTACTCGGTATCGGTTTCATCACCCTTAGGTAGCTTCGACCACTGTCTGGTGAAGTCTGTTTCAGTCTACTCCCCGCCCGGTGCCAGCCAAGAAGGCACCGCCTTGGCGATGTGTGGCGATACAGGTCAGCAGATTGGGATGAGATGCGTTGTTTTTTCGCGTCTTACCCTTGGCGGCAGGTTTGTTTTTCTTCGAGTGATCCCTCAGCTTGCGCGGATACTGGTCAGAAGTGTTACGTCAGGGTATGGAATATTTCATACCATTTTCTTACGTCCCGCTGTCCAGCAAAGCTCGTCCTTGGTTTAACGCCAAATGTGGAAATGCAGTAGCGTTGCAACATGAGGCCTATTTAGCCTGGGCTCATGCTCGAACCCGCAAGCCTAGAGATGTACGCGAAAAGAAGAAAGCATTTAATTTAGCTTCCAAGTCCTGTAAAAAGGCTCTCAAGAAGGCTCACTTCGATCACATACGCCGAACAGGGAACAAACTTGCTTCCTACCCCTCGGGTAGTAAAACGTTCTGGTCCCTGGCGAAGTCGATCGAAGAGTACTTTTACTGTCCTTCACTGCCTCCACTGCTGAAACCCGACGGGACTCTAGCGCACACTGCTGAAGAGAAAGCAAATTTATTTGCTACTCTGTTTGCAGAATCTTCGCGTTTAGATGCTGGCAACGAGTCCGAAATCCGCCTTCTACAGACAGAAGTACGCAAAGCGTTGCGTGATCTATACGTGAACAAAGCTAGTGGTCAAGACGTAGTCTTGAGGACGTGTGCGCCTGAGTTGGCTCCTATTTTGACACGCTTCTTTCGCTTATCTATGACGACTGGTCAAGTGCCTAAGTCCTGGAAGCAAGCTAACGTGCAGCCCATGCCCAAAAAGGGTAGTCTTGTAGACCCTGCCAATTACAAGCCTATCTCAGTTACTTCCATACTATGTAAGACTATGGAACGTGTACTGAACCACAGGCTCCTGGCATACCTAGAAGTGAACGATCTCCTCAGTGATGGACAATATGGATTCCGCCGAAACCTGTACGGCCTTCCCACTGGTTTGTGTGTTTGTATATCAGATTTCTTGAGGGATTGTTAAACACAATCCAAAATTTCATCGTACCGACGGGACTCGAACCCGCACCCCCCGGATTTAACAATTTACAAAAATATAAAGTGTGAGACACTTCAAAGAAACATAATATTTCTTGAGAGATGTCTCGATACGAGTGGTCATCGATGGCTGTTCTTTCGACCGATTGGCCATAAATGCCGGAGTCCCTCAAGGATCAGTACTCTCAGCAACGCTTTTTCTGCTACTAATTAATGACCTGCTTAAACCCGGTATTTTTGGGTACGCAGATGACAGCACCGTTGTAGAGAGTTATACGTCTAACGCAAAAACCATTGCATTACAAATACAGTCTCATAGGGCAGCGATGGTCCAGCGCTTAAACTTTACTTTGAAGGCTGTCTCCGATTGAGGCGTTGCCAATCTAGTCAAGTTCAATGATGCAAAAACCCACGCGTGTCTATTCTTCGCCAAACGGAGACCATTTCTTCTGGCTCCTACTTTCCGAGATGTATCGTCCCGATAAGTTACCATCTCGAGCCTCTTGGCATCTCATTAACACCAACTCTCAATGTCGGCACTTATATTCAGTCTAGAGCCCAGCTAGCCTCAAACAAGCTTGGCATTTTGGCTAAGGTGAGACAATACTTCACACCGGGACAGTTGCTCAATCTTATCCAAGGACAAGTACGATCGTGCATAGAGTACTGTTCTCACCTTTGGGATGGTTTTGCCAAATACCAGCTGGAGGCACTGGAAGTCATTGAGAGGAGAGCCAAGAAGCTCATTCGTGACGACCTACTAGTAAGCAAGAAACTCCAGAATCTCGTGCATCGCCGCAAAGTTGCTTGTTTATCGGTTTTCTATCGGTTACATTTTGGAGAGTGTTATGGAACTGTAGGGCTATTCTGTAAGCTATCTCGGAAGCGGAATCCGGGGTGAGATTTGAATTTCGTATTACGAAATTTAACCGTATTACGATCGTGTTACGATTTAAATTTCGTAGTACGAAATTCAAATCTCACCGTAGATTCCGCTTCCGAGATAGCTTACAGAATAGCCCTGCTGCATAATTTGATTCCACCTTCCCCATTTTATTATCGGACATCCAGAGACACTAAAAGGCGCCACCATCAACAAAAATAATAATATCGTTTAAAAAACTAAAAATAACCGACTTCAATACCGCGCTATTAATTTTCAGTACCAATTTTGAGGTGTTTATCTCTATATCTCTGGAGATACTTATCAGACCTCGATAAAATTACCATGGTACCATACATGAGATATCTCCTTTCCAACAAAAAAAGAATAATCAAAATCGGTTCATAAACAACGAAGCTATCCGCGAACAAACATAATAAAAAATAACTGGCCAAGTGACCAAGTGCGAGCGAGTCGCGTCCCGCATCGCACACTTAGGCAGGGTCCCGTACTACTGTACAATACGAAACTTAATAGAGATTCAACCTCGTATTTGATTTATTGATTACCAAGAACCTTTTGTTAGGAATACGAGTTCACGGAGAATCTCGACGACGCGATGTAGAAAGACGGGGTTTGTTTACTAGCGCCATCTATGTCATTTTGCCGAAACTAATTAGAAAGGTTGTTAGCTTAACAAACACGAAGGAGTTGTTAACACCCAGATGACACCTAGATACATAGATAGATGGCGTTATACTAAAAAACACGTATTTTGTATGGGGACCCCTTTTAATTTTTTACTTTATGGGCAAATTTAGATTTTCACTTTTTTATGGTTCCGTATAGGTTTAAGGTTATAAGATCACTTTCTTGTCCGTCTGTCTGTCTGTCTCTCCGTGTGTCGCCCACCGATTTTCAGGTACGGGTGGACTATTTGTTCTATGAGCTATTTTGTCGCAGAAACCTTTCCAAATTAGAATCACTGATTTTTCGAATTAAAAATATCAAAAGCTACCGATCGGAGAGTTGTGAATTGCAAAGATCCAAGTCGAAATAAACTGGCCAAGTGCAAGTCAGACTCGCACTCGTAGGGTTACGTAATACAGTATTCTTCTATAACTATGATTTTTCGAAACTACAAAAATAACTTTGTTTTTCATAGTGCTTGTACGAATAACAAAGTTATACTTGCGGTGGCTATATCTCAACAACTGCTGACTGTATCTTGTTCAAACCAATTTACGTTGAAAGTTTTTATTGTGATCTACAGAATATATTTTTTCTAGATTTTTCACTCCCTTACTTTAGAAGTTAGAGGGGGGGGACACACATTTTACTATTTTAGACGCGCCTATCTTTTAAATGATTGACTTTGAGAAAAAATGATTTGACAAACCTCAATGTCATTTTTAAAGACCTATCCATAGATACTCCACACGTATAGGTTTGAGAAAAAATGTTTTTTTGTTCCAGTTCCATGTATGCAATTCCCCCCCTTAAACTTCATTTTTTTTTATTTTTGTATAAAAATCGGAACGCTGTTTACAGAATACATCTACCTACCAAGTTTCAATTCTGTAGTCCTAATAGTTTCGGAATAAAATGGCTGTGACATACGGACGGACGGACAGACAGACAGACATGGCAAATCTATAAGGGTTCCGTTTTTTGCCATTCGGCTACGGAACCCTAAAAATATATACGGTCGAATTGAGAAACCTCCTCCTATTTTTGAAGTTGGTTAATAATGGAGTATCATTATTTTGATGATTTTATCATATGAACAATGTATGTCAACAAACACTGGAAAAAACAAAGAGCCAAAAATCAGGCTCAGTTGCGTGTCTTAAGAGAGGCATATGTCCAGCAGTGGCCTGATACCGGCAGATTATGATGACTATATTTTACAGGTACCATTTAAATTTCATCGAGATATGTTCAGTATCTCCAGAGATATGAAGATAAGCACCTCCAAATTAGTATTGAAATTGAATAGTGTGACGTTGGAAGTCGGTTTTTTTAGTTTTTTATGTTATTTTTATTATTATTATTATAGACTAGAGCATAAATGTTCTTTATAACGTTTGTCTAGGCCAGTGGTAAGCAATGACGCCTGCTTTTAACATAGTAGTTTGGCGCCGACTCAAAATTACTTAGGTATACATACTTACATTAGTTTAAGAACTTAGTTATTATGTTTAGTTAAAAACTCAAAACAATTACAAAAATATATACTTAGGTATACTAACAGTATGAACTTCGTTAAGGTTTCAGTTTTTTCGGCGGTTTAATTTATGTTAAAAAGTTTTATTTTATAATTTTGTGTGGCATAATCTTACTATGTTAAAAGCAGGCGTCATTGCTAACCCCTGGCCTAGACAAACGTTATATAGAACATTTATGCTCTGTAATAATAATAAAACTAACATAAAAAACTAAAAAAACCGACTTCCAACGTCTCACGCTAGTCAATTTCAATACTAAGTTTGAGGTGTTTATCTTCATATCTCGATGAAATTTAAATGGTACCACCTGTAAAATATCATCATATGCCTCTCTTAAGACACGCAACTGAGCCTGATTGTCGGGTCTTTGTTTTTGGCAATTTCATACGTTAACCTATAATATTATAAGCGGAAGATAGGTAAAGTAGCGTTCTTATTATATCGGAGGTGATCTATGCAGCTCCACGCATCTGTAGTTTATTTCAATGGATGGCATAACTTTACAACGTCACCTCACCTCGATCGTACTCGTTATATATGTGCGTGACGTTATGTCGGCAGCTGGTGGAGTGGAAGCGCGTGCGCGTGGTGGAGCGCGCGCGCAAAGAGGCGCTCGACGAGCAGCTCAGCTACATCGTGGACAAGACGGAGCGCTACTCACGCGCGCTGGCGGCCGGACTGGCGCGCCCCGCCGCGCCCGACACGCCGCCCTCCGACGACGAGTTCACGCCGCGCGGTGCCTCCGACGACGACGAGGAGACCATCGCCGCCGCCGAGCGCGAGGCCGGCCTCGGCGCCGCCGACCACCGCGCCGAGCTGGACGCGCTGCGCCGCGACTCGCGCCGCGCGCTCGGCGACCTGCTGCCGCCCGGGTACGCGCCCGTCTCGCCGCGCTCCGACTACCGGCCCGAGGACGCCGACTCGGCCGACGACGAGACCACCATCGCGGAGCAGGAGCGCGCGGAGCGGCCCGACGATGCAGCGGAGCTGGCCGACCTGCGCGCCGACGCGCACCTCGACCTGGACGAGCTGCGCCGCCGCTACGCCGGCCCGCCGCCGCCGCGAGACAGCTCGGACTCGGACTCGGACGAGGACTCGAGCTCGGCGGAGTCGAGCGCCTCGGAGGAGAGCTCGCCGCTGGAGGCGCTGGCGGGCGGCGCGGAGGGCGCGGAGCGCGCGGCTTCGCTGGCGGCGGCGCTGCAGCCCACCGGCACCACGCTGTCGGAGACGGCGGTGGGCACGCCGGTGCCGGCGCTGCTGCGGCACGCGCTGCGCGAGTACCAGCACGTGGGGCTGCACTGGCTGGCCACGATGCACGCGCGCCGCCTCAACGGCATCCTGGCGGACGAGATGGGGCTCGGCAAGACGGTGCAGACCATCGCGCTGCTGGCGCACCTGGCGCTGGAGGGCGCCGACTGGGGGCCGCACCTCGTCGTGGCGCCCACCTCCGTCGTGCTCAACTGGGAGATGGAGTTCAAGAAGTGGTGTCCGGCCTTCAAGATCCTCACCTACTACGGCACTATCAAGGAGCGCAAGATGAAGCGCGTCGGCTGGACGAAGGCCAACTCGTTCCACGTGTGCATCACCTCGTACAAGCTGGTCGTGCAGGACCACCAGAGCTTCCGCCGCAAGCGCTGGAAGTACCTCGTGCTCGACGAGGCGCAGAACATCAAGAACTTCAAGTCGCAGCGTTGGCAGCTCCTGCTCAACTTCCAGACGGAGAGGTGAGTGTTCCCCCTCCCCCCGCCCCCGCCCCCCTCGTCTCCGGCCGCCGCGCTGACCGCTCCGTTCGGTTGCAGGCGCCTGCTGCTGACGGGCACGCCGCTGCAGAACAGCTTGCTCGAGCTGTGGTCGCTGATGCACTTCCTGATGCCGGACGTGTTCGCGTCGCACTCGGAGTTCCGGGAGTGGTTCGGCTCGGTGACCGACATCGCGGACGGCACGCAGCGCTACAACGAGGCGCTCGTGCGGCGCCTGCACGCCGTGCTGCGCCCCTTCCTGCTGCGCCGCCTCAAGGCGGACGTGGAGCGCCAGATGCCGCGCAAGTACGAGCACGTGCTCATGTGCCGCCTCGCCAAGCGGCAGCGCTTCCTCTACGACGACTTCATGTCGCGCGCCAAGTGAGTGTCCGTCCCGCGCCCGCGACACGCCCCGCACCCCGCCCGACTCTCACGACCGCTCGCCCGCAGGACCAAGGAGAGCCTCGCGTCCGGCAACCTGCTGAGCGTCATCAACGTCCTGATGCAGCTGCGCAAGGTGTGCAACCACCCCGACCTGTTCGAGCCGCGGCCCGTGTCCTCGCCGCTGCAGCTGCCGGCGCTGCGCCTGCGCGCACCCGCGCTCGCTCTCGTCGCCGGCGTGGCGGAGCGCGCCGAGCTGGCCGCGCGCCTCGGCGGGGACCTCGCCGCGCTCGAGGCGCGCGCCACCGGCGCCTTCGCCGCGCACCGCGCGCGCCACCTCGCGCCGCCGCGCCGCCTCGTCGAGGAGCTGGGCGAGACGCGGCCCGCGCCGCCCCGCCCGCCGCCCGCCTCGCTGCGCCTGCACCTGCGGCTGGTGCCGCGCGCGCCGCCGCCGCCCGGAGCGCCGCCGCTGGCGCCCGCCGCGGCCGGCCCGGGGCGCGGCGCGGCGGGCCCCGCGGCCCCGGCGGCGCGCGGCGCGGCGGCGCGGCTGGAGGCGCGGCGGCGCGCCTGCCTGCGGCGGCTGGCGGCCGTCAACGAGCGGCGCTGCTGGCGGCTGCCGCTGTACGGCGCGGACCTGCGCGCGGCGGTGCTGGCGCCCGCGCCGCCCGCGCCCGCGTCCCGCGACCTGCCCGACCTGCTGCGAGACATGCATCCGATCATCGACAAGTGAGTTTCCTCATGACCTCCGAATACAAGGAACGTATACGATCACACGAGGCTTTTTGATGGCGATTTTAATACACCCGGAACACCACGCAAAAAATTCTTCTGTAATCGCATTTTGCATCTGCGATGTCAGCATTTCAGACGTAGACGATACATAGAGGTAGCTTAATCGCCGAACCGTATCCTCTTATTAACCGACTTCAAAAAAAGGAGGAGGTTTCTCAATTCGACCGTATATATATATTTTTTTTTTTTTTTTTTTTTTTTTTTTTTTTTTTATGTTTGTTCGCGGATAACTTCGTCGTTTATGAACCGATTTCGATTATTCTTTTTTTGTTCGAAAGGAGATATCCCAAGTGTGGTACCATGGTAATTTTATTGAGGTATGATAAGTATCTCCAGAGATATTGAGATAAACATCTCAAAATTGGTACTGAAAATGAACATTGAAGTCGGTTCTTTTTTAGTTTTTAAACGATATTATTTAGTTAGGTTCGGTTTCGATCGGCTCCCAGTAAGGAGACAAATATAAAAGTATGTGACCCGGGTGCGGCGTGTGCAGGTTCACCGTGTGCTGGCGCGCGTGCGTGGCGCCGGCCGCCGAGCTGTGGTGCGGGCGGGGCGCGCGCGCCTTCCGCCGGCGCGCGGCCGCGGCCGAGGCGGCGGTGGCCGCGCCCGCGCGCACGCTGCTGGCCGCGCTGCACGCGCCCGCCGCGCGCCAGGCCGTCGCCTTCCCGCACCCCAGCCTGCTGCAGTACGACTGCGGTGAGTGTGCTCCCCCCCGGTCCTGCCCCGCCCCGCCCCCGCCCCGCACTGACCGCTCTCCCCCGCAGGCAAGCTGCAGACGCTGGCGGTGCTGCTGCGGCGGCTGAAAGCGGGCGGGCACCGCGTGCTCATCTTCACGCAGATGACGCGCGTGCTGGACGTGCTGGAGGCGTTCCTGTCGCTGCACGGGCACGCGTACCTGCGGCTGGACGGCGCGACGCGCGTGGAGCGGCGCCAGGCGCTCGTGGAGCGGTTTAACGCGGACGCGCGCGTGTTCGCCTTCATCCTATCGACGCGCTCGGGCGGCGTGGGTCTCAACCTGACGGGCGCGGACGCGGTCGTGTTCTACGACTCGGACTGGAACCCCACGATGGACGCGCAGGCGCAGGACCGCTGCCACCGCATCGGACAGACGCGCGACGTGCACGTGTACCGGCTCGTCACGCGCGCCACCGTCGAGGAGAACATCCTGCGCAAGGCGGAGCAGAAACGTGCCCTCGGTCACCTCGCCATCGACCACGGACACTTCACCACCTCGTACCTGCGCGGGGTGAGCCTCTCTCTCTCTCTCTGTGTGTGTATGTGTGCGTGTGCTGGTGCGTGTGCATTGCGTGTGCGTGCGCGTGTGTGTGTGTGCGTGTGTGCGTGTGCGAGCGGGTCACTGACGCTGACGGCGGTGTTGCAGGGCGGCATCCGGGAGGTGTTCGGCGCGGAGGCTGCGGTGGGTGCGGCGGCGGGCGCGGAGGAGGGCGGCGCGCTGGAGCGCGCGCTGGCGGCCGCGGAGGACGAAGCGGACGCGGCGGCGGCAGCGGCGGCGCGCCGCGAGACGGCCTGCGAGCTGGCCGAGTTCGACGAGAGCGTGCCGCTGGAGGAGCCGCCCGCGCCGCCCGCCGACCTCGCCGACGCCGAGCCCGACGACCACCTCGCCGCGCTCATGACGCAGGTACCACACACATTATATCAAACCTTAACTTCTTCCAACGCACTGGGGTCGAACTACAACGGAAGTGATGTAGCGTCACGGCCCGAATACCGATACCCGATTACCGAAGGCCACTGTAAATCCCTCGCTACGTTCTGGATTTAAAGTACGTCGGCCGAGGCCCTAGGGCGGGAAAATAATTTTCAAATTTGTGCTTATGACTGTTCTTTTAAATTTCCATGTTTAAAGAGGTTCAATAATAATATTGTACGGGAAATGTTACTGTCCTATTAAATAGAGAGCGCGGCCGTTAATTAAGTTAAAAAAATTCCGCAACGTCATACAGACATGACATGTCATTGAATGTCATAAAATCTCATTTAATTATATGAAATGTCGCGAAATGTCATAAAATGTTATATATGTCATGAAATGTCGCAAAATGTCACAAAATGTCATGAAATGTCGCAAAATGTCATGAAATGTCATAAAATGTCACAAAATTTCATAAAACGTTATAATAATTATAAAAAATAACGAAATGTCATGATATGTCACAAAATGTCATGAAATGTCACAAAATTTAATAAAACGTCATAATAGTTATAAAAAATAACTAAATGTCATGATATGTCATGAAATGTAACAAAATGGCATGAAATGTAACAAAATGTCATAGGTCACGAAATTTCAAGAAACGTCACAAAATGTCATGTAATGTTATGAAATATAAAAATATAAAACAATCGAGGAGTATCTACAAGGCAAGCGTGCTACGTCGACAGCATCGTCACATAACATCAGGTGAGACGGTAGTCAAATGCTTGCCTATCCAGCATAGAAAAAAAGTCGTGAAATGTCAAGGAAATTCATTGAACTTCCTTAGACCGGGCAAGAAGAACCAATTCATAAGCCAAAAATTACTTTCCCGCCCTAGGGCAGAAATGACCTACTTTGCGCGCACTTATCGAGGAACAAAACAAACCATCACTTTTCGAATAGATGGGATGAAACAGAAAATTTCAGTTTAAGCAGCGTTGGTGAAATAGTAGATTGTATAACAAGGGTGCAAAATAGTACATTTCTGCGAGGCCGATTTTTTAAATCCAGAGCGTAGCGCGAGGGATTTAAAGTACGTCGGTAGAGGGAAAATAATTTTTCATCTCATCTATTCGAAAAGTGATGGTTTGTTCCTCGATAAGTGCGCGCAAAATAGGTCTTTTGTAATAGGAAAGTAATTTTTTAATTTTTGGTTTATGACTGTTCTTTTATATTGCCATGTCTAAAGAGGTGCAATAATAATATTGTACGGGAAATGTTACTGTCCTATTAAATAGAGAGCGCGGGCGTTAATTAAGTTAAAAAAAATGCCGCAACGGCATACAGACGGGGAAACATTTTTTTTTTAATTAACCGCGGAAAGTGGCACAATACACATAATATCTTGTTGTGGCCAAGAAGAAAAAAAAAACGCTAGAATCTCGGAACAATGAATAAAGCATGGAAGCCAGGTTAAAATAAAAATCGAGTAAGCTATATTTTATTAATTTATGTCAATTAGCATGTCATAAGGTGTGAAAGAAACAAAACATGGCTGTTTGTTTTTATTATTTTTAAACGTGTCACAAAGCTTAAAATGGGAAATGTCAAATGGCCACCTTTATCTTATAATGCTAACAAATACAAAATTTCTATCCAAGACGTCAAAATACTATATGTCAGCTATCAACTTAGTTTTGCAAAAGTGTGAAAGAAACAAAACATGGCTGTTTGTTTTTATTATTTTTAAACGTGTCACAAAGCTTAAAATGGGAAATGTCAAATGGCCACCTTCATCTTATAATGCTAACAAATACAAAATTTCTATCCAAGACGTCAAAATACTATATGTCAGCTATCAACTTAGTTTTGCAGTTTTATGTTTTGTCGATACTTGTCGCGGGTTTGACGAATTCACTGAGTGAATAATATCGTTTAAAAACTAAAAAAGAACCGACTTCAATGTTCATTTTCAGTACCAATTTTGAGATGTTATCTCAATATCTCTGGAGATACTTATCAGACCTCGATAAAATTACCATGGTACCACACTTGGGATATCTCCTTTCGAACAAAAAAAGAATAATCAAAATCGGTGCATAAACGACGAAGTTATCCGCGAACAAACATAAAAAAAAAAAAAAAAAAAAATAATAATACGGTCGAATTGAGAAACGTCCTCCTTTTTTTGAAGTCGGTTAAAAAAGCGATATAATTATTAACTTCTGTCTGAGAACGTGACCAGAAAGTAAAAGTATATACTTACGTGAGGTGTACAGTGCTTTGGACAAGATGGCTTGTGTTGTTGAAGGGTTTATTACGGATTTACGCACCATTATCATACTATTTCTACATTACGATGCAACGCTTTTTTATAATTATACTGATTGAAGAAGAGAAGATTTCAAAGGAAAGTTTCATTAACTAAATTTTTGCTAAATAACTAGGTTTTTTATTTTATTTTTTTTATTTTATTTTATTTTTACTTACATGGAAAACAAACAGCTTTAAACTTAGATTCAGGAAACAATTAATAGATCAAGTAGCCTTAATTAGTTTTCACTTATAGGTACACATTAACATAATGTAAACATATCTGGATGTTAAACAATATAAAACTAGGAGTGAGAGAAAATAATACTAAAAATGATGATAAAGTAAAGTTATGTAGTAGTAAAATATAAAAGAGTTTAAATTTTTTTTTTTTCAATGAATTAATTACTTATTACTAGAGCCATATAAATTATTCACTTATTTGCATTAGAGTAGATAGGTTGGAAGAAGTGTTAGTGTATTAGTTACTTTTAAAATATAAATTGTTTATAATATTCTTGAGTGTGAAAGGTCTTATCGTAAAAAGGTCCACCAATTTTGAGTAGTGAAGATTGAACAATTTAGTTGTACGAATGAAATACGAGTTCCGGCGATAGTTCGTTGAGCATGGAGAATGATAAAGTTTGAGCTCGTTACGACGACTGACAGCTTTTATAGGAGTGACAAATTTGATTTCGGCTAGAAGGGATGAGCAATCAATAGAATTAGACAAAATATTACTGAGAAATGTGAGATCGGCCGCTTCTCTTCTTTTATCAAGTGGTAGAAAATGGTGATGTTTACAGCTAAAAGAATAATCTGGACTATACATTTTATGTTTGTAATTTAGAAAACGTAAAAATTTTCGTTGAGGCTTCTCTATAATCTGTATATATTTGTCGTATTGAGGGTTCCAGACTTGCGAAGCATATTCAAGTTGACTGCGAACTAGTGAACAATACAAGATTTTGAGAGTTTTTGGGGTTTGGAAATCTTTTGTTACACGAAACAAAAAACCTAGAGTTTTTAGTGCTTTTGACGAAATTTTATCAATATGCTTATCAAAAAGTAATTTAGAGTCTAGAGTAACGCCAAGATCAACTACTGAGTCCGTTCGGTTAATGGATTCACCATTCATTTTGTAATTAAATATTTGGGCATTAATGGAACGACTAAAAGAGATACAAAAACATTTATGAACATTAAGGTCGAGTTTATTTAAGGTGCAATAGCGATGTAAGTTGTTGAGATCATGTTGAAGTAGCACCGAATCCTCATATGAGTTGATGATCTTATAAATTTTCAAATCGTCGGCAAACATAAGAAATTGAGAATGTTGGAAACATAGAAATCTATGTTTCCAACATTGTCACATGTGCAAGTATTTGGCATCCAGTGGTAGGTTTATGTAAATCCCGAAAAAGCCCGCGGAGTGATAAAAAACAGGAAGATACTGTGAGTGTTGTGTGTCGCGATCGAGATCCAGTGAAAACAAGTGGTAGTGGTGCCGAGCGTTCAAAACGAGAACGAAAGAAGGTAGTCCGTTTCGTTTGCTCGTAAACATTACTTCGACCCGCAATCTACAGTTCATCCGTGATCATGGCGCTTGCAACAGAGCCGAAATATCGGAAACTCATAATTAATAAAAAACATGGTAAATATCCCGTGAGTAGTTCTAATAATATTGTCAGTGACCATGAAAACCTTAAAACTTATACGTATTTCATTTCTTATTTTAGCCCGGCTTCCATGCTTTAGTCATTGTTCCGAGGCTAGAATCATTGAAATTTTTAGTCTGTGGTTACAGACTGTCATAATAACACATTTAACCATGGAGTAGGAAATACATATTGACATGGAGGTGCCGCAATACATTTGCTTGTATGGATATAACTTTAAAAAAAGTGCTTAGAAGTCATAATGGAACCTAAAATGACTGCCATTTGATTGTTCATTGGTCCATTAATGACATTGATTGACACAATTGTAGCAATGGACCAATGGACAATTAATGGCATACGTTTTAGGTTTAGATAATTATGCATCTTTTTTTTTGTAGGTATTTCATGTCCTTATGTATAATATGTCAATGAGTTAAGGGTAAAATGTTTATCGGGTGAAAACTGCAAAAGGTGCGAAGTTTTTTTCGGAAACTGTATGTATTTATTGGTTTATTGCGTTTGTTTATGTTAGTCAGCGTCTTTTACAATATTATGCTTTAGAATTGCTATTTTATAGAGCCTTTTATCTATTCCCTTTTCTCTTACAGGGGGATGAAAAGCAGAGTGTGAAACTCGGCTGCAATATTATTTTCTCTCGGCCGACGTACTTAGAATCCCTTGCTACGATCGGGATTCTACTCTAAAATCCTTCGCTTCGCTCTGGATTAAAAAAAGTGGCCTCGCAGAAACGTACTATATTGCACCCTTGGCATACAATCTGCTATTGCGGCCGAGTTGCCACTCTGCTTTTCATAACAGACATAAAGTGAAATGACACAAAATTTCATGAAATGTTATTAAATGTCACGAAAAGTCATTTAGATAAATAGATAAACACTTTATTACACCATACACATTAAAAGTAAAAAATGTTAAATAAAACATAACGTGGCAAAAGGCGGTCTTATCGCTTAAAGCGATCTCTTCCAGACAACCTCATTTGATATATTTAATGTCACGAAATGTCATGAAATGTGACAAAATGTCATGAAATGTCAGAGATATGTCACGAAATGTCATGAAAAGTCACGTAATTTCGTAAAATGTCACGAAATGTCATGAAATGAACAGGTATCTACACGGTAAGCGTGCTACATCGTCGACGTCATCGTCACTTAACATCAGGTGAGACAGTGATCAAATGCTTAATAAATATTAACGAAGAGATCACACCTAAGAATTGTGCACGATATCTTCATCAATCCGTTCACAATTGACGGAGTAATCGCGTAACATACACAAAAAAAAAACACAGACAAATTGAGAACCTCCTCCTTTTTTGTGAAGTCGGTTAAAAAAACAGATCCATTTTTAGGTTTAAGCGTATCAATAACCAATCTACAGATTACGCTTTCTATCTTTAAAGTCAATCTATCTCTAGGAGGACGGATCATAGATTATAGATTGACCTCTGTTCTAAAATGACAGGTTGAGCGTGTTAATAACCAATCCACGGAGAATGGACTCTACTCTAGGTAAACCAATCATTCCATTTTGATATCTCAGTAGATCATTGTAGCAATCGCAATCTCCAATCCGATAAATTCCGGGGATTTGACTGTTTTGAGTCGATCGAAGTTAAAATAGAAAGTAGACAATAATACTTTAATAATAATAATGTAGTAAAAGAATTAAATAATTAAGTCCAAGACGTTCAAGAAAAAGCTGAACAATTATTTTTTTTAAAGCTTACTCTAGCATTGTGGGTTGCACATTACTAGTATTCTTGTTAACCCCTCCTAGTTGTAAAAGCTGACAAAGGGTCTGTTCGTATCTCTTACATTAGCCGAAGTGTTTCTGTCGAAAGTTTGGATTTTTGCCCATACGCTTGCACTCGCAAAACTTCGTCCCTTCATCCCTGAGGATTTCCACCACTTCCTCGAGTTTCTGGTCTAAGTCATCTGTGGTTTCCAAGGCAGCGAATCGATTTTCCAATTTTAATTGGAATGTTTCGGACCCAACGACGGTTTGGAGTAGGTTCGGTCGGAGCGTGGATTTCATCAATCGGAATCTCTCGGCTTTGAAGTCTATATCCAGAGAGCCTCGTACAAGTCGGTGATCACTTCCAGTATTAAGCCTAGTGATCACTGAGATGTCTCTGAATATGCGCCGTTTGTCCGTAATGATGAAGTCAATCTCGTTTTTAGTCACAGCGTCGGAGCTTAGCCACGTCCACTTCTTTTGGGGCTGTTTCTTGAAGAACGAGTTCATTAAGAAAAGCCCCTCTCTCTCGAGGAAATTGACAAGCATTTGCCCCCTGTGATTCCTACTCCCAAATCCGTATGGTTTCTATTGTCGATTCACTGCAAGTCTGTACTGCGGACTGCCACTTGGCGTTAGTCTCCCATGACAATGTTGTAGTGAGCTTTGGAGGTGGTGTGTAAAACTCTGATCTTCATACATGTTCTCCATCTCATCATCCAAGTGTGCCGAGGTCGGTGCGTAGACCTGGATAACCTGTACTTGAGGCTGTACCTCTTGGTTAACTTTATTATTATTATGAGGTACGCTACCCTGTTCGAACACACTGGAGATTTCTACAACGTTGTCACTGAGAACCTTGTTGACCAGAAACCCGACGCCGCATTGGGATGGCTGATCTCCTTCTCTGTAGTACATAAGATGGCCCGATTCTAAGGTTATGGTGTCCTCTCTATGTCTTCGGACTTACATACCCCCAGGATGTGCCATCTTATGTGTTTCAGCTTCTCCTCCAGCTGCGCCAAATAATCGTCCAGCTGAATCGTGGGTCCATTGTACGTTGCGAGGGTCAGTTTGTTTTGGCGGCCTACCGTAGCCCGGGGATTCTTAGCACCCCCTGCCCTGCCGATACCATGACCGCTGCCGTGGTCAGGAATAGCAGGGCGGCCGGGAATTGGGGGCTGCGGCATATTGTGAACTTTTCATTCTACTTGCATCCCTTGGGAGGGATATGCCCTAATCGCCACGCTAGGCAGGCGGGTTGGCGATCGCTGGACGTAGCTTCTCGCACCGGTGACGCTACTGCCCGTCACCGGCCTGTAGGATTTATGTTCGCCATAATTTTGAAATGGTTATACCGCCATTTGTCGGTCGCCAGAGCCCGTTTGTCAGCAGGATGCATCACGGGCAGGTGAGGTTGGCTGGGAGCACTGAGGTGGTATTTGTGCTCCCTAACATCCCATTGTGCTCCATTACTCTAATACTACACGTAATTCTTGAAAATAGAAGAAAAATTAAAAATATTGCATTTTCCCTATTCATGCTGAGTAGTTCCCTTGCTGATTGTTCTGCACTCGTCTGCTAGAGCTATGGAGAGGTATATGCTCGAAGTCTCTATGATGGATCAAATTTTAAATAAAAATGTAGTGACCTAAACCTGAAGTGATAGTAGGCTATTCATCTGTCATCAAACCGATGAACATTTAGAGTGGAGGAGGAGGATATACCCATCGCTCCATCTGCATCCTGTACTGTAGTACAGGATGCAGATGCATGCGTAGCACCTATACTACAGTGCAGGATGCACATGCATGCGTAGCACCTATACTACAGTGCAGGATGCACATGCATGCGTAGCACCTATACTACAGTGCAGGATGCACATGCATGCGTAGCACCTATACTACAGTGCAGGATGCACATGCATGCGTAGCACCTATACTACAGTGCAGGATGCACATGCATGCGTAGCACCTATACTACAGTGCAGGATGCACATGCATGCGTAGCACCTATACTACAGTGCAGGATGCACATGCATGCGTAGCACCTATACTACAGTGCAGGATGCACATGCATGCGTAGCACCTATACTACAGTGCAGGATGCACATGCATGCGTAGCACCTATACTACAGTGCAGGATGCACATGCATGCGTAGCACCTATACTACAGTGCAGGATGCACATGCATGCGTAGCACCTATACTACAGTGCAGGATGCACATGCATGCGTAGCACCTATACTACAGTGCAGGATGCACATGCATGCGTAGCACCTATACTACAGTGCAGGATGCACATGCATGCGTAGCACCTACCAGCCAGCGATGACATACGCATGCTGGCTGGCAGCAGTTGGAAACAAAGAGCTGAAGATAAACTACTTCCAATATTTTATTTGACATAAAACTAGACTTTAACACATTTTTTAGTACCGAAAGTAGCTAATTTCCCTGTATTTGCCGGTACTGGGTCTACTCCAGTACCGGCAAATACAACAATAAATAAATAATAAATAAAGGTAAACGAATGCTCCCAGCCAACCTCAGCTGCCAGCGGTGCATCTTGTCGACTGGCGAACGATTCTTATACACCTCATGAGCGTGTCCGTCCCCAATCCCATATTGAGAATCCTAGAGCCACTCTAACCCATCACTTTACCGAACATTTGCCAGATATCAGCCTAGATGAAATGATGGCTCTCAGACAGCTTAAAAACGGAAAAGCCCCTGGAGAGAATGGAATTACAACGGAACTCTTAAAAGCTGGTGGAACTCCTACGCTACAACAGCTTCAGCGTAATTTAAATTCCGTCATCTTTTCGGGGAGAACTCCGAAGACGTGGAGCGAGAGTGTGGTCATTCTGTTCTTTAATAAGATCGTTTAAATACTAAAAAGAACCGACTTCAATGCCGCGCTATTAATTTTCAGTACCAATTTTGAGGTGTTTATCTCCATATCTCTGGAGATACTTATCAGACCTCGATAAAATTACCATGGTACCACACTTGGGGTATCTCCTTTCCAACAAAAAAAGAATAATCAAAATCGGTTCATAAGCGACGAAGTTAACCGCGAACAAACATAAAAAAAACATACGGTCGAATTGAGAAACCTCCTCCTTTTTTGAAGTCGGTTAAAAAAGGAGATAAAACCCTGTTAAAGAACTATCGACCCATTTCACTCTCGAGTCACGTCTATAAGCCGTATTCGGATCTAGTGATCGATATCGGTCGTCGTTCGCAGCTGACGCCCGTCGAGAAGTACGCGATGCGGCTCGTGGAGAGCAGCTCGGCCGCCGCCGCCGCCGAGAGCGCCGCGCTCGGCGAGATGCGCCGCCAGCTGCACGAGTGGGAGCGCGCGCGCGCCGAGCTGCGCGCCGCGCCGCCCGCCGCGCCGCCCGCCGAGCCCGCCGCCACGTACGCGCGCGCCGAGGTGCGTCCCCGGCGCCGCGCGCCGCCCTCCCCGCCGCCGTCGCCGCCGGCGCGCGGCACGCGCTCGCGCGGCACCGTGCACATCAACCTGTGGCGGCTGGACGCGGCCGCGCCCCCCGCGCCGCCCGCGCCGCGCCGCCGCGCGCTCGGAGACTCCGCGCCGGACGCGTGGCTGGCGACGCCCGCGCCCGACGATACCAATAAATGATTTTCGATACGTGCTCGTGCGTTTTATATTCCTGACGTTCGCCGTCCGGGCGCCGCGAGCCGCCCGTCCGTAAATGCTGCGCGCGCCCGGGCGCCGAACGTCAGGCATGTACCGCGCGCGCCAGCATTTACGGGCGGCGGGCGCGGCCCCGCTCCCCGCTCCACGCCCGCGACGGAGGACGGTGTCCGAGTCTCGCCCGGTCGCGTCCGTCGGTGCCGATTTCGGCCGCGCGTTCTTTTTTTACTTCTACTTACTATATATTACGGTTCACGGCGAGTCGTTCGAGAGACCGTCCTCGAAGTTCGCCGACGATAGTGTTCAGGAAGGAAGGCGCGATGCGCTCCGATGGCGGGTTCGCACGATTCGTTTCGGTCGATCGACCGCTCCGTCGCGTACGATTCGAACGATCCGGTAATACTTTTATGGAACAGAGTGCCCGCTGTCAGTTTCTTTACATTTATTTACTCGGTCGATCGCGTTCGAATAAACGCAGATTTGTATGAAAATTACAATGTTACATCTCTTGCACACTAGATGGCGCTTTTTAATTCCATACAAATCTGCGTTTACTGTAACGCGATCGAGTCAGTAAAGTAAACCAAACCATTAGAAAAGTCGCACTAGGCACTCTGATACGATGCAAAGATTATTTCCAATGTTAGTGTGTCAGTCGTGTCGGTGAGCCCGCACCCGGCGTTAGATGCGAGCGTGCCGCTGCGGGGCTGCCCCCCCCCGCTCACCAGCTGACGATATGTTTGAAAGTAACACGTCACTCGCGGTGAAGGATTCCGATGATGGTATCTATGCGTGCGGCCTGTGGCCGGGGAGTTCCGTCACCGGACCGGCTTTCTTTTACAATCATGAGTACACGAAGGGCACCGGGATTCCACCGGGTTTTTTTTACTGGGCGTTTAACCTTTCGTGCGCCGGGGTTCCGGACACATCGAACATTGTATCGCGTCTCGTGCGGACAGACGTAGCGGCATACGGAAGGTTAAGGCCTAAACGCTCGAAGAACGCTCGACTCTCGAGACCGATTTTAATAAAATGATAGGAGTGCGAATTGAGAAGACTGCACCTATTCGATAGACATTTCCCAAAGTCCGTTGAGAAGGTTAGGAACATCTGCAGGCACGGGTGACGGCTGACGAGCCGCAGCCCGCACGCCGCCGGCCCCGCACGGCACCGACCACCGACCGTTATATTATCGCTAGAGGTGCCCCTCGATCTAAACTTCTTTCATTCACTTCACAATTTTCTTTCGTAAAAACATTTTTACTCCAAAAACAGCATAAAAGAATTAGCTAAACTAGCTAGCACCCGTTTTCAAGTTATCGCGTGACTGAGGGAAATAGGGATTCAGTTTTGTATAACCCGAAGAACCATATTGATTTCCAGACTTTGTTATCCCTATTCACCCTCTTAGGGATGGAATGTCGTAAAATCCTGAAACATATATTTACTCATTATTTACAGAAGTACTTGTGTGAAGTTACGAATAAAAAAGACTATCTAATCTTGTTTTTCTATACAAACGTTGAAACCCCGTTTCATCCCCTGAAGGGGCTAATTTTAGAAAATTCCATCCTAGCAAATACAAACGTAATAACTATCTGCATGCCAAATTTCAGCGCAATCCGAAACAAGATTGATTGTCCGAACTTTTTACTCCATTTCGCCCTCTACGACGTACTTTTTGTGAATAATTAAGAAAGTACGTGATTCAGGCTTTTTCGAAATTCCACCCATAAGAGGCGCCTCTTATGGGTGGAATTTCGAAGAGGGTGAAATGGTGTAAAAAAATCTGAAAATCAATATGATTTTGAGAATTTAGTAAAGATGAATCCCGTCGTCCCTCAGTCACGCGATAACTTGAAAACGGGTGGACCGATTTGGCTAATTCTTTTTTGATGTGTTTTTATAACAGGAAAGTTCTTACGTAAGAAAAGTTTTAAGTAAATGAAAGAAGTTTTAACGCGGGCGAAGCCGCGGGGCTCTTCTCGTTTTTTTTCTATTCCGCTTTGTTTATATTCGTCCAAGATGGGCACTTCTAGTAATGTATATATTGGAGCGGGAGGTAGATATCGCCGTCTGCCGGCACCGCGCCGTGTTCTGTGCGTTACACGGCACTATGTAGGTTCGAGCAGAGTTCTCCGAGTGATCTCAGCGGACCGACCGACACCCGGCTCCTACTCGATACAGCACACTACACGACAGACGGAACATGACTCGCTTGCCGACATACGTCAGCGGCGTAGCCCCGCCGCTCTCATCACCTCTCACTCTCGCTCTCAGCCGTCGTATGCGACTGTATTAGATCCACATTAATGTCCTTCAACAAACGTTTGAAAGCGAATTTGAAAGAACTTGTTCACACGTTTCATTATTATTCCATACAAATAAAGCCGGGTTTTCACTATGGGATATAATATATATTACATTTTGAGATATAAAATGATATCGCTCGTTATACATTTTATACGAGACCGTTTAAACTGTGCATTTATATTACATCCCAAACTATAAATATTGTTTCGACCGACTGAGCGATATTTTTGAAGGTGTATATTTTACCTCACGTCCTCGGACACCGCCTCGCCCTCAGTTTTTTTATTTTTATTATGACTTCACACAATTAGAGTATTTAGCCAGTGTTATTTATTAAAATTATTAAAGTTTTAGTGAATTCGAGTCATAGAGATGGGTCAAAGTCACGTTTCAGGTAAAGTTGAATACTTCTGATGAACTATCGTAGGAATCAAGCAAAACAACTACCATATTGTGTGTAGTAGCTTTAATATTAGCCATTCTCAGTCTGTAGATTTATTCGCGGATAGAATTAATATATTTAAAAATAATGCAGCTACAAACTTTTTTGCCTTAAACTAATCAGAACTAGCATTATTATTTTATTGTCAATGTGTGTACATATATATATATATATATATATATATATATATATATTTAAATATATTATTTATTTTTATATTTTAAATTCCTGTTTGTTTGATTGATATGGTAAGTTAATAGTATTGCAAAACGTTTTGCTGTAAGTGTCATTTGCCCGTTTGGTATATGACTTCTTACACTACCAACGCAATATTTATATCTTTTTTATTTTATTTTTTTACTATTACTGTTTGAACTTTTAAACATTTTTAATTACGTTTCTATTGGCGAAAGCTCCTTAAGGCTTCTCGGTCTAAAATTATTTTGTTTTTTCACTCATGTATGTATTAGCTGTTAGCTTTCCATGAAATAAATAAATAAATAAATATTATCTATTTCAGAATTTAACTGTTTCGATAATTGAATGGTTTGGAAATGGAAATTCGGTGACCGAAGCTGAACTGTTCCAAAACATATATCTCAGTGTGAACAGCAATCGTGGGATGTAATATATAGCTCAAGATGTAATATACATCATATCCCATAGTGAAAAGCCGGCTTAATACCGTCAACCTTAAAATATCGCTCAGCCAGTCGGTCGAAACAATATTTATAGTTTGGGATATAATATAAATGATAGCACAGTGTACACGGTCTCGTACTAAATGTATAGCCACTAATAACATTTTATATCTCGGAATATATAATATATATTATATTTTATCTCATAATGAAAAGCCGGATTTAACCCAACAACAAAATGTTGATTTATACCCATTCAGTGAAAGTGAATCTAGTGAAATATTGTCACGTCGGCTGCGAGCTGGCTCTGTCTGTCTGTCTGTCTGTCACTCTACGCCTTGATGCTGAAGTGTCGATACTGTCGTTCGGTCGTTCGTTTCCTCGTTTGAGAAACATCGCCAACTCTTCGGTTTCAGACTCGCAGGAACTACCGCTTGAACAGTTTTCTCATTTTTTTCAATGTGACATCTTGAGATGTCTCAAAATAATCTAAAAAAACTAAAAGTAACTTTAATTTACAAATTTATCGTCAACACAAAGATCCCACGAAAAGTTTTTTTTCACCTTTGTGCATCTCCCGCCGATTAAGAATAATTGGAAGCTATTTTAATGGACAGACTCACACCGCTCGAGTCGCTTTCGGCGAAACTTAACCGATTTGAATAGCTTCAAATTTGTCTAAAGCTCGTTCGCACAGTTCAAAGCGCTTGCGGTCAGGCGATCGAACATATACATTCGCCTCGCGTGAAAGCGGCATTATACGCAGGCGAAAAAGTAAAGTGACAGGGAGCGAGCGAGAAGGTCGCTGCTCGCTCGCTCCCCCCCTATCGTCAGCGTGTGTTGCAGGTGTGGAGCTCGCTGGACGGAGACGACGCCCCGCCGGTGAGTACCGCTCCCCTCCCCCCTCCCCGCCCCTGCCCCGCGCTCGCGACGCTGACCGCCCTCCGTTTGCGCAGGCGTGGTGCCCGCCCACCCCGCCGCAGGGCGACGGCGACGTGTACTGCGAGAGCTGGGCGCGCGCCCTCTACCGCGCCGGGCCCGCCGCCGACCACGCGCTGCCCGCCGCGCCGCGCCGCGACCGCCCCGCCGCGCGCGCGCCGCGCCCGCGCCCCCAGCAGCGCGCCGACCGCGCCCCGCTCTCGCTGTTCGAGCGCAGCGGGGCGCGCCGCGGCGCCCGCGCGCGCCCTCCCGCGCCGCCGCACCCGCACCCCGCGCCCGCGCCCGACTGGGCGACGCCCGAGGACGCGGCGCTGCGGCGTGCGCTGCGCATGCAGCGGCTGCCCGCCGAGCCGCCCGCCGCGCTCGCGCCCAACTGGGAGTGGGTCGCCGAGCTGGTCGGCGAGCAGGCGCGCGCCTACCGCTCGCCGCGCGCCTGCCGCGACCGGCACGACGCGCTCGCCGACCCGGAGCGCGCGCGCCGCCGCCACCGCCGCCCGCCGCCGCCGCGCCGCCGCGCCGACGCGGACGCCCCGCGCCCGCCGCTGCACCGGCTGGAGGCGGTGCGCGACGCGGCGGAGCGCCGGCGCGCCGCGCCGCGCCGCCGGCCCGACGACGCGCCGCCGCGGAACCCCAAGCACGCGGCGTTGCTCGCGGAGCACGGCGTGGACTACGAGGCGCCGCCCACGCCCATGGAGGTGGCGAAGCGGCGCGCGGAGCGCATCGCGTGCGAGAAGCTGAAGACGGCGGCCGCGGCGGCGCTGAGCGCGGTGTCGAGCGCGGGCGCGGGCGCGGCCGCCTCGCCGCGCGTCGTGGTGGCGGGCGGCGCGGCGCGCGGCGCGCTGCTGTACGCGGGCGCGCGCGCCGGCGCCGCCTTCCCGGCGAGACATCTCAAGATCCTGCAGCAGGCGCCGGCGCCGCCCGCGCCGCAGTCGCAGGTACGATACCGGACGATAGACTCCTGTCCGTACGCTGAAGGTGGAACGAGCGCGGAGTTTAAACGCGCACTGATTAAACACGCATATGATCAGGGCCCCTAACTGAAATCCAATTTTGGTTTCCATTCCCGCTAACGTAAGTTTTAAATGTATGAAATGACATTTATGTTTCCGCTACGAAGATGTAATTCTCATACATTTTGAATGCGAACAGAAATTGGATTTTGTCTGTGGGGGCTGAGCCGCTTCAATGGGAGAAATAACAGATTTCTCTTTCGAAAGAGCGGGCGATGCACCGATATCTCCGGTATTGCAGGTGTCGACAGGCGGCGGTGACCGCTCACGCATGCCATCAGGCGAACGCGTTGTTAAAGCTCGTATTAATATACAGAGTTGTTCGGACTGATCGGTGATCATCGAGACGTCTCTGAATATGTGCTCTCCGCCATGATAAAGTCGATCTCATTTTCGTTTTGCCGTCTGGGCTGCGCCATGTCCGCTTTCTGTGAAGCTTCTTCGAGAATTCATTAAGAGCCTCCTCTACCTACCTCTAGAAACCTCTAGAAAGGTTCACGAGTGTTCGCTCTCAGGCGTTCCTGCTACCCGTCCGTGTGCTCCAAATTTAGATTCCGTGCCGTCTTAAACTCTCACTATGGCATTGAAGTCCACTTAACGACGTCGAAGTAGGCCCTTCTTGTGGAATGTAAGACCTTCGAAATGTGTTCGTACATTACGTAATAATACAATAATACAATTATTTATTGCAATGATATGGATACGAGATGTCACTGGTTTTAAAAATTATGGAAACACATATCAACCGTTTCTGGCTTGCAATATAATACTAACATTAATTTTGAATTAGTCTATTAAATTAAAAGATAACAATGTCAAAAGATCATTAAAAAATAAATGTAAAGCAATTAGGACATTCAAATAAATTCATTAAATTACCACAATATTAAATAATTATTTTATTTTTATGTCATAGTCAATATTCTTGTATGCTATAGAAGCATTTTTCCAAAAGCCACAATCGTAACTTTTGCTTAAAGTGAGAAGCACTACTTAATTTTTTTATTTCTGGTGGTAACTTATTAAAAATGTTTACACACATACAATATCAATTTCTACTACAGATAATTGTTCTAGACTGAGGATATTCTAATTTTTCTGGAAATCGCGTATTAAAGTTACAAGTTTCTCCTTTCTTGTTAAACAGCTTTGGATGTGTCTTGACAAAGTTACATGCTTCAAACATATAGAGGCATGGTACCGATAGTAGATTTAATTGTTTAAACAGAGGTTTGCAGGACGTCAGAGGAGAAACGTCGCATATTGTGGGAATTTACTATTCTATACATTTTGAGATCGTCTGCAAAAAATTCAAATTTAGATTCAATGACTTCACATAAATCGTTGATAAATAAAATAAAAAATAGTGGATCAAGATGTGATTAGTTTGATTTGTATTTATTTGTGTCTCTAGTTTTATTGTCATCCATAAGAGTGTACTAGATCCACGTGCACGTTGTGTTCACTCTCAGTAGGTTATACACAAGACAGTAATAATGTTGTATATTATGTTGTAATTTTATGTGTATTAACCAGTTTGTGAACCTTTAAATAAAAATAAAAAATATATATATATAGCTTGAACACATTGTTCTGTGCAATAAAAGCTTTATTTATAATTAGAAGTGTCCCGAGGCTTCGCCCGCGTTAAAAACTTCTTTTATTTACTTAAAACTTTTCTTTTGTAACAACGATCCTATCAATAAAGACTTCAAAAAAGAATTAGCCAAATCGGTTCACCCGTTTTCATGTTATCGCGTGACTAAGGCAATTCGGGATTCATATTTATAAAACCCGAAAACCCAAAGTTTCAGACTTTGTTGCCTACCCAATTTCGAAAATTCCTCCAACACGTACTTTATCTTATCTTGTTTTGCCATACAAACTATGATTCCCCGTTCCGTATCCGGGAGGAATTTTTAGAAAATCCTTTCTGAGCGGATACCTATGTCTTAATAACTATCTGCATTCTAAATTTCAGCGCAATCCGAAACAATATTGATTTTTTGACTTTGTTACCCCAGTTTATCCTGTTAGGGTGGCATTTTGAAAAAGTCTGAAACTCGTATTTACTTATTTATTTACAGAAGTACTTGTGTAAAATGTCGAATAAAATGACTATCCAAACTTTGAACCCCCGCTTCATCCCCTTGAAGAGTGAATTTTGAAAAATTCTTTCTTAACCTATGTCAAAATAACTATCTGCATGCCAAATTTCAGTGCAATCTGAAACAATATTGATTTCAAAGTTTGTTACCCCTCTTCACCCTTTTAGGGGTGGAATTTCGAAAGAGCATGAAACACGTATTTACTTACTTAAGTACTTGTGTTAAGTTTCAAATATAAAATACTATCTAATCTTGTTTCTTCATACAAACTTTGAACCCCCGTTTCATCCCCTTCAGGGGTGAATTTTGGAAAATACTTTCTCAGAGGGAACTAACTTCGTAATAACTATCTGCATGCCAAATATCAGCGCAATCCGAAACAATATTGATTTTCACACTTTGTTACCCCCATTTCACCCTCTTAGGGGTGGATTTAAAAAAAAAACTTAAACACGTATTTACTTATTTTTTACTTGAGCACTTGTATGAAGTTTCAAATAGAAAAGACTATCTAATCTTTTTTCTCCATACAAACTTTGAACCCCCGTTTCATCCCTTTCAGGTGTGAATTTTGGAAAATCGTTTTTCAGGGGGCACTAACGTTGTAATAACTATCTGCATGCCAAATTTCAGCGCAATCCAATACAATATTCATTTTCACACTTTGTTACCCCCATTTCACCCTCTTAGGGGTGTAATTTAAAAAAAACCTGAAACACGTTTTTTTTTACTGGAGCACTTGTATGAAGTTTCGAATAGAAAATACTATCTTATCTTGTTTCTCCATACAAACTTTGAACCCTCGTTTCATCCCCTTCAGGGGTGAATTTTGGAAAATACTTTCTCAGAGGGAACTAATAACTTCGTAATAACTATCTGCATGCCAAATTTAAGCGCAATCCGAAAAAATATTGATTTTCACACTTTGTTACTCCATTTCACCCTCTTAGGGGTGGAATTTCAAAAAAACCTGAAACACGTATTTACTTATTTTTGTACTGAAGCACTTGTGTGAAGTTTCGGATAGAAAAGACTATCTAATCTTGCTTCTCCATACAAACTTTGAACCCCCATTTCATCCCCTTTAGTGGTGAATTTTGAAAAATCCTTTCTTAGTACACCCCTTCGTACTAAGACAAATATACCCTCCAAATTTCAAGTCTCTACGACCAGCGGTTTAGGCTGTGCGTTGTCTGTCAGTGAGTCAGTATGTCAGGACAAAGATTCTTATAGTATTAGAAGATAACAGAGTTGCCCCACAGCAAGATGCCATACCTTAAATTCGACCCTACGTATCCATGGTAGGCCTTTATTGCAGTTTCATGGTTAGTTAACCTATAAAGAGCGTATGCAAATCTGTTTATTTTGTTACATACTTTGTTGATGTGAGATTTCCACGAAAAGTGTTCATCGAGAGTAATACCACAGTAAATACATAACAGTAGGTTATCTAAGGCCGCCCGCCGAGTTATTAGCCTACTCTTGCGTTGATCCCCAGGGTTGTCACTATTACTTTTAGTTAATATTTTCGAACAAGCAGCACTTGATCTTTTATGCAATAAAAAGCATATTATGATTGAATATTTTACCAATTTATAAATTTAGTAAAAACTAAAAATCTTTTATTCACATAACATTTATTATATTATGTTACAAATTTGATACCGAGAAAATTTTTCTCCGGTTTCTGCACGTCCGGAACGCTTTATTATTATTTGTTAATGTAAAGTAAATTCTCATTCTTATGTAAAATTTTTGTAAAAAGCTTTTAGGAAAGCATGGACAGGGCATCTTAAATTCTATATCATTCAGTTGATCGTAAATTGACCGGCCAATTTTAATGTTGATGTGGTCCTTTTCGAACCCCTTTTTGAAGTCATGATACTCGTAATAATTAATATTATGGTAAGTCGCCGGCGAGAGTTGACGAACGCGAGCGGTCATGTAACGTACGCACGTGCCCACAGTCGCGCTGCACAGCCCGTACTGCCGCCACCTTATTCCCCCATATATTATGCTAGCGTGTGCGTGAAATCGCGTGCCGACACGGCGCGCGGCACGCACGCACACATTCAAACCGAGAGCGGCACGTTTGTATGAAGATATTTTACTGTTATGTATTTACTGTGGTAATACCCAAGAAAACAGTTTCATTTGTTTCAGTAATACTCTGGTTATCACTGACAACATTTAGTAAAATATTTTTTGAACCTTTATTTTGAAATTGAATTAATTTTGTCTTATTTACATTTATTATGAGGTTATTGGCATCAAGCCATTGTACTATACTTTCCACAGGTTTGTTGATGGTAAAATTAAAATCATCTACATTACTCTCTGTGATCACCATTGAGATGTCATCAGCAAAAAGAGTAGTATGATGATTGGATTAGGCAAGTCATTTATGTAGAGGAGGAATAATAGAGGACCTAAAATACTTCCTTGAGAAGCCCCTATTTTGTTTTCTCTGATGGTGGATTTTACAATAACTTCTTTCATATTTACTAAATCTATAGATTTTATTTCTACATATTTCTACATACTGAAGTTGAGATAACTATGTAGCCAATCACTGACTCGTCCACGCATGCCATAGGTCTCAACTTTGTTTAAAAGTAAAAGTAATTTGTGTGAGACATAATCAAACGCTTGACTCATGTCAAAAAATACCGAGACTACTCGTTTTTTTTACATTAATATATTTTATTATGTTATTTACAAGTTTAAAAGCCAACACAATAAAAAAGCAAAACAAGTGTAGTCGACTTGCCCTTTTGGAATCCATTTTGTTCTGAATTTATAATATCAAATTTTTCAAGGAATCGAGTTATACGCCGTTTCATTAGTTTTTCGAAAATCTTCGACAATGCTGGAATGAGCGCAATTGGTCTAAAATTATTTGGGTCTTCTTTGTCGCCTTTTTTGTGAACTGGTTGTGAATATACAATGTTTGTACACGATCCGCGTATGTCGAGCTCGGAGCATATACCTGTATCACCTCGTAGTATATCTCTCGGCACCTACTCCGCCCTGGGATACATATTCTCTCTCTTTGTAATACGCAAATAGCATGTTGTAGAACGCGAATAGCATGCTTTTTGTTTTTTGTTTTCAACATTGTTTTTTTTTTAATTTATTCATTTAGAACGCGGAAGAACACAAGTTGTAGAAAAATAAACAATGAGAGCACCCACACTTTTGCACGTTCCCGCCAAAAATCCAATATTAAGGCCCTCAATATTGGAGTATTACCCTCAGTATTGAGTTTAGAACCCTCAATTTGAGGGTTCTAAACTCGAGCATATTCTAGTGATTTCTAATCAGTGAACAGCATAAAACTTAACGGACGTAATATGTTCAATTCGTTTGTGAAGTGACAGTTTGGAATCTAAAACAAGCAAGGTATCCGACACGATCCAGGCGCTGCGGCGGTTGCAGGTTTCAATTATAATTAACTAGCTGGCCCGGCGAACTTCGTACCGCCCAGACAATTAATATTGTGTTACCGTTTAGATGAACTTAATTTAGGCTTTTATGAACGTAATATAATGAATATAAAAGAGATATTAGGTTTAGTAATGTATGGCACTTTGATTATCAAGTAAATAATCAAAGTTGTGGCAATACAGAAATATAATAAAAATACAACAATCAAGTAATTCAACCGCGTGTCAGCAACACATGATGCTATGAAACAATGTTATTATTGTTATAGATAAGTTATTAACTTGATATTAGTTCGATTGAGTTTAATTTTAATTGTAAAAATATAATCACCCGTATTTAATTTTAATTCTGAATAAGTATAGGTACTTACTTCATGAATAACTGTCTAATATTTTTTGCCTCATGGATAAGAATATATAATACGAAGAGATGTATACATACGGCATTCATAAATTGGCGATCACATTCTCGTATATCTTTGTATTACCAAAATATAAAATTGATTAGGCATTGATTATTATGGTCTTGATCAAAGAGAATTGGTCTTGATTGCGTGTACATTTTTTTAGGTGTCATTATGGCTCCACACGATAAGTGTACTTAGCCAGTGTCAAGTATTAAAATTCTTCAAGTTTTTATCAATTTTCGTCATAGAGATGGGTTAAAGTCACATTTCAGGTCAGTTTTCAAGTAAAAGTCTAGTCTAAGTCATACCTTCATTAAAGATGTGGTGTTTACTGAAGATTTTCAGTGGAATTTTGGTGAGACCGCAAATAGCATGTTTTTCTACATTGTGCTGTTTCCCTACACTCGCACACATTCACCGGCACCTAATGCTTAATAATCCACATTTATTACACATTAACACGCGGAAGAACACCAGTTTTAGGTAAAAAAATACAATGAGATCACACACTTTTCCACGTTCCCGCCAAAAACTCGTAAGCATACATTTCTAAACGCACGCATATTTGACAATCAATAAATATATCATACAATTGTCATTACTGACAGTGTTTAAAATTTATTAACATTTTTAAAATGTACATGACTTGAAATCACAAAAATTTAAGAATTTTTATAGTTGACCCTGGCTGAATACACTAATCGTGTGGAGAAACCTTATAAATTTGCGGTTTACCGTATCGACGGAAAAACAATTGCGCATCAAATGATTGGCAGTTTTTTATCCCAGGAACATAATGGCAAAATAATTCGTCTTATATATTTTATTTAGGTCAATTATTCATTGTTTTTAATACATATTATCCTATTCCTGACAAAGACAATTCCATAAATATAAAAATCATAAAAATTGGTCCAGCCGTTCTTGAGTTATAAGTGTAGTAACTAACACGACTTTCTTTTATATATATATAGATATAGATGTGTAAAGCGAGTGGAGGTAACGTGATCACATGTATATGTCACAGAGCTCCGCGGGCGGGGCGAGCGGCGAGGCGCTGCGCAAGCTGCAGCTGCAGCAGCAGCAGCTGGCGCTGCGGCGGGGCGCGGGGGCCGGGGCGGCGCCGCCCCCCGCGCCCGCGCCCGCGCCCGCCGCGCCCCCCGCGCCCCACGTGGTGGTGGCGCACGTGGCGCCGCGACACCCGGACGCCGCACGACACTGACCTGTCGCCGCCGACTCGTACACAAACCTCTCAACTAATAAACTAAGTACGAATCTATCCCGATGTTTCATTTGCGATCATTAAATGGACCCCGGAAAAGTACACTGATCGTTGTGTGAAGGCGATCTAAGGCGTCCATTACACGGTAGGTATCCGTCATTCAAAACTATCATTCATGACTTTTACAAAACGGATGGTAATTGATTCATTGAAGTCGCTCAGTCACACACGCTCAGTCAGAATGAGCTTCAGTCATATAATTAAATAACCCAGAATTATGAACGTACTTCTGAGTTATTTAACTACCAACCGACCAACACGCAAAAAGTTTTCCTATACATTTATATGCAATATAATATAAAATTAATACCACAGATTATGTAGTAGTTACTACGTAAATAATACTTTCCGTTGTTAGGTTGGCTACACAGCACGTTCATAATGTAGGGAAATGCCAACTTATAACGTAGTAGTGATTCAGTTCAGTAGAGCATTGCAAAATTTTATTGCTATTTTGATGTAGGTATGTAATTAATGTTATATGATTTATAAATGTATTATTATTTATTTCCTGACTATGGTAAGCCTTTGTCTCGGGCTTACATTCGTCTACTCGTTTGATAAAGCCATAGAGGTACATGTAATCGGAGGCGCCCATCACAAGCTGACTTACGTACCGAGCGGCGCGCGATCGGGCGTGAGGAGGTGAGGACTTACGCTACACTAAGCGAGATGTAGATTCAGCACTGCTTTTTATTTGAACGTAGAGCTAGTTCGCGACGCGTCATCTGGTACGTAGTACATATACATCGATGGTTAAAGCCGACTTACCGCACTAGTATCATAAATAACTATACCTATCTATATTTATTAGTGTATGGAGGATGCGTGGTACCCACAACTCGGTGATAGTCTAAATGTCATAATAAAATCTCTTTCTGGCTGTATAGTGGAGATCGGTGGTGTGTTAGGTCCCGATTTCTAAGGGGAACTTGCATTTTTCAGACAAAGCAAACCGCTCGGGTCAGGTGTTCTTGGCGTAATCTGAGCTAATTTGGCCCGGGTGCTACGAAGTTTCCCCCAGTAGGTGGGCAGGGGAGGGGAGGAGAAAAGTGCTTCCGGCGCGCTTTACTCTAAGCTTCATATCTGCATACATGTAGCAAGTATATCGAGTTTGGTATCGTTTTCTTACATAGATAATATAATAGGTATATATATATAGAGAGAACATTAGCGTATGCGAATGAAATAGCTATAGAGATATAACCCGACTAAAATGATGAACACGTGATACATATGCCGGCTAATAGATGAAATAAAACCGGCCAAGTCGAGGTGGACTCTCCCACCGCGGCTTCCGTACCAACGTTAGTAGGTACGAATAATTAAGCTAGACCTCTGAATTGTATCAGCGCTCATATAACTCAAGGGCCTATCTTAATTGGCGTAAACTATGTATGTATGGGGACACACCCTTTAATTTTCAACATTTTTAATTTTTTTGGAATTTTTCCTTTATTTGTGCTGTAAGACCTTGCTTCTTGCCAAATTTCATAAGTCAACGGGAAGTACCCTATAGCAGGCCTCCCTCACTCGCCCATAGCGACTGCGCTAAAACTTAAACTAACTTGGGACCTAAACTTTCGTCAACGCCGGCGGTACTATCTGCCAGTCGGTTGTCACTGCTCACGCGCGCGCAACGTATATTTTTATTCTAATGACGGGATAACTGCGCATTCATATTCTATATTAGTAACGATTTAAGTTTTTCATTGTCATTTTGCGGGTTTGACAAAAAACAAGCATGATATTTTTCATTTTTAGGGTTCCGTACCTCAAAAGGTAAAAAAAAGGAACCCTTATAAGATCACTTTCTTGTCCGTCTGTCTGTCTGTCTGTCCGTCTGTCTGTCCGTGTGTCACCACTGATTTTCTCAGATACGGGTGGACCTAGCAAGTTGAAATTTATACCTGATACTGAGGTCTATAGTCCCTATTGGGTGTATAAAAATCAAGGTCTTGAATGAACACAATAAAAAGATATGGGCAAATTTAGATTTTCGCGAAAACTTGTTAGTACCTTAATTATCAACTTTTTTTATTTTTCGGAATTTTTCCTTTACTTGTGCTCTAAGACCTTGCTTATAACCAAAATTGACAATTCTAGGTAAACCGGAAGTACCCTATAGGTTTTCAACCCAAAACCTATAGGGTACTTCCCGTTGACCTAGAATCATGAAATTTGACAAGAAACAAGAAATAAGGAAAAATTCCAAAAAAAGTTAAAGAGTGTCCCCATAGATACATAGTTTGCGCCAATGAAGGTAGACCTCTGAGTTGTATGAGCGCTGATACAATTTAGAGGTTTAGCTTAATTGGTTGGTACGGAAGCCTCGGTGGGCGAGTTCAACTTGACTTAGCCGGTTTTATTTTATGCTAACGATACTAAAATGACAAGACGGCGTAAAATTCACGCGCTGAACGAAGTAATAACAACGCTAGGAGCGCCTTAGACACATTTTTGCTTGTATTGTCTGAAATAAACGTTGTTATTGTATTTTTATAGGGGAGTAAGATATCTGTTACGCAGTAACTATTATATAATCTGTTATTGTTATTTAAATGCCAGATCCATTTAATACTCCATCCACGTTTTATTACAATTCACGGACGAGGAATTCATTGCTGTAACTAAATTTTCACTCACTGATACAAAAAAAACGAGAAATTATAAAATCTCTAATTTTCTTTCGAAAATCCACTCTATGAACATTTGCTCCAGAAACATTTTAAATGGCCCAGTTATCCTACTATATAAAATAAATTAAAAGTAAAAAATATTTTTTAAAACAAGCTTTTATCTGGGACATGGAACTAAAACACTCGTTTTACAGGTTAGGTAGGTACTTACTATACTTGTGTGCCTCAAGCTTTTAAGAAATGAAATGAATTTTTTTCATAAATTGCTACTGTATACTCGTAGAAATAGTATAGAATTAGTCCCGAAGGTCAGCAAGACCGAGAAGCAGGTATAAAAGGGTGAGGAGCGCTGCGGTAAATCCGGCCGCTCGAACGCCTTCCGAATAAAAACTGAACTGATTTTTCTCCAAACTACGTTTTTTCGCATGGATGAAACTCTCATTTCAAAACTATTGCACTTATCGATATGAACCAAACGGCATTTTACTCTTTAGATGTCTGGCTATGGCCTCAAGCATAACCAGAAATATTCATTATTATTTAAAAAAGTTATAAGCAATTAAAAGTGAAATAAACTGGCCAAGTGCAAGTCGGACTCGCACTCGTAGGGTTCCGTAACACAGTAGAGTATTCTATAACTTTGATTTTTCGCAACTACAAAAATAACTTTGTTTTTCATAGTGTTTGTATGAAAAACAAAGTTATCTTTGCGGTCGCCATATCTCAAAAACTGCTGACTGTATCTCGTTCAAACCAATTTTCGTTGTTAGTTTTTATTGAGATCTACAGCATATATATTTTTTAGATTTTTCACTCCCATACTTTAAAAGTTAGAGGGGGGGGGGGGGGACACACATTTTACCACTTTAGGCGCGCCTATCTTTCAAATGATTGACTTTGAGAAAAAATGATTTTAGGAACCTCAATATCATTTTTAAAGACCAATCCATAGACGTATAGGTTTGAAGAAAAAAATTTTTTTTTGTTTCATTTCTGCCTTTCATTTCTTTCTTTTGATGCCCCCCCTTAAACTTTTATATTTTTTATTTTTGTATAAAAATCGGAAAGCGGTTCACAGAATACATCTACCTACCAAGTTTCAACTCTGTAGTCTTAACAGTTTTGGAATAAAATGGCTGTGACATACGGACGGACAGACAGACATGACGAATCTATAAGGGTTCCGTTTTTTGCCATTCGGCTACAGAACCCTAAAAATGGGTAAAAAAAATTCAAAAGCCGCCATTTTGTTTTTTTTTTCATTGAAAATGTTTCATTCTGCTTGAGGCCATAGCCAATTTGATACAGAACATGAAACCGTTTTGTTTTTGCTTTCAAATAATTCTTTTCCAAGAAATGATGTCATCCATCTACGAATCCGATGAGTTTCAGAAGCCATTTTCAGGACCGCCATTTAAAAAAAAAAAATGTTTTCAAGTAATTTCATATATGTGCTTTCATACGTAAAAAAATTGATTAATCAACATGTTTTGTACTATAAATAAAATGTATTGAAAAAAAAATACGTTTTTTGGAGTAAGCTGACCTTAATCGCATAAAATGTGATGTTTACAATGAATACAATGATGATGAATACAAGGTGATGTTTGCATTTAAATGATGTTCAGCACATTTCGCCACAATCTTTCATGCAATATTTTATTGTGAAATACTAATAATAATCACTATCGCACTCTATAAGGGCATTCAGAATTATAATAAAATTTACATTGCATTGTATTACCTAAATAAGTAGCAGAAAAGTCCTATTTTAACAAAATAAATAAACGCTGAGTGACGTGTTTCTGCTAGTTTCAATAATAAAATTAATGGTAGGAGTAAAATGTCATAAAAAAGTGTCAAGTAATTCTAGGATTATAAATGTAATTATAATGTAGGTACCGTATTACCTTACAAGATTGCCCAATCGATTTAAATTTGCCCAGTTGAGTATTTTTCACAAATATTGATAAAAAATGGCAACTTAGTCTAGTAGCATTATTTCTTTACCAATAGTAGAAAACTTCACATATTGCTGGCAGCACTGCGTAAACGTCAGTCGGTAACGTTATTCCAGATTCTGACACATATAGTATTCTGTGTTCCAGATGAAGGACAGAACGTGTCAAAGGAGGTCAAAAATCAGGGCCAAAAACTTTTGCGAGAACTCCATTATAGGTTACAGCAGGCAAGAAATTTGTGAATCATTGTTAATTTGTAACAAATAAAAGATATATATCGATAATAATACGCAAAAGCTTAGCTAGATTTGAAAAATGGAAGGTGGGCAATGTCAAATTACTTTTCCTATTGCACTGCTTACGACTTTGCCCACCGAAATATTGCCATCAGGGTTTTCACCTCTATTAAGGTGTTTTTACCTGACTCATAAAGAAAGAGGGTATTGAAACCTTTAACTTTATGTGTATTAACCATTCAATTTATTAAATTACAACACCAGTATCATCATTCACAGTATTTCTACTGCTGGGTATAAGTATTCAAACACTTTTTGATTTGCTTCTTCTTTTCTATAATTTATAAGTAATAAAAATCTGTATTACAATTTATAAACAAGCATTTATTTTCGCTCATAATACAATACTGATCTCCCCCTCTTTTACTCTGTAACCACAGAGTTCGTAGTCGATCTTCTATTTTTCACCGCTAGAGGCGCCACCCACTCGGTTAGACGCACCATGCAGGTTTTATTACAGCAAAACGCTAACATTCGGCCATCCTGACCAATGTCTGTCCTCAGACAAGCAATATTTTGTGCGTTAACAGCCGAGTCATTCATAGTCCTGATAATTAATATAAATTCATTCAGCCATCCTGGAATTTCTAAATTGGCTCCACTCTCTGTTCTCAGTATAGACTTTTCATTTCAGTATAGTCTGTCCAGAGAGATTACTGATGCGAGGTCCCATATTGGCAGTTTGTCTGCTCCAATATTCATCTTCAGTACAGGCTGCCCAGCCTGCTTGTTGCGAAGTCTAGTGCTTGCAGCTTGTCTGCTCCAACATTCATCTTTAATCCAGGCTATCCAGCATGCTTGTCGCGAAGTCTAGTGCTTTCAGCTTCTCCGTTCCAATATCCATCTTCATCTGGTTGCAGTGCCAGTGTTGGCTGCTCACTAACCCCAACATCTGCTATCCCGCAGTGTTGGCCGCTAGCTCAGCCCAACATCTGGTTCTCGGGCAGTGTTGGCTGCTCACTAACCCCAACATCTGCTATCCCGCAGTGTTGGCCGCTAGCTCAGCCCAACATCTGCTTCTTATTCCTTATTTGCTCTGACTTCGGGACAGGCAGCCGTCGGCAGCGTTCTTGCCCCGCGGTCTGCACCTGTCCAAACAAAAAACACAAGGCAGTATCTTTTTATAATTCAAACTTATTCCTACAGTAGGAACTTAACATATTAGTCATCTATATCATGTATATCATCTGTGTCATCTGTACCATCTATATCATTTATATCATGTATATTATCTAAATCATGTATATCATCATAAGCAAGTTTTTTACTTTTTTTTTTTGTTCTTAATTTTGGGAAGACTGCTTTTTGCAACACTGTTATAAAAAGCAGGGTTTAAGACTATTTTGGTAAAATATGTATTTATTCGAAATAAAGTCATTTTGTATTTTTTTTATTTGTATCTAACATGTTATATAAGTACATCTAAAATATTTCTTTGGAATTTCTGATATAATTATTTATTTTTTATTTTATGCATGAATTTAATCTATACAAAGCTATGTGTGTGTAGCAACAGTCGTATGTGTGTGAGTTATAAAACGATGATGCTAGAAGATGATCATAGATTTCAGAAAAACCTTAGCTTAGCCTGGAACCCTAGGTTGACTGTCGGAAAACCTTTGATAGCATTTCGTACAAGTGGTTCGTTCTAGTTATTTACAAATGTCCACCCCGGGGTTTTCTCTGAGGCACCCTCAGAGTCATGCCCATGTGTAATCTAAACATGACAGCTCATAGTGCTGACGTCTGCGACTACAGACCCCATTTACATTCGTCTTGCAATATTTCAAGGAGCCTGCTTATCTCCTCTTTTATTCGAATAATATAACATTAATAATTATGAGCATTAACCCGATCTCACATTATTTTCAGTAATTACCAGTCTAAAGAATACAAACTAAAAGGTGATAAATAATACTAATGAACCACCCATTTATAATAATGTGCATGGACGATTTAAAAAAATACGCAAATAATAAAATTAACCTCAAGGTTTTTCTTTCTGTTTTTTTTGACATGGTATTCATAATTTTGACCTTCAAATTTTGTTACTCAAAATCACGGATGTCTATCCTATCCTCCGTGCTCAAAATCATGCTCAGAATTTACTATGCTCAGAATTATGATACACACAGAGTACTTCTTTACTACTTTAATTCTTTATTTATTTATGCCATTAACATTAGTTTATTATTTTAATAAGTTATTATTATTATTTAATGTACTATTATATACTTATTGTTCTATTCTTAATATACGAGTACTATTCGTGTAATCTTGTTTTTGGATGTACCTATGTTTGAATTTTGATCGTAATGTATGGTAAATGGTATTAGTACACCAGCCGCGGCATCGGTAGAATATGCTGGGTAAACACTGTAGCCCAGTATTTACCTTCGTTGCGATGTTGGTAAATGTTTCCAGTCTGCTAGATTCTATACCTAGGACCTAATGTACGCAGATGACACCACCACTTATTTCAATGTCCAACGATATTCGATTGCGATCAGCTTCGACATGATTTAAATGCACTTAATTTATATTAATATATAATAATATGTTGACAATGATGCATCTTGCAAATTCCATTAAATCCTGAGCTTATATGACAGACGAGGACATCTACACACACTTCTACACTCACCCAAGAGCCTGTTACTCACACTGTTTCTTTATAAAAATTTTACCTATTGAAATGATAAATAGTCTGCAACATAGGCGTTAAAGAACTGATATATATTATAAAAGATAAAAAACTGATCCGCACACAATGTTGAAATAACCCGGTTATGGATAATACACATTGAAATTATTTCAAATATAAGAGCCACAAAAGTAATAACTAAAAGCTTACGCAAGCTGCGATAAAAATGGACTTAACGCATACAGAAACAGGCAGAGATTCACACAGCCCACTGTGACAATCTTCAGCAAAGTGTTAGGAAAGTGTTTTGTAGTGAGGGAACTGATGCTTCCAAAGGTGAATTTCGAAGGTATTGATATTCCGTTCAGTACATCTGTTAAGAATCTGGGACTCGTAATGGACCAATGTCTTAGTTGGGATTTACAATTTCAAAACACTAGACGAAAGAAAACTTGAAGGTTAAAAAAAAAACTTGAAGGTCTGCTCGATAAGATTAGCGAACTGGAAATAGATTGCGTCATTGTGGGCGACTTTAATATTAACTGTATTGGAGACGTGAACAATGATCAGAAACGGTTGACTGACACACTGTCAGCCCATGACATGATCAACTCGGTAGATTTTCCCACTCGAATAACAGCGCGTACTTCGACATGTCTTGACCACTTATACACGAACTTAGTTCCGCATAGCATAAGTGCGTCTCCTGTGACCACTCATCTAAGCGACCACGTCGCTGTCCGCGCAGAGGTGACGCTAGACTGGGATCCACCAGAACCTCTAACTAAAATATCAAGAAACTTCGCTCCAATATATTGTGATAATTTTGTCTCCTCTCTTGGAGGCGTAGACTGGGACGACACTATAGCACGTAACAGCTTCAGTCTTGATACACTAACAACGGCCATAATTAATGTCATCGTTAGTAAGTTCGAGATTTGCTTCCCACTTAGGAAAATTAACATTAAAAAACGTAATCAATCATGGATCACTAATGACATCGAGAATTTTAGACAGTTAGTATTTGAGTTGATTGACATCCGAAATAAAAATAAAAATATTGACATTGCTGATAGTGAATTTAAAAATAATCTAATAATCGACATTAACTCTAAATATGAATATTTAATTAATCTAGAACGCTCTAAATTCTATAGTGATATATTAAAAGGTACTAAAAATACAGCGAAATCGATGTGGGGTATATTAAATGAGCAAAGAGGTAAATCGAACAAATGTAATTTAGATTTTACAGATATAGTTAAAACTTCCACCAACTTGCCTTTTCCAACAAAGAAGGATGCAGTAAATGCCATGAATGCCAGGTTTGTTGGCGCGGCCGCTGCGTGCGGAGCGCCGCCGGCTGACCCGGCCCGCGTGCAGCGCACCCTGAGAGCGGTGCGCCCGCCGGCGGACCGCTCGCTCAGACTGCGCATGTTCACGGTGGACGAGGTTTTTAGCATCATCACTAAAAAGATATCGCCCAAACCGTCAAAAGATGCATACGGACTTTCCATGAAATTCCTAAGCATGGCAGCAGCTCCTCTAGCGCCAGTGCTGGCAGGATTATTTAACGCGTTTATACGTCACGGCGTGTATCCCACCCCGATAAAATTGAGCAAAGTGTCACCGTTGTTTAAAGGCAAAGGGAAACGCCAGGATATAGACGCCTATAGACCAGTGTCTATAATCCCCGTGGTAGCAAAGGTGTTAGAAAACGGAATTAGCTCGCGATTAACGGAGTACCTGATTAATACGAACGCGCTGTCGGACCGTCAGTACGCGTATCGTGCGGGCCGGTCTACCACGAGCCTGACTCGCGAGGTGGTGCGCCGCGTGATGTGTGCCCGGGAGAGGAAGCAGCATGTAGCAGTGCTGTGCTGCGACCTCTCGAAGGCGTTCGACGTCGCAGACCACACAATTCTAGCACTGAAACTAGATTACTACGGCATACAGAATAGGACACTCGGAATACTGTGTGATATGATGCGGGGCAGGTCGCAAGTAGTCGTGGGAGACGCGGGCCGGGAGCGGTCGGACCCACTTCCGTTATCTATGGGCGTAGCTCAAGGATCGGCCGTGTCTAATATACTGTTCTCATTACTGCTAAACGACTTGCCTGACGTAGTAACTGCGGCCGACGTGCTTATGTACGCGGACGACGTCGCGGCAGTGGTTACAGCACCGTCCGTTGACGTGCTCGAACGACGACTGAACGAAGCGGCGCGACAACTCGCCTCATGGTTTCGTGACAGTGGACTAGTTTTAAATTTGACTAAGACCCATTACATGCATTTCTGTCTGGGCGGACATCGGCCGCGGAAGTTGCAGGTCTATGCTGAAAGTGGGACTGAGCTGCATCAGTGCGACACCACCACATTCCTGGGCTTCGAGCTGGATAGAGCTCTCACCTGGGTGTTTCATATCGATAGGGTCTGTGGAAAGCTAGGCAGTGCATGCTTCGCTCTCTATAGGCTTTCTCGCTTTCTTCCCGAGAGTGTGGTGCGGTCGTGCTACTTCGCGACGGTGCACTCGGTGCTACAGTACAGCACGGAGCTCTGGGGCCGTGCTGCGGAGTGGCTGCGCGTGTTTAGAATGCAGAAGCGTGCCGTGCGTGCTGTAGCTCGTATTAAATGGTCCGATTCTGCCCGGCCATATTTCAAACAGTTAGGTATACTGACACTTCCATCTATGGTAATCTACCAGGTGGCAGTGTATGTTAGACTGAACCCTGACTTGTTTGCAAAAAATGGAGACTACCATCCGTTCAACACACGCCGCGCGGGGAAATTGGCGTCTGTATCACGCAACAAGGCAAAATCTGATAAGCTGACGCATGTCATGGGCCCATCAGTTTACAACAGACTTCCTGATACAGTAAAGCAGGCACCGAGTCCTGCTTCTTTTAAAATAAGACTAAAGAGCTGGCTTATCGACCAGGCCTTCTATACATACGGCGAATTTATAAATTCTGTAAAGGATTAATTATTTTATTCATTATATGTTATTATATTATTTTCTTTTTATTATATTGTTGACATTATTATTATTTTAAGTGATTTCGAGTATTTACAATTGACATGTATGATAATAATATGAATAAATGAATATGAATATGAATATAATATGAATATGAATATGAAAGCTGTATGCAACAGGGGCTTCACTTAGAAGACTACGTAATTTTCTCCCCATTACCACTAAAATTGCCCTCGTTCAATCTCTCTTACTTCCTATTCTTGATTATGCTGACGTCTGCTATTTAGACCTTAGAGGGGACCAGCTAATTAAGCTTGAGCGTCTCCAAGACTTTTGTATAAGATTCATTTTTGGCCTACGTAAATATGACCACGTATCTCGGTTTCGCTCTAAGCTCAAGTGGCTTCCTATTCGTTTTCGCCGGAATACTCACATCCTTTCTCTTCTTTATAATATTATTTTTAATCCATGTACTCCACGTTATCTTAAAGAATGTTTTAACTCCTTCCATAGCTAAATACTCTTTCTCTTAGGTCATCAGAAAAACTATACCCTCAGTTTTCCACCTCACAGTTCTGTGTTATTTGACAAATCCTTTACAGTAAGATTCGTCTGTGGCACTCTCTACCTAAGGACATTGGAGCATCTCAATCCATTCATATGTTTAAGGACAATTTAAAACAATTTTGTCTGTCATTCTAATTGGAGTCCCTTTATATTTATTTATTTACTCTGTTTCAAGTGTATTATTTAGTGTTGTACTGTTTTAGCTGCATAAGATTAGTTTTCGCTTAATATTTGAGTCACTAGGTACTTATATAAGTTAGTTAAGTTTATTTATAGGTATATATGTAAGTGATTAGTGTTTAGAGTTGTTAAATACGCCCATCATTAGTCACATGTTCTATCCTCTCCATCTTAAGGTTGTCTGGAAGAGATCGCTATTAGCGATAAGACCGCCCATTGTAACACATTATTCTTAAGTTTACTTTGTAAGTTAGTTTTCAAAAGGTGTAACAATAAAGAGTTTATCTATCTATCTATCTATTACTGAACCGCCCTTTTCCTGAGGGTCTTCGGTTAGAGTTCAGTTCAGTAATACAGCAGTACCATAGAACAAATATAGTACAAGTACAGAAGATGCACTCTCTGATAGCAAAGATGCGAGATCAAACCAAGTCACAAAGTCGGCAACGTTCAAGATATGCTACACGCCTGGGGTGCGACCTTGATTTGCGTCACAGAATAAACCAATAGTAACAGGGAACAGCGTGTTGCGCACCGTAGAATGCACTGTAAGTCCGCCGCGCAGCGAGAGTCTGTATAACTCGGTCAGCTTGCGGGCCGTCAGCTGTCTCTAACTGTAAGGTCAGCGTTGTGGGAAAACAAATTGAATTGTAAGTAAAGGCGCGCGTCAGTCAGATAAAGACCGCGCGCGACACTTTTGGCTGAATCTGTCACTCACGTGGTGTCGCGGAGGTACTAGCATTTCCACAGCTACAGCGCGGAGTGCGACAGCCCTGGTAGCAAAGCAATAGTGAGTCCATCGATAAAAGGAAAACCTCAAAACCAAATAAGTCAATCAAAATATTCAATATAATCCATCGATTTATTAATCAAAATAACCTCTTATAAAGATAAACTAATATCCTTATAGAAAAACGCGTAACTAAAGCGTATGCGCACGGCCCCTTATATCGTCCCGCGGTCGACTCCCAAAACGGTATGCAGATTAGCAGTAGCACACTAGTCTCTCATTCTCGTGCCTTAAAATATTTATTGTATACATCATTTTATACATAAGTTGTATATATAGTAATGGCGCGCGACTTGCCGCCTCGTGCCTCAACGTCGCGGTCGCACCGTTGCGTCTCTCTATCTCTCTCTTTCTGCCTCACTCGGAACACTCGCTCGAGCCCGCCTGGTAGCGGTTCACAACCGTACGGTAATTAATAATTATCGTACATGTGCGATAATTTAGGCCTCCGTACGATATACGATAGGAACACTATTTATTAGATATGCGATAATTTACATCATCATGCCGCAAAATATGAGGATTATGCTAATAGTAACAGTGCAATAACAAATACGATTGGTTTTAGCTTACAGCGCCATCTATTGGCTAATTTCTTTCTTCTTTTAAGCAACTGTGTGAGGTTTTACAATCTACCTGTACCCTTAGTTAATCTTCGTGACATACTACCAAAACGCTCACTCATGGACAAAGCATACTTCAAAACTGACGACTGCCTCGCGGTCAGAAAAACATGGCAAGATCATTTATTAATATTATCCACTTCACTTGACAATATTTGATTTGTTACTTATTATTAATTTGATGTTTGCATTTATATATTTCACATTATTAGCTGTTTGATAATATTAGCGCTCATAAGTGCACCTTGTGTACTTACATGAAATATAAATGAATGCAATGAATTGAATTGAATCTTTCTTAGAGACATTTGCCGCCGCTTCATGCGTCAATGATTTCTCTGGTTGCTACGCTAGCGTCTGCCAACCAACGAACGTTATTGATATCGTATTGGCATGTCTATATTTAATGTAGGTACGTAATGTAATTCTGTATACACAACCTGGCACAAAGTTATAATTAGTAATAGGGTTCCGTTGGTACCCTTTGCCTGCCTTAAATGCTTTCATGTATGAGTGTTATCATTCTGATAGTACGATAATTTCTTCACTTCAGGTTGTGCTCCCTGCGGCTGGCCGCGCCTCAACATTTCGACAACGAATTAGTTAAATGTGAACACTACTCATGTTGTGCCCCGCGACCACACCTCCGCGAATCGTAATAATTTGTGTTTTACAGTCTTATTCTGTAACCGTACCCATTAATATACCTACTGTGTTGAATTGGAACACGGACTTTTTATTCGTCTCCACTATCCCCATATAATTCTTTTCAAAGTGTCTAACTAGCAATAAATTATTTATATTCTTATTTTTGCACAAAACCTAAACACTATCGGAACTCAGGAACTAATTACACCGCCGTCCGCCATTAAAGTAAAAAAAAGCTAATTCTTTTTTTTATACCTTTTTATACCTAGTATTCTGGGTGATCAGTAATCACCACTTATTTTTCGTCACTATCCAAAGTATCCAAACTTTAATCCGACTCCACTAACTCATCAGTCTTTAAGAGTCTTTATCATATATTCTGAGGGCCCGGTGGCGTAATCGGGAGAACGTTCGGCTTTGATGCCGTGGTACCGAGTTCAAACCGCCGTGCACCAATGGATTTTTCTATCGAAAAATTTATGTGCGCTTCTCACAGTGGCCCTCCGGTGAAGGAAAAACATCGTTAAGAAACCAACAAAACCCCCGCATGGTGGTAGGACACTATCTAGTGTCCGCCTGGCCAGCTACCACCCTCAAGTTAGAAAATCTGTCACCAAACATCTTATGTGTTCCGGCAGCTATCCTTGAGAGCCAGTTCCCATTCTAGGCCTAGCGTGCTTACCATCTTCGACCGCATCATCACTTACCAACAGGTGAGATAGTGGTCAAACGCTAGCCTATAACGTATAAAAAAAAAAAAAAAATTAAAATCAAAATGTATTCTTACTGTTCACGGTAAGTATACCTTCTTCATCATTTCATTTATCAATTCATATACTTTAAATTTTGTCTATAGACATTTACTTCATCACATATCTTTCGGATAAGATTGAACATTTATAGTAAGCTTTATGCGTGAATACTTGACCTTACTTTATGATTGAGTATTTATAGTCTGTGACACTTTATATTTTATTATCCATCTATGTGCCGTTGTCTATTGTGTATTGCACACTAATCTGTGGTTTTTATTAAATTCCAAAGTTGTATTAGGGATGACAAAAATTAATTCTTATGTGTCGATATATCGTATCGATACGCAATACAATAGTGTCCCGGGTCCCCCTTCCACAGATATATCATAATTATCATGTCCGTATCTCAAGCATTTCGATCGATACGTGCATAAGGAATGTAATTTTACAATGTTTAAAAGAAGAAGCTATAATTCTGGTTATTAGACCAAACATAATCATTGTGTATTAAATGACTTTGGAATACAATTCTTCAAGACGTGATAATATATAATTCAATCATATTATATTATTATCATGACCTTACTGCTAATTTAAAAACTTAAGTGAATAGCAATTCATTTGTATTTAATTACCTAGATTTTAAATATTATTGATATCTTGATGATTTTGATGTATGAAATATAATTCTAATTTAATTTAAATTTTATGTGTACGCTTTCACATGTCATAAAACGACAAAATAAATGGACTTATAATGACGAACACCTAAATTTTAACTCTATTTTTGGTGAAGTAAACCTTTATTTGATTTCAGTGTATATCTATGCATAATCATGCTTTTGTATTGTATTTTACATTAGATATATTAATAGTTCAATTTCTTTGTTCAAAGAAGAAAATAATATTTAACTGTAGGTAATAAGTCATGGTTTCCAGTTTCCACTGATTAGCATGAATATTGTATCTTATGTCAATATTGTTAATGGTACTTATTTCATATTACGAATACCTGACAATATGGTCAATAGGACTATTTATCACCAGTTTGCTATGATATAATATAGCAGCGTATCGTAAGGCCAGCACATCGTTTAATGCTGTATCGATATTTGGTTTCGATATATCGAATTGTTTGCGGCATCCCTAAAATCCTTATTTTGATCTATAATAATAATGATTTTGGGTTTTGGCGGGAACGTGGAAAAGTGTGTGTGGTCTCATTGTGTTTTTTCCTAAATCTTGTGTTCTTCCGCGAGTTAATGTGTAATAAATATGGATTATTAACCATTAAGTGCCGGTGAATGAGTGCGAGTGTAGGGAAACAGCACAATGTTGAAAAACATGCTATTTGCGTTCTCACCAAAATTCCACTGAAAATCTTCAGTAAACACCATATCTTTACTGAAGGTATGACTTCGACTAGACTTTTACTTGAAAACTGACCTGAAATGTGACTTTAACCCATCTCTACGACTTAAATTCATAAAAACAAAGAATTTCAATACTTGACACTGGCTAAATACACTAATCGTGTGGAGCCATAATAAAACTAAAAAAAAAAGATTTTAAAAAAGCGCGGGAAACGTCGAATTAGGCGGGAGTCTTTTTTACAATGCGATTTTTTATTATTTGTTTTAAGTAGTAAAAAGGATCAGTTAAGCTACAATTACCTGTTTGTATTGTTAAAGAGTGTTTAAATTATATTTTAAGTATATAGTTTTATCGGACTAGGTAAGTTTTATATATTTATTTTTAAATGAACGAGCCGCCCGACTTGATGGACCCGGGGGGCACTGTCCCTCCGGCTATTAATTTTGTTACAATCCCCAGCACAATTGTGGTATCTACTGAATCGGGCATGGAAACTGATGGGTCTTATACTCAATGTACTGGTCGTAAAAGGAGCCACTTACATAAAATATGTAAAAATTGTAACAAAAAGAAAAGGAAACATTCGCAAGCTATCGATGGTAAAATGGGATGTCGCTGTAGTACCGGCATAGTTAGCACAGATAGCGAAACGAATGTAGTTACTAATACTTCTCAGGAAAATGATTTACTAGCATGTATCCCGACAGCTAGCAATGGTCCAGGTCTTCAAGTGTATACACCTGTAGCACGTTCAATTTACCAGTCCAATGATAGCGCTCCGTTTGTAATACATGTCCAAAAGGAAACAAATTCGCCCGATGACGGTTCCACTCTCCACCCGGTCTCCTTTGGCAAGTTCCTCAAACGCAATGCCTTTAAAAACATCGTGAATGGATCTGTTAAAAGGATAGGTAGGAATAGAATTTCGCTTGCATTTAGCGACTTTAACGATGCTAACTCATTTTTAGCCAGTAATAGTTTAGCATCCAATAAATTCAAAGCGTTTATTCCTTCATTCAATGTGACTCGAATGGGTGTCGTTCGTGGTGTCCCATCAGAGTGGTCACCCGAGGAAGTGATGGAAAACATTTCAGTACCTGATGGTTGCGGTAAAATATTGAAAGTGAGGCGAATTAATTTCAAAACCATAGTCGATGGTTCACCGATTTGGAAGCCTACACAAACAATAGTTATAACTTTTGATGGCCAAGTTCTCCCCAAAAGAATTTTTATTTGCTACAATTCTCTACCAGTTGATTTGTACACTTACCCGACTATCCAATGTTTTAAATGCTGCCGCTTTGGACACACAAAAATGCAATGCCGTGCTCAACCTAGATGCCTAGATTATAAGTGCGGAAACGATCATTCAGGTGACTCTTGTGATGGTGATGAAGATAATGCGTCATGCTGTTTATGCTCTGGCTCTCATTACGCCATTAGCAAAACATGCCCAGAGTTTAATAGACAGAAAAACATTAAAATTGCTATGTCTGAAAAGTGTATTTCTTATGGTGAAGCAGCTAAATTACTTCCTCCTGTCGTTAAATCTTATGCTGATATAGTAAATTCTGTCCCTCACACTCAAACCGCTCATCCAACTTCTTACATAACAAACAATACACCTAAAACACCTTTAACCTCTTACAGAAAAACAGTATTTAATAATCGACGTACCACAACTAAACTAACTAAAGGTTTCGACCAAGTGGCCCACAACAAGATTATTAATGAGTATAATAATATGCCGTCCCCACAAAATGGATGTGCGTTAAATACAAAAAATTACGATCCTTCCATGATGTCAACTACAGATATCATTCAGATTCTGGTAGAAACCCAGACACAGTCTAAAATAAATATACCGACCAACGTTGCCCCAATAATAGAAATGTTTAATGTACACAAAGCCATTAAAAATGGCAGCCTTCAAAGCAGTGGAACCGCAAAGTTCCTAAAAAAGTGAAGTAATATATGTAATAAACAAGTACTTACAATACTTGTTTATTTTCTCTCTCAGAGACCAGCTTAACAGGCTCCGCTTTAAAAATCGACGAATTTTTTTCTTTAAGGGAAGGGATGATGGATTGAATGGGTACAGCGGTGCTGCCTTACTCATCAGAAATACTATCCCTTTCTCCTTTATGTATTTACCAACTTTATAAATTTGACTATGGGGATCTTATTTTCTGCTTGCTCCAAATTTGACCGTAGCTCCTTTTACGACATACTGATATCTCAATCATCAAAGCTTTTCCTTGTACTTGTATGAATCCATAATTTATATAGAACTTTGTCCGATCTTATTGTTTGTCATAACTACTATAAAATTGTAAATATGATTTTAGTGTGTGTAACATATAATGTTGTGAATTTAAATGTGTATATTGTAAATATTGTAATATATCTAAATTTTTCCTTAACTTTTATGTACTGATCCATTTTACTATCTATAGAACAACTTTTCCAAATTCCGTTAACTAGATTTTTACACTTTTCGCGTTAAACGTTTCTCCGCTTTTGTGTACAAAATACATAACTATAACAATGCACAAGTTATCAAGCAAGATTAAAACGAGACTCTGGCAAATGCATCAAACGTGCGGAGCCAAAATCCCATGATTGGGGAAAAAAGAAAAAAAAAATGATTTTATGTATCATGAATACATGTTTAGGTATGAAATGTACAAGTGGAACTAAAAAAATATATAACTCTGTCCCAATCATATATATTCTCTAATCGTGCAGGCTCATCTCACCCCTGCGAGCATCGATTCATTTATCATTATCACAGTTTTAGTCATTATCATAGTCGTCTTAGCATTAGCAAGCCCGTTCCAATTCACTCCTCTGTTCCTCATTGGAACATCTTTCAGAACCGAGCCAGCTACCCATATTATAGTGATCTGTGTCAGAACTTAGGCAACAGAGACACATAATCACTTTCAGTTCAACAGAAATTTAGTGGTTTAATCTAGGGAAGGTACGTATTTACGTTACAAGGTTTTAAAACCTGGTTTATGCTTGCAAGTACGCCAACCAGGGTCCGACCTTAATGACTTGCAAGACTTAAAAGTATTTTATTCAACAACTCACTCGTTAACTTGGAAGTCCTTTTTTATGTAACGCTATATTGCGCCTTATTTATTATAAATAATAAGAGTCAATTTTCTATGCAAGTATTTTCAATTCCTACGCTTGGAAGTATTTCATTTTTATACACACGGTATTCGCCTCTATTCTCTTAAGCACATGGATCAAATTCCTATGCAAGTATTTCGGCTAGTCTGAGTCGCATCGGACGCGCCCATCTCATACGAAATACTTTGAAGGTTTTTGCAACTTGCAAGTCTTAAAAGTTTGTTTTTATTGTGAACGCTATATTGCGCCTTATACCGACAAGAATAAGGGTCAATTTTCTATGCAAGTATTTTTGATTCCTACACTTGGAAGTATTTCATTTTTATACACACGATATTCGCCTCTATTATGTTAATGCATGTATTAAATTCCTATGCAAGTATTTTAGCCGGGCTCGATAAATACTTGAAAGTATTTTGAACCCTGGTTTTCAGCCCTGGTAGTTGATGGTGGTCGTACTAGGTAGCCCTGGTACTGGATTTATCAAGTACGACCCATCGCTAGTTTAATCATAAATCTCGATTGAACCAAACTTCGTTGCGCCTAGCGCCTTTGTTCCATGAAGAGTAGTAGGCTTCTGCAGGCCGCCGAACTCCTGTTACGCCATGTTCCGCCCGACACTCGGACGATTCGCCTCGTACGCGTCGTGAGCTTTATGCCACTTCTGAAATAATAAAAATCTGTATTCATCATCATCATCATCGTCAGCCTGTATCAGTCCACTGCTGGACATAGGCCTCTCCCAAGACGCGCCACCGAGCCCGATCTTCGGCTCTTCTCTTCCAGTCACTGCCCACCGCTTTGCGTATGTCGTCGCTCCACCTGGTCACAGGACGTCCTACGCTACGTTTGCCGATTCGCGGTCTCCACTCTAGGACAAGTCTGCCCCAACGGTTATCAGTCCTGCGGCAGATATGACCAGCCCACTGCCACTTCAGCTTGCTAATCCGTTGAGCTATGTCGATAACTTTAGTTCTCTGGCGAATTACTTCGCTCCGGATTCGATCCCGCAGAGAAATACCGAGCATAGCTCTCTCCATAGCTCGCTGAGCGACTTTAAACTGGTGGACCAGTCGGACTGTGAGTGTCCACGTCTCGGCTCCGTATGTCATCACAGGTAGGACGCACTGGTTAAAGACTTTTGTCTTTAGACACTGTGGTATAGGCGACGAGAAGACTCGACGGAGTTTTCCGAATGCTGCCCAGCCCAGCTGAATTCTTCTCTGGATTTCCTTCTCGAAGTTATGTTTTCCTAGTTGGAGCGTTTGCCCTAGGTAAACATACTTAGTGACAACTTCGAGTGGGATTTCATCTACGGCAATCGGTTCCGGAACAACGTGCTCGTTGTACATGACTTTGGTTTTGTCCAAATTCATCCGGAGACCGATGCTACGAGAAGAATCAGCTAGGCCATTCAACATCCTTTGTAGGTCCTGCAGCGTCTCTGCCATAATGACGATGTCATCTGCGAATCGTAAGTGAGAGATGTACCTGCCGTTGATGTTAATGCCACGATCTTTCCAGTCCAGCGTCTTAAACATATCCTCCAAGGCGTTAGTGAACAGTTTCGGGGATATGACGTCCCCCTGTCTCACTCCTCGACGCAGGTGGACATGTTTAGTTCGCTGGTTCTGTACTTGTACAGTCATCGTTGCGGCATTATATAGACATCTCATCACTTCGATATATCGCCAGTCGACTTGGCAACGCTGCAAGGACTCGAGAACAGACCAGGTTTCGATTGAGTCAAAGGCCTTCTCATAGTCCACAAATGCTAAGCACAGGGGCCGATTATACTCTTCGGTCTTCTGTACAATCTGCCGCACCGTGTGGATGTGGTCTATGGTGCCGTAACCGCTTCGAAACCCGGCCTGTTCCGGAGGTTGAAACTCGTCGAGTCTTCGCGCAAGACGGTTCGTGATGACCCTTGAAAACAGCTTGTAGACATGGCTCAGAAGCGAAATCGGGCGATAGTTTTTCAATAGGGTTTTGTCTCCTTTTTTGAAAAACAAAACCACCATGCTTCTGTTCCATGCCTGTGGAGTTCTCCCAGTAAAAAGAACGGAATTAAATAGCTGCTGCAGCTGTTGAACTGCTGGAGCTCCTCCGGCTTTTAAAAGCTCCGTTGTGATTCCGTCTTCTCCTGGGGCTTTTCCATTTTTGAGTTGTTTAAGGGCCATCACGATTTCGTCTCGGCTAATTTCGGGCAGATCTTCTGTGAAGTGGCGGGTTAAGGTGGCTCTAGAATCCTCAGTATCGGGTTCGGGCCTTGAAGCATGCGATGCGTAGAGCTTGCCGTAGAAGTCTTCAACTTCCGACAGAATCTCCGGCTTGGATGCGACGATGTTCCCCGTTGACGTTGTCAGCTTTGTGAGGTGGCTTCTACCCAGAGGTTGGACGAACACTTTCGACCCCCGATTCTGCTCAATTGATTCTTTAATCAAGAGCGTGTTAGAGGATCGGAGGTCGCGTCGTACCAGCTTCTTTATGGATTTGTTGCGCACCAGGTTAGTTGACAAAGCTGACAAAGGGTCTGTTCGTCTCTCTTCCATTAGCCGAAGTGTTTCTGCCGAGAGTTTGGACTTTTTGCCCGTACGCTTGCTCTCGCAAAACTTCGTCCCTTCATCCCTGAGGATTTCCACCACTTCTTCGAGTTTCTGGTCTACGTCATCTGTGGTTTCCAAGGCAGCGAATCGATTTTCCAATTTTAATTGGAATGTTTCGGACCCAACAACGGTTTGGAGTAGGTTCGGACGGAGCGTAGACTTCATCAATCGGAATCTCTCGGCTTTAAAGTCGATATCCAGAGTGCCTCGTACAAGTCGGTGATCACTTCCAGTATTAAACCTAGTGATCACTGAGACGTCTCTGAATATGCGCCGTTTGTCCGTAATGATGAAGTCAATCTCGTTTTTAGTCACAAAGTCGGGGCTTTGCCACGTCCATTTCCTTTGGGGCTGTTTCTTGAAGAACGAGTTCATCAAGAAAAGCCCCTCTCTCTCGAGGAAATTGACGAGCATTTGTCCCCTGTGATTCCTACTCCCAAATCCGTGTGGTCCTATAGACGATTCGCCGCAAGTTTGTACTCCCACTTTGGCGTTAAAGTCTCCCATGACAACGTTGTAGTGAGCCTTGGAGGTGGTGTGTAAAGCTCTGGAGATATCTTCATACATGCTCTCCACCTCATCATCCAAGTGTGTCGAGGTCGGTGCGTAGACCTGGATAACCTTGAGGCTGTACCTCTTGGTTAACTTAATTATGAGGTACGCTACCCTGGTCGACACACTGGAGATTTCTACAACGTTGTCACTGAGAACCTTGTTGACCAGAAACCCGACGCCGCCTTGGGATGGCTGATCTCCTTCTCTGTAGTACATAAGATGGCCCGATTCTAAGGTTATGGTGTCCTCTCCCTGTCTTCGGACTTCACATAACCCCAGAATGTGCCATCTTATGTGTTTCAGCTCCTCCTCTAGCTGCGCCAGATGATCGTCCAGCCGAATCGTGCGTCCATTGTACGTTGCGAGGGTCAGTTTGTTCTGGCGGCCTACCGTAACCCGGGGATTCTTAGCACCCCCTGCCCTGCCGTTACCGTGACCGCCGCCGTGGTCAGGAATAGCAGGGCGGCCGGGAACTGGGGGCCGCGGCTTATTGTGACTTTCCATTTTATGCATGCATCCCTTGGGAGGGATATGCCCTAATCGCCATGCTGGGCAGGCGTGTTGGCGATCGCAGGACGTAGCTTCTCGCACCGGTGACGCTGCTGCCCGTCACCGGCCTGTAGAATTTGGCTACGCCATAGATATGAAATGGTTATACCGCCATTTGTCGGTCGCCAGAGCCCCGTCTGTTGGTCAGCAGGATGCACCACGGGCAGGTGAGGTTGGCTGGGAGCACCGAGGTCGTATTTGTGCTCCCTTACATCCCTTAAAAATTTTATAAATCATATATATTCATATAATATATAATATAATATATTAATATTAATATATATTAAAAATCTGTATTACAATTTATAAACAAGCATTTATTTTCGCTCATAATACAATACTGATCTCCCCGTCCCCCTCTTTTACTCTGTAATCACAGAGTTCGTAGTCGATCTTCTATTTTTCACCGCTAGAGGCGCCACCCACTCGGTTAGACGCACCATGCAGGTTTTATTACAGCAAAACGCTAACACAAGCATTTATTTTCGCTCATAATACAATACTGATCTCCCCTTCTTTTACTCTGTAACCACAGAGTTCGTAGTCGATCTTCTATTTTTCACCGCTAGAGGCGCCACCCACTCGGTTAGACGCACCATGCAGGTTTTATTACAGCAAAACGCTAACAGTAGCTACTTCCCTGACACGCCGCAATGTCCACGTGGCTTGATGGCAACTCCAAAGTTCAACTTCACTCGTCCGCACGCAAAGTTATCCAAAATGTTTATTACGACTGCGCCCGGTTGCGCACGAGTCGTGTATAATCACAAATTCACAAATTCCAAAAGTCGCGTCCCAAGGGGATCTAATTAACGCGTTTTCAACAAAATCTATTGGTAATTATTCGACCCGTGTCGTTTTTTATTGCATACCGATGCCAAAAGCAAACACCAATTGTCCGAATGAATGAGGGACAGAGTTGGGCAGAAGTGTTCGAAATTGCTCAAACTTCTTTTAATAAAATATCATCCTGGCTCAGGAACAATCTTCTTACATTAAACGTAGACAAAACTAAATACATTACATTCTATATCCGTAATCCTGGGCAAAATGATCACTTGAGTCTACATAGTCATACAACAACTTCTTGCCAGTCTTATTTAGCCCCTACATGCAACTGTCCCAAAGTCGAAAAGGTAGATTGTATCAAATATCTTGGCATCACCATTGACAATAAACTCACCTTCGCGCCACATATTAAAGACCTCTCTAACCGGGTTCGCAGGCTCACAGCTGTTTTCAGGTCAATACGAGATAGTGCAGACTGGGAAATAATTCAAATGCTGTATTTCTCCCTATGTCAATCAATAATAACGTACTGTCTGACTGCATGGGGAGGTACAAGCGAGTCACATTTGATTCAACTTGAACGAGCACAGAGAGGAATACTAACGTGCAGCAAGCGTCGTCCTATGAGATTCCCGACGGTTGACATTCATATAGAATGTCAAGTTCTTACAGTTCGGCAGCTTTACATACTACATGCGATATTATATCATCACACTCTGGTTAAATATGACCCAGCTTCAAAAAAGAGACCTTCCCATGACGTATGTCCCACCCAAACAGCCAACACAGCATTTGCTGACAAATTTATTGATTCACTTGGACCTTTCCTTTACAACACAATTAACAAAACAACACACTTCTACGCTTTAAATTCATACGAAACGAAACAAAAAATCTTCAGACTCCTAATAATCCTAATCCTCCTCATCCTAATAGACAAAGACTACACCGCTACTGAATCCATCCTACAACCGATCAAATAAAAGCACATATACGCACACACTCACACACACACAAAATCTACACACCCACACACACACACACCTACACACACGCAGACACACACACACACACACACCACAAACAATAGACCTAATTTATAAGTTATAATTTAGTTAATTAACTCAGATTACAAATTCAGATCACAATGAATAGTAGATTAGTAGCCGAGGGCTGTAAGGCATCAATTGCAGCCCGAGATATTTAGGCGCACGAGCGCAGCGTGGGCGCCTATAGTTCGAGGGTGCAATTGATGCTTACACCCGAGCTAACTACTCTGCTTTACATCTCGATTGTGAGGTAAGTAGAAAAAAACCGGCATTACAAGAATAAAACATTTTATTAGTTAAAATTTATATTGAAATGAGAACAATTTTCAAATTTTAGGGACAGGTGTTTTTTGGGTATGTTAATAGTTTGAGATTGTGATATTTTTTGGTCATGGACAAAATCTGACGGGATGAAGCTTTCTTCAGCAGAAATTGATGGTTGCGGATCATCTCTTGAGAAAGATGTTCTTTTTTTGAAAGCTGAATAGTTTCCTTTATTTGGTTAGTAATTTTACTTTTATTTTGTATTGAATCTCCAATGTAACCTTCAGCCACCTTGCTGGATTTCCACCCACCGTGCCTTTTTATAGTGGTTAAGTTAGCCCAGCATCCGTTCGATATTTAAAATTGATGACTATTATACTCATACGAAGACAAGGCTGAATAGCGAAGCGACCTCTTTTGTCATTGGGCTGAATGCATGATGTCTATTGCCAGTATGATGGTTAGATGTACGCGAACTTTTTTTTAAATTACTTACTGCCCTAGGGCTTTTCTAGCTACATTATTACCCTAGAGCGCTAATTGGTTACCTACAAGCCCCATTTGGCGGTAATAAGGACCTACTTACCGAATATGAGACATGTAAATAAAATTGTTGTATACAAATGTAAATATATTACTTATATTAATCGTAATATAATGTAAATATATATATCAAAATGCATGTAACAATACACTATATTGTAATTTCTGGCAAAACAGAACAAACAGATGGAAGAGGCCTGGTGCTTATAATACGGGTTTAGAGCCTAGTTTAAGTACCAGGTGATTATTGATTTATTGTACGAGTATTAATGCCATTTTTTTCGCCAATAAACATTTTGATTTAAAAAAAAAAATGATTCACACAGCTAGGCGACGGCGCCATGGCAGTCACGAAGTGACAGACGTCAAAGTCATTTCGCTCTAACGTCACGCGCGCGTTGACGCATTATGCCATAGAGCAGGCAAATTTGGTACGGGACGAAACCACATGAGTAAAGAAGGAATAGAGACAAACCTTCTTAGGAATGGAAAAAATGTTTACCTATTCTTGTAGGGTTGGTACAAAAAAAAAAACCTGCTTTTTAATTTTTCAAGCTTCATCATTGTCGACAACAATGTATGTCGATCATGATCTTGAGATATCACGGAATGTCTTTTAATGTCATGATGTGCCATATGTCATGAAATGTCATAAATGTCACGAAATGTCATTCAACGTCATGATATGTCATAAATGTCATGAAATGTTACGAAATGTCATGAAATATTATTCAATGTCATGAAATGTCTCGAAATATCATGAAATATTATTCAATGTCATGATATGTCACAAAATGTCATGGAATGGGATGTGAGATGGCGCTGCTGTCATGTAAACATTAGCTCTGCACAAATTTTTTGTTATTAAATTAATTAACCAGCAATTATCGTCGAAACCTGTTAATATCAAGATATTATTGTATAACTGAGACGTAGTATTGTTCGTAGAAGAATTGAAGCAACACAATTTAAATAAAGTGAAAAGTTATTCAAGATACATTAAGTAACAGCAACAACAACAAGAAGTAAGTTGAAATTTGGACTAACCTGGATATAATGAAGATAATTTTATACAATACACTTTTGCAGTAATAAGACTGAGTATTTCATTGCATTCGTAAGAAATATTTGTATATTTTTTTCTTTGCAAATTTGATTGTGATAATATGAAATATTAATTAAAATAACCGACAACAGAACGAACTTTTGAATGACAGTGGCAGAAAATAATTGCTAAAGGCGAAACAAACGTATCAAGCATCAAACTTGTACTTAACGACATCTACCAAAAAACGTTTGAACTATTTGAGACATGAACTTCCTTGACAATATAACGTTCCGCCGTGCGCGCAACCAAGACTCCGAGCAAAATAACGACGACTGTACAACCTACACACTAGATGGCACTGCTAGTAGCATTCCAGATATTTCCTCAGATGACGACGAAAATACTCTTCAAGATAATAAAAATAAAAAACAAATTGAAACACTCGAGTTAAGCTTACATAATGCACATCAGCAAATACAAATGCTTTCTTTAGAAAATACGAAATTAAAACGTGAAAAAGACGACTTAAAAAACATTAACAAGCTGCTAAATAAAACTACATCTAACCAGAATATTTCAGTCACACCAACCACTGAAATGAACATAGATTTAGTAAATAATTTATCATAGAACCCTACACTGCCGCAAGCTACCATAGAAAATATCTCACAGATAAAAAATCTAGTCCAACCTATCGACATTGCAATGACTACAGAAACTTCATCTTCTATAATAGAAAAGCCTATTAAATCAAAACAACAACCTTCACATCGTAATAAAATATGCATATTGAGTGCAAATAACACCAATAAAATCCTAACAATCGCTGAAGCAACCATTGGTAGTAGTGTAAAATCAGATATGTGCCATTACCTATATCCTCATTGTGGGACTAAACAGCTTCTACATAGGCTAAAAGAGAAGACAGAAGGATTAACACTGCAAGATTTTTGTATCATAATGATTGGAGACGACGACTTTACCGATTTTAAAAATTATGGGGACATAATTACATATATAAGACCCCCCGCCCACGGGCGACTTTTTGTAGCGATGCAGTCGCGATGCTCTCGCGCGTAGCATCGATACAGACGCGAAGCAGTCGCTAGCTGTGTGCCCTCGCCCACGGGACCAGATTCAGTCGCGATGCAAACGCGATTCGGTCGCGATGCAAACGCGATTCGGTCGCGATGCAAACGCGATTCGGACGCGATGCAAACGCGATCAAACACGCGCCGCGCCACACTCCCTGCCCCCTCCGTTTTCTCTACCGATGTCGTCCGACGCGGTCGCGCGTTTGTATCGATGCAATCGCGATGCAGTAGCGCGTTAGAAGCGCGACGCGGTCGCGCGTTTGTATTGATACAATCGCGATGCAGTAGCACGTTAGTAGCGCGACGCGATCGCGCGTTTGTATCGATACAATCGCGATGCAGTAGCACGTTAGTAGCGCGACGCGGTCGCGCGTTTGTATCGATACAATCGCGATGCAGTAGCGTGTTGCAAATGCGACTAACACGCGTTAGAAGTGATGCTGTCGCGCGTTTGCTTAACGCGCGACTGCATCGCTACAAAAAGTCGCCGTGGGCGAGGGGCCTAAGGGAAACACTAAGAGATATTAGACATACAAACATAATATTATGTGCGCCGACGTATAGATACGGGCATAATACCGACGTATTTAACTGGAGAATACAATACTTCAACGACATGCTTAGCCTAGACATATACACGCATAAGTATGCGTACCTAGTCGACTCGAATGGGAAGCTAGAATATGACCACTCGATGTTTCGTAGACACTCTTTTACAATCAATAACTACGGTATAAAGACAATATTTGACAATGTAACTAAATTAATTTTGGAGATACAACAATCTCAAAATACTGGACACAATTGTGAATGTAAAAAAACGCAGGATAGTGACGAAAACACACCGAAGTTTTTTCTTGAATAAGTACTTGCACATACTTCATCAGAATATAGCTGGACTAATTAGTAAATCCGATGCACTCTCAATCAGTTTACATGAACTTAGAGATATGAATATACATATAGATATAATATGCATTACTGAACACTTTATTATGGCCGGCTACGAGACTTTTCTTTCAATTCCTAACTATACTCTAGTCGCATGTTTTAGTAGGAGCAATCAAAAACGAGGTGGAGCCTGCATACTCGTGAGAAACGGACTTGAATGGCGGGAATTACCCGAGATAAAGAAAATGTTTGTTTCCGGTTTATGTGAATGGTGTGCTGTTGAACTTTAGAATTGTAATAGTATGCTTATATAGAGTACCAAAGGTAGAAAATATAAATGTTTTTTTCAATAAGTTAGAATCAATTTTACAGTTATTGAGCAGAAAAAAATATGAACATGTAATTCTAGCTGGGGATTTTAACGTAGACATATTGAAACAAAACAATACTAGTTTAGATCTAGAATGTTTATTGTTAAACTATAATATGACATTAGCAATTAGAAAACCGACAAGAATGGTAAGCAAAACCTGTATCCACAATTTTGCCCACAATTTTCGAAAACAATGCGATACAAATGTGTTAGAATTGGCGCTTTCAGATCATACTGCACAACTCATAAAGTTACCTGTAACCTGTACAATGAATCAGATCCTAATAATGCATATGACATGTTTTTAAATACTTTTAAACTCTTCTATAACCTGTGTTTCCCACAACACCTTCCCCTCCTTCCCCTCTAAAATAATAACCGTTCGCATACATAAGAAACAAAATGGATATCTCGAGGCCTCAAAAAATGCAGTATTAAAAAAAGACAACTTTTATGGAGTCTTAGATTGAAACCATCTAGAATAAATAAGCAGAAATATTTAAGTTATTGTAAATTTTATAAAAAAATTACTAAACTAACTCAGCGGGCACAAAATAATGATAGAGTTAAAAATTCGCATAATCGAATGAAAACTACTTGGCAAATAATAAATAAGACAAGGTTAAATATTCCACGCAACTCCATTACTAGACTCAAAACAAATAATGGATACATCAGCGAACCAAGCCAAATAGCCAATACTTTTAATGACTACTTCATTGACAAAGTTAATCCAATTTTAGGGTCAGGTAGCAATATTACATCGAATATAATGAGTGTGACTAAGTCAATATTTATGGCTCCTTCCATACCGAATGACATTAAAATGATTATTCATGGCTTGAAAAATACAAATAGCGTAGGTTATGATGACATCTCAACTAAAATAATAAAATCATGCAATGAATTAATATGTGGACATTTATGTCATTTAATCAATATATGTATTAGTCAGGGTATATTTCCCGAGGCACTAAAAACTTCTATAGTAAAGCCACTATTTAAAAAAGAAAACAGAGAGATGATGGAATTTTATAGGCCTATCGCACTTATTCCTATATTTTCTAAAATCTTTGAGAAATACATATACAAAAAATTATATGACTTTTTAGAATATAACCAAATACTATGTTGCGAACAAAATGGTTTCAGGAAAAATAGAAGTATTAATCTAGCAATTTATAACTTCTATAAGGTCTTAAGTAGTGTCGATCAAACTGTACCTATTTGTGCCATATACTGTGATATGACGCAGGCATTCGATTATGTAGAGCACCGTATATTATTAAGAAAACTAGAGTCATATGGAATAAGAGGCAACGTTTTGCAGCTGATAAAATCTTATCTTTCTCAAAGGTTTCAAGTAACGGATATCTCTAGATTGAACTTAAATACTAACAGGGAAGAAACATACCGATCTAAACCGCGATCTGTTTTGTATGGTGTTCCACAAGGAAGTGTCTTAGGTCCGCTTCTATTCCTTTTATATATTAACGACCTTCCAAAGTGTACCGCACACCCTATGTCCCTTTTTGCCGATGATAGTACAGTAGTGATCAAATGTCATAAAAATTGTTTATACCAGAATAACATTAATAATGCTTTAGTCTCAATCGTACAATGGTTGGATAACAATAATCTAAAAATCAATTTGAGCAAAACTCAAATCATGCATTGTAATCAAAGGTCACTTAAGAGTACATTAAATATATACTACTAGCAGCCCGCCCCGGCTTCGCAAGGGTAGAACATATATGCCTACAAAATTTGCATCAGTTTGTTGCATCGAATATAAAATATGAACATATTTAACAACCATCGTCATATTTCACCAATTTACACAAAACCTTAACGAATTATGCACCTAAACCTTCCTCATAAACACTCTGGCTATTGGTGAAAACCGCATGATAATCCGTTCAGTAGCTATTGAGATTATTGCGAACAGACAGACAGACGCAGTGATGAACTTTGTTTTATAATACTTACGTATTGATATTGGACGGCTCTTTGGCGTAAAGGATAGTTACCCTGATTCTGACCCGACGGTCATTGGTTCTAATCCTAGCTATATACCTACCAATGAAAGTTGTATGTGCATTCATGAATCATGAGTTTTCGTACAGTGGTAGAGGAATCATTAAATCTACCAAAAAGTAGCTTACCACCAAGGAGTACATCTGCCGCCGTAACCTTACGGCGTTCCCCGACGCAAAATATAGGGGTAATATACGTTTAACGTGTGTATCTATGTGTCTGTCTGTAGCATCTTAGCACCTAACCGGATGAACCGATTTTGTTTTTATTATTGATAGTTTTTTTTTGTTTGATAGATGTCTTCATCGAGAGTTTTCTTAGCTTTGATTCATGAAAACTCGTTCAAGCGTTATAAAATTATGAGCTTTTTTCTAGTTAATTGCGCTATGAAATCAACTTTCATAGGTCTGATCAATTCGAAAATCTTCTTATTCAACGATATTGTAAGAACATGGAAGCCTCCTGGACTCTACAGAATACTCAAATCCTCACCAACTTACAGCTCAGATTTTAAATGTCGTGTTTAGAGTCATTGGAAAAAGCTATTATACATAGATCAGTCGGGGTGGTTTAAAATATTATATTATTATATATATAGATGAATATTATTTTATACAATATATCATATTATTATACTATATTGACTTTAAATTGATTGTGATCGGTGGGGATCTACAGCATAGCTAAACTTATAATAATATTTTCGTAGTAACTATGACCTAATCTGTGGTTTCACTGCAAATATTTTATTAATTTTGCGATGCGTGTTTGTGAAATTCGTGATATCTTCTAGAGTTTTCATTTGAATTATATACTGTAAACGACAATTTTAATCTATAATATGTGGCCAAGCTAATTAACGTAATTATTTGGATAAGGATTAATACTATATACTTGAAAATAGCCTTGGAAGTTAAGTAATATTTTATAACAAAAATTTTAAGATTAAAATGGTTTCTGTGAGCAACCTTAAGAGATAGACATATGCTGTCGCGGACTTTTTTGTAGGTCTTATTAAGTTGTACAACTCTTGCATAGAAAATATTCTTCTATCTATTTTCAATTAAGCAGTGTTCGTAAGAAACGTGTTTTTTCGACCGTTTATTTGCCGACTTAGGTTGCAAATTAGGTCTCCACGAATGTACCTTTGATTTAAACGGGATAATATATAGCCTATTTTCATTCTATGTATTAGTGAAAGAATTTTTTAAATCGGTTCAGTAGTTTTTGAGCTTACTCATTACAAACATACAAAAATACAAAAATACAAAAATACAAATGTTCTCTCTGTATAATATTAGTATAGATAATACAACGTCAATTAGTGAAGTAGAGTCGACAACATTTTTAGGATTTACTATTGATAGCCAACTTAACTGGAAGGCACACATAACAGAACTGTGTAAAAAATTAAGCAGCACTGCATACGCACTTTTTAAAATTGCCCCTGTTGTGAATACCGATGCTCTACTCAACGCCTAGTATGGGCTAGCAAATTCGATTCTCCGATATGGAATCATATTTTGGGGTAATTCAACTGAAAACCAAACTGCAATCAAAGCACAAAAACGTTGCATAAGAGCCATGTTTGGTTTACAGTCAACAGAAAGCTGCAAACCTTATTTCAGCAAGCACAACATCCTGACACTCCCATCCCTCTACATCTTTGAGGTAGCTATTTTTGTGCGAAACAACCCTCAATTATTTCAACGGATGTCAGATGTCGTGCAGCGCAACAGGCGCTGCAACAACAGATTGTGCATTCACAGAGCCAAAACAACCCTAATGCACAAAAGTCTGTTATGTATGGCTCCCAAAATATTTAATAAAATACCAAATTGTATGAAGGACCTCACCATGACATTGTTCAAGAATAAATTTAAGAGAATGTTGACGACCAAATGTTATTATGCTATTGACGATTTTTTTAATGATAACTTTGATTGAATATTATTGACATTGCTTGAATCACCTTATGTAATATTTTATTATCACACATTTTACTGAGATTCGACATTTTGATTGCTTTACATTACCTTTATCAATTTCTATTATTCTATTATATTACCTATACTATTTTTAAACATTTTTTCCGTTAATTCAAATACACATGAATTAATTGTACAATGTAATACTATGATATTATGTCATATTTATTTGTTCCGGAGAGCTTCGTACTCCGATAGCGTATAGAGATAGATATATAGTTATAAGTATATAATAAAGATAAGTTTAGCTTACTTTAGTACTCTAGGTTAGGTAGGCTAATTTGCAATGTATAACGTTCATATTCGTATAGACATATAGTTTGTAATTGTATCGCATTCGTAAACAGCCTTATTATAGATAGATTCTTGTTAGATTCTTATTAGAACATAGGAATATAACTCGTATAAGGTTTGTAACAGTATAATAGGTCTTATAGGACTACAGACAAGTCATTCGTACAACCTAGGTAGATAGGTACTAGATAGAACTAAAGCATGTCCGGCTTTAATAGACAGATGTAACAGATAATCAACCTAGACCAGGTTAGGTTTAGGAATAGGGTTGGTACTTGCAAATAGCATAGGTCTGGGAGAGCTCCGCACTCTCTGATGGTTAGCGCTCGACTAAACAGCATCTCGGGAGAGTATATCACCGAAAAGTCGGCATCTCGTGCGTGCGCCCACACAAGGACACACCCCGCGAGACAGAGTGCGGGCGCTCCCAGACTATCGACCTCTCGCTCTTTTGCAAGTACCAACAACAGTATAAATAGAGCGTCGCTACCGTGCCAAATTGTTCAGTTCACCAACGGCGGCTCTAGAAGAAAGAAATCTAGGAAGAATAGTGAATAGTGACTAAGTGACTAGTGAATAGCTCAGTAGCTATTAAGAAGAAATTGTGAAGAAAGAATAAATTAGCGTTTCAAGGCTTGAAAACGTGTTTAAATCCCAGCTCCAAAGCTTCACAGTATAAGTGTGGTCTAAAGGAACCCGGAGTCCGCTACAGAGAAGATTTTCACCGAATACAGTCCACTGCTCCACCGCTGGGCTTAGGGTTCCCCACATTATTTATAATGTCAAAGTTTCCGCAGCCCATAATTATACTTGATATATATCTGTAGCCTCTCCAGGCAAACCATTGCACACCATTTTCATGGTAGATTGTATGAAACAATTTTGTAACTTCACCATCGGTACCGACTACAATTCAGCAATAAATAATTTATGATTATGATTATGAAATGTCATAAATGTCATGAACTGTTATATAATAACCACTCAGGTATCGGGAATTTAAAACAAAAAAAAAAATTAATCCACTTTGAAAATGTGTGCAGTAGCGGAATGGCGCGAACGTCGCGTCGCGTAATTCTTCGCATGCAAAACTAATCACACCATATTTTCTTATTCTATAAACTGTGCTTTATTTTGTAATAGATTTACTTCATTGTTGTATAAAAATAAAGTTTATATTTAGTTTTGTTATTTTTTATTTACACCTCAAAACCCCTGAAATGTATATCTTGGATCTTTGCCTGAATATGAGATACTCAAAACCGAAATATTAAAAATACAATACGCAAATCAAAGTTCTAGAACCCAGCTACCACTATACACAAAGAATTCGGTATCCTATTGCGTAAATGTTTATAAAAACCGAGCTCGAAACCCGACCCACTTGAAAGGGTCTAAGTAGGTACTTACGTTTTTTACGATTGTATAAACATTCGTCAGCATGACTCATACCATCCTGAATTGATTTCTTGAATTTATTTAGTGATTCGTCTACTTATTTGCAATGATATTCGAAATGCTTATTTCATTCATTATTTTCACTAATTTCACTTTTTATTCAACACAGAAACTCGAAATTGCGGGAAAACCGCCACTTGGTAGAAAACCCGACGATCACACAAATACGATGATATTTCTAGAATTCAATAGCTAAGATGGATTCACAAAACACAAATGAATAGAATTTAAACTAGATATATACTAAAAACTAAAATAAACCAACAGAAAATAACATTTCAAAACACAATCTAGCGTCAGCATTCCAAGCGTCAATGGCGTCTATGGTCGACCTAAGGCGTATTCATTAAGTAGTTTTCATGGTGCGGGGAAGAATAAAATACAGTTCAAAATGGCATTTTATACATAAAATATTTCTTCATCAAGCGTTTAAGACCAAAAAATGGTTACAATTTCTAATATTATGCGCTGTAAATATAGAAAAAAAAAGTTGGCTAAGCTGACCCACCGGTGGGTCCGTGAAGCTTGACGGAATTGCTTGTAATTGTTCTTGACCCACCGGTGGGTCAGCGATCCCTGAGTGGCTAAGTAACGAAATGTCACGAAATGTGATGAAATGTAACAAAATGTCATTAAATTTCATAATATGTCATGAAATGTCACGAAATGTCATTCAATGTCATGATATGTTACAAAATGTCATGAAATATTATTCAATGTCATGAAATGTCACGAAATATCATGAAATATTATTCAATATCATGATATGTCACAAAATGTCATGAAATGTCATAAATGTCATATGTCACAAAATGTCATGAAATGTCATAAATGTCATGAAATGTTATAATAAGTAACGAAATGTCACGAAATTTCATAAAATGTCACGAAATTTCATAAAATGTCACGAAATGTGATGAAATGTAACAAAATGTCATTAAATTTCATAATATGTCATGAATGTTATGAAATCAAAGAAAATAAAAAATCGTGATTGAACGGGTATCTACAAGGTAAGAGTGCCACATCGACCGCATCGTCACTTAACATCAGGTGAGACAGTGGTCACACACTTGCCTATGATGCCTATCCAGCTTAAAAAAATGTCATGAAATATCAAGGAATTTCATTGAGCCTCCTTAGACCGGGCACTATAGAAGAACATTCATAAGCCAAAAATTAAAAAAATACTTTCCCGCCCTAGGGCAGAAATGACCTACTTTGCGCGCACTTATGGAGGACACGAAGGAATAGGGATACACACACGAAGCAAGAGGAATACATTTGCAGCGGGTTATTGGAGAAACCGTTTTAACTTTTGAGGAACTTGCAACGGTTTTCTACAAAATTTAGGCCGTATTGAACTCGCGTCCGTTGTGTCCGGTCTCTTCAAACCCAAATGATTTTGAGGCACTTACGCCCGGCCATTTTTTGATTGGTCGTCCAATTGTCGCCCTGCCTGAGTATCCTTTTGTGGACGTGAACTCGAATCGTCTTTCACTTGTCCAGAGCTTGTCCAACAGCTCACTCAGAGCTTTTGGAAACGTTGGAGTCTAGAGTACTTGCATATTCTCCAGCAGCGCGTCAAATGGACTCACAAAACCGATCCACCGAAAATTGGGGACCTCGTTTTTTTTTATTGTAGATAAGCAAGCGTTTGACCACTATCTCACCTGATGTTAAGTGAAGATGTGATCTACGATGTAGCACGCTTGCCTAGAAGATACCTGTTCACTCGCGATTTGAAGACCCCCGGATTGTACTTCACAGGAAACACAGACTCTGGCAGGGAATTCCATTCCTTCGCTGTGCGTATGATAAATGTTGATGCAAAGCGCTTTGTGCGACAGAATGGAATATCATGGTTGATATTCCATTCTGTCGCAGTTATCGATGGCGTATATCTGTGCGGTTGGTAGTACGATGGTAAAAGGTGGAGTTAGTTCGTGCAGTTGGAAGGCACACTCCCCGAAATGTATCCGATAAAAGACCGATAAACTGGTGACTTTGCGGCGATGCTCTAGGCTCTGAAGCCTTTTGCTTACAAGATTTTTGTCGTTTATGAGTTTCTTGGCTCTCCTCTCAATAACTTCCAACGTCTCCAGCTGGTATTTGGCTGACCCATCCCAGACGTGAGAACAGTACTCCATACAAGATCGGACTTGAGCTTGATACAAATTTAGCAGCTGTCCTGGTGTGAAGTACTGTCTCACCTTGGCCAAAACACCAAGCTTTTTTGAGGCCAATTGGGCTTTTGACTCAATATACTGTAGAGTGTGACTACATGTCTAGGTGATAAGCATGTAATACGAAAGAATGTGACATTTTGATGTAGCACGTACTATGTGATAACGTTTAGTATATAAGATAAGTATCTGTAAGTATTTGGGTTAATCAATATAGAGTTATAATAATGTAAAGACTATACGGTGTTTTAGACCACACAGTAGTAGACCACACTACAATACGAGCCAAAGTTGAGTGTGGGTGTTAGTGAGATTCCAAGAAGATTAAGAATGCTAACCTATCGCCACTGTGTTGGCGCCGGGGCGCATCCTTAATTTGATTGTATGGCGTTAGTACGTCTACGTGCGCGGTTAAATTTGAGCTAAATGATTTTTGTTGTCTGTGGCACTTGGGTGCGAGCAGCTGTGATGGCGCCGTCGCTCAGCGGTGTGAATCATTCGGTCGAGTGACGAATCATTTTTGCTTTGGCATCGCGTATGCATTTTGTTGTTTTTTAATTTGATATTAACTTTGCGAAATACCAAGTGATATTGTGATTGCACGCATTTTGGGCGCAACCGGGCGCCGTCGTGATACTTACATATGTTTAACCTCGTGTATTGTGGTGAATCTGGTGACCGTCAAGCCACGTGAACTTCATCAACGAGTCAGGAAAGTACTACAATTAATAACAATTGAAATTGCAATTTTGAATGTTAGTAGTAGGAAATTCACTTGCATGAGATTCGAACTCCACCATCAGGTAGGTTATAACCTCAAATTTAACCACCTCAGAAACGCCGCGAATCGCGGTAAAAGTTTGCACAGGAATCGAGGTTACCACGTCGTTCCACTATACAGCACGCTTCCACTCTTCAACAGGACGTGGTACACCTCCCTTTTGGATATCCTGTCGTAATCAAATGGCTTTTCCAAAATTTACCCCTTTAGTTAGGGAATGAAATGGGGGCTCAAAGTTTGGATGGAGAAACCAGATTAGATAGTCTTTTCTATTCGAAACTTCACACAAGTGCTTCAGTAAATAAATAAGTAAATATGTGTTTCAGGCTTTTTCGAAATTCAACCCCTGAGAGAGTGAAATGGGGTAACAAAGTGTAAAAATCAATATTGTTTTGCATTGCGCTGAAATTTGGCATACAGATTGTTATTATGACGTTGTGTCTGTTAAGAAAGGATTTTCCAAAACTCACCCCTGAAGTGGATGGAACGGGGGTTCAAAGTTTGTATGGAGAAACAAGATTAGATAGTCTTTTCTATTCGAAACAAGTACTTCAGTAAATAAATAAGTAAATACGTTTTTCAGGCTTCGAGCATTTACCAATGGAGATGTTAACGCAAGGCGTACCCCTCTGCTGGCCATTTAGCCATTATTGGCCATATGAGCGTGCGTAACTACGCTGTATTTTTAATACTGTGTGCGTGTTTCAAGCTAGTGTGCGGGATCATTAAAGTGAGTGTTTTGTGTTCGTGCAATGCGTGTTTACCTCGTCCCCCGTAAGTATCGGCAGAAAAAAATGTTTGCGGATTATAACGTTAACACCTCCGTTGGTGAATGCTCGAAGTTTTCAGGCTTTTTCGAAATTCCACCCCTAAAAGGGTGAAGGTGAGGTAACAAAGTCTGAAATCAATATTGTTTTGGATTGCGCTGTAATTTTGCATGCATATAGTTATTTTGACGTTGGTATCCGGTAAGAAAGAATTTTTCAAAATTCACTTTTAAAGAGGATTAATAGGAGTTTTTAACGCGGGCGAAGCCGCGGGGCACTTCTAGTACTCAATAAATGCTTTGATTCTTTGATTGAACATAAACGTTAGAAAATATCATTAATCAAATGCAAACGTTCCAATGACCTGACGAAAATCGTACCGTGACCCTACTAGAAAGTCTGCAATGAAAATAACAGCGGGTTTCTCTATTTATTTATTGAAATATGAATGTTGCGAGGGCTGATCGCGGGTGGCGCAGGCACAGCCGCAGGCGGCGGGCCCGGGCTGCGGCGCGTGCAGCGTCACCTCCACGAGCCGCACGGCGCGCAGCAGGTCGGCGGCCGGCGCCGCGCACTCGCGCGCCGCTCCGCACGCCGGCCGCAGCGCCGCGCGCACGCCCTGCGACGCATACGGGGCGAATTATCATTTGTGTCAGCCGCCTCAACGTTCGCCGCTCGCAGTGCCCGCCGATGCCGCATCTACCGATCCGAAGATCGGTTCCGACACTTCGGACGTCAGCCTAAGCTGTCACGCATTATTATAGAGCATTATTTTTAAAATTTTGTTGCGATTGAGTTGAGATATGAATGGAGGCTGTACGCGCGTCCCGCTCGCCGCGGGAGAGTACTCACTCGCAGCACGTGTCCCACGAACACGAGCACGGGGTGCAGCAGCGCGTTGAACGCCAGCGCCAGCGCCGGCTTGAGCGCGTAGTCAGAGGCCGCCAGCACTGCCGCCGCCGCCGCGTCGCGCGCCACCTGCAGCGCGCACCGCACCGCTAGCTCGGCCGCGCGCAGCGGAGCGCCCGCCGCCAGCCGCGCTGCCGCGCCCAGCTCCGCGGCCGCCGAGCGCGCCACCCGCGCCGCCCGCGCCGCGCGCCGCTCCACGCTCGTCGCGCGCCCGCCGCCGCCACCCGCGCTCAGCCACAGCCCCACACGCTCGAATCGGTACACCTCCACCGTTTCCGGCTCCGCTGCGACCACAGACGAGCACGTACAGTACAGAGAGCGCGCGCGACGCCGCGGCCGCGACGAGCCTAGAGTAGAGCGGCGAGCACTCACCGTCTCCGCGGAGGAGCGCCACGTCCCGCGCCTCCTCCTGCTCCTCGTCGGAGTCGCGCAGCGCGCGCCACGGGGAATGTCTCGGCGGCTGTTAGTGATACACGACACGTTTAAATTATTATGAAACCGCACGCTCACAAATCTCACTTCGGCAACTCGACGATGTTAGGTTTAGTTAGGTGTAGTATTATTATCTTTTCTATGGTTAGTTCAATATGTTAGGTTAGGTACGATGATGGCGCTCACTGGATCGGCCCCGGCGAGGTCCGGCTCGCCTTCCGAGGAGATCGCTGCGTCCCTGTGACCGTTCGTGAACGCCCGCGCCGCGTCGCCTGCGCCGCCGCCCGCCCAACGCTGCTGCAACTGACGCGAGAATCGAATTATTACCCAGAAAGGAACGAGATGAGGCTTTGCGGAAAAATATAACCGGCCAAGTCGGGTTGGACCCGCCCACCGAGGCTTCCGTACGAACTTCTCGAACGAGTTTAAAGGACAAACTTAAGTTTGCAGTTCAAACCATAGAAAATGTAGTGCACCAACCGCAAATAATAAGTTACTATTACAGTAAATTCTCTTATTTTTGGTGTTATTAAACTACATGTTTACGGTTTTCAGACGTATTCCTATGTAAGTGGGTCAAGACCTTGCTACTTTACTAAATTTCATGATTCTAGGTGAACGGGAAGTACCCTATATGTTTTGATTCCCTTGTCAAATCGTAAAATATGCAAAATTAACGGTCATATCTTTTGATCGGGATCCCTTTGATTCGCATAATTTTTTATTCCTAATTTTCTTAGGCATAACGGGTTACGCATAATTTTAAATGGCATAATAATACTATCATAATACTACTTGCGTCTTAATTCTTAATTCTATTGTCTTCATCATTGACAGATTAAATATTAAGTAAACATAAATCTAGTGTAAAATATTTTATAACTAATATTTATAAAAGTAGATATGGTTCATTAGTACGAATCCGAAACCTCTTGTGTATTAAAACGCCACGTTCACTTTAGAATTTAAGGAGGTAGAGTGCACAGACAGATAAAATATATTATTAAACTCAACTTATAGTGTAAGATTTTTATACTTAATATTTGTAAAAGTAGGTATGGTTCATTAGTTCGAATCCATAACCTCTTTTATAATAAAAGGCCACGTTCACTTTTGAATCTAGGGCGTTAGTATACTAAGACATTACTAAGAAATGCTATGTGTTATACGTGTAGTGTGTTTGCCGCGTTCCATTAGGAATCTATGGCTTGCCACGTCTCCATGGAGATCTATGGCAAATACACCGTGCAAGACTTTCATATCGAACAGTACTTGATTGGTGACATGTGTTCACAACTAACCTGCAGTGTGCACGGCTGTGCTCCACGGCGCGGCGTCGTTGTTGACGGTGTTTTGCCTCGAACATTTTAACACATTTTTTTCCACATACGCTCCAACTAGGTAAACATAACTTCGAAAAGGAAATCCAGAGAAGAATTCAGCTGGGCTGGGCAGCATTTGGAAAACTTCGTCGAGTCTTCTCGTCGCATATACCACAGTGTCTAAAGACAAAAGTCTTTAGTGCGTCCTACCTACCCGTCATGACATACGGAGCCGAGACGTGGACACTCACGGTTCGACTCGTCCACTAGACTTTTCCCGGTAGAACATTCTTGTGAAGACAAATTAATTCTCCCCACCTTTGTTTGTATCTCGCTCACAGTAAGCGTAAGAATATCTGTCAAAAACCAAAATCAACGTGAAGAAAGATGTAAAAACATTATTCAAGGTCATATTTTTTAGTCTTCAAAAATATATGCAATATCAACCTTATAATCTTTTTGGGACTCTTCTTCTAAAACCAGTACATTCTCCTATGTTTGAGGTATTTATCTTCATATCTCTAGAGATACTAATCAGATGTCGATGAAATTAAAATGGGACCACCTCGGAAACGTACCCTACCTATTAAAAAAAGAATCATTTGAATCCGTTCACAATTGACGGAGTAATCGCGTAACATATACACACAAAAAAAAACATACAGACGAATTGAGAACCTCCTCCTTTTTTTGTGAAGTCGGTTAATAATAAAACTTTTCACTTCTTAGCTGTGGAATGTTGTTAAACCTTTTCATAGTGGATAGCTGCAATTTACAAAGAATACACTCTCTTAATGTCTCTAAGACTAGCGGATTGGGCTGTAAGGTGATATATCAGACAGTCTGTCAGTCAGACAAATGCGTAAGAAATGAATTTGGAAAAAGTATGACACACGTGCCTCATCATTTTAATTAAAGAGTTTATGTATACATTTTCGGGACAATCGAGCAACCCAAAGAATAAAAAGTTGCACTGAATATTCAACCTCTCATTTCACCCTCTTAGGGGTGTAATTTCAAAAAACATTTTTGAAGTTATACTTCTTTTGGCGCGATAGAGAAAAATTATGAGAGTGAATTTTTACGATGCGCGCGCACACCGACACCTATATTTAACATCGTGAAGTTAGTTCTAGGTGGTACGATGCGCGCGCACACCGTCACCTAAATTCTACACCGTGAAGTTAGTTCTAGGTGGCATGACTATGTTCAAGTTGTATATGTCATATTTAACGTCATATTTTAACGTTAATAAAACCTTTTTTATTTAAATAAAATCTTTTTGATTAATTTTAATATTTATCGTTAATCACTACTGCATTTTAGTTTTTTTTTTTTTCCATACGCCACAGAAGTATAACTTCTAACGCGTGTACATAAGTACACACACTCTTTTTTATTGGATGCCTTCACAAAGAACACACCCTCTAAATATCATGTCTCTAGGACGAGCGGATTATTCATTGCGTTGATATGTCAGACAGTCTTTCAGTCAGTCAGGCAACCGCGTGGGGGGATGATTTTAGACAAACTGTGATACACGTAACTTATATTTTTAATTAAAGAGTATGTGTACTAATTTTTGAGACAATTGACTCAGGGTATAAAAAGTTTCATAGAAAGTTCAACCCTCCATTTCACTCTCTTAGGGGTGGAATTTCGAAAAACTCTTTTTTAGTGGATACCTACACTTTATAAAGAACACACCCTCCAAATTTCATGTGTCTAGAACTAGCGGTTTGGGCTGTGCGTTGATATATTAGTCAGTCAGTCAGTCAATCAGTCAGGCCTTCGGATTTTATATACCTACTATGCATGTGCCCGCGGCTGTGCCCGCGTTAATAACTTCTTTCATTTACCTAGAACTTTTCTTTCGTAAAAACGCGAACTATCACGCGAACACATTTAAAATAAACTGGCCAAGTGCAAGTCGGACTAGCACTAGTAGGGTTCCGTACCACACTACAGTATTTTATAAGATCGAGCAAAAAATACCACTATCATTTTTCGCCAGCAAAAAATAATAATTAATAAACATTTTATTTCTTATAACGCCATCTAACGTCTAACAAAGGTTTTAGGAATCGACATTTCAATATAACGCCATCTATGGGACGTTTACCTAACTAAGCGTTCATAGATGTCGTGAAATGCCGAAAAAAACACGTTTCTTGTATGGGGACCCTCTATTATTTTTAACTTTATTCTGTTTTTAGTATTTGTTGTTATAGCGGCAACAGAAATACACCATGTGTGAAAATTTCAACTAACTATCACGGTTCATGAGATACAGCCTGGTGACAGACGGACAGACAGACAGACAGACAGACAGACAGACAGACAGACCGACAGACGGACAGCGGAGTCTTAGTAATAGGGTCCCGTTTTACCCATTGGGTACGGAACCCTAAAAAAGCCAAATCGGTCCACCCGTTTTCAAGTCATGGCGTAAGTAACCAAGGGAAATAGGGATTCATCCTTATAAAACCAGAAAAACTATATTAATAATTTTATTATAAAAACTCACGTTCATTTTAAACTTATAGATTTGAGACGGGAATTTAACGTGACTTACGCGATGTCGATATAGCGATCGACATATGTTTCGGCCTCATCCGGAGCGTCGGCGAGCGCCCCGCACTCAAGATCCTGAAGAAGGCCTCCAGATGAGGCCGAAACATATGTCGATCGCTATATCGACATCGCGTAAGTCACGTTAAATTCCCGTCTCAAATCTATAAGTATATTAATAATTATCTGCATGCTAAATTTCAGCGCAATCCGAAACTATATTGATTTTCAAACTTTGTTACCCCATTTCAGCCTCTTAGGGGTGGAATTTCGAAAAAGCCTGAAAAAGATGTAAACAAATTTTTGTACAGAAGTACTTGTGCGAAGTTTCAAATACAAAGACTATCTTGTTTCTCCATACAAATTTTGTATCCCCGTTGAATTTTGAAAAATCTTTTCGTAGCTGATACCTTCGTCATAATAACTATATACATACACATACATGTACAACAAACTCAACACACAACTTTCTATATACCCCCTTAACCATTACCAATGTAAACATACCATCATCAAATACCTGAAGACTCTTGACTATCAGGAAACGGAAAAGTTACTCACACGACTAGTTTAATCTACATACTTTATGATCCCTATTTAATTATTTAATATTTAATAAACTTACATCATTGTTATCTATCTTGCCTCTCTTTCCCTAATAACTCCCAGCCTATTCTATTACTAATAAAATACCTTTGCAAAAACAGTAACTAATTCACCCGCATCTGAAAACACACATTCCTCACACTACTACGCCATCTACTCAACACAACATAACTAATCTCACACAAAACACATACTCGCAATTCTTACACGAAACACTCAAAATACATATATCCACTTGCCAAACACGCATCACTTAAAAGTAAATAATATATAATTCACTAGTTAAGTACTTATATCATTAAACCATTACGTCTTAGTGATAAAAAATGGTTATTTTTCATTTCGTAACAAATTGTTCCTCCACATGCTGATTATACGTATTAGTGTCGAGTTACCCACATGTGACAAATAGTTCTTCAAATTTAAGTAACAATACGCGGGAGGGGTCCTGGTGACCGGCAATACAGGTTTTTTTCCAAAACCTACCGCGGGCACCAGTCTCTCACAAAGTATTTACAGTTATTACTTTTATATGTTACATAATATTAAACATACCAAATTAATTGTAAGAGAAATAAAAAAAAAAAAAAAAAATTATATGCATGCCAAATTTTAGCGCAATCCGAAACAATATTGATTTCCAGACTTTGTTATCCCGTGTCACCCTCTTTGGGGTGGAATTTCAAAAAAGTCTAAAACACGTGCTAACTGATTAATTTACAGAAGTATTTGTGTGAAGTTTCGAATACATTAGACTATCTAATCTTGTTTTTCATACAAGCTTTCAACCCCCGTTTCATCCCCTTGAGGGTTGAATTTTTAGAATATATTAAGCTTAGAATATTTAAATAATATATAGAATACTAGATGTGCCCGCGACTTCGTCCGCGTGGAATAGTGTCTTTGTACACAAAGACACTATTCCACTACATAAATAATTAAAAATCCTACAGGATTTTTAATTATTTATGCTAATTATTTTATAAATAAGACACATGCGTATCCCACCTACACCGAACCGTACCAGCCGCGCAGATCAACTCTCCCCCTCTCTCTCATTCCTCCCCTCCCCTCTCCCTCTCTCTTCCTTCCCTTCCCCTCACTTCCCTCTCCCCCTCCCTTTCCCCCCACTTTCCCCTCCCCTCACCCCTCTCTTCCTCCACTCCCCACCCCTCAACTTCCCTTCTCTTTCCTCTCCCCTCCCCTTTCCCCCCACTTCCCCCTCCCCTCCCCTTTCCGCCACCTTCCCCTTCCCTTCACCTCCCCTCCCCTTCCCCTTTCCCCTCACTTCCACCTCCCTCCCCCTTCCCATTCCCTCTCTCCTTTCACACTGACTAACTTTGAATGTCATCAACAGCCTAAACAATAAGTTTCAAGCTTCTTGCTTTAAAAATGACGATACTTCCATACAACTTTTCATCCCCCCTTTCAACCCCTTTTAACCCTCTTTTCGCATTAAAAAGTCTATGTCCTTTCAAGCACTATATCCTTTCTCAGGCTCTTGACTATCTGTGTACCAAATTGCATTTAAATCGGTTCAGTAGAACATTAACATAAACCTTACAAACTTTCATCCCCTATTGTTATTTTACACCCTTGAGGGTAAAACTTTTACAAACTTTGAATGTCATATTTATTTATATCGAATATACAGCCTAAAAAATAAGTTTCAAGCTTCTAGCTCCTAAAATGACGATACTTCCATATAACTCTTAAAAAGGGAGGATCCCTTTTAACCCCTTACAACCCTTTTATTGCATTAAAAAGTATGTCCTTTCTCAGGCTCTAGACTAGATAGTCTAGAGCCTGAGAAAGGACATACTTTCTCAGGCTCTAGACTATCTTTCACAGATGTGTACCAAATTTCATTTAAATCGGTTCAGTGGTTTTGACGTGAAAGTGACACAGACAGACTGACAGAGTTACTTTCGCATTTATAATATTAGTTAGGATTAGGATTAGTTAGGATTCTTAGCGGATACCTTCGTCAAATAATCTGCATGTGAAATTTCAGCGCAATCCGTTAAGTAGTTTAGGCTGTGCGTTGATAGATCAGCCAGTCTGTCAGTCAGGTAATACCTGGCTATGTGCGGTCTCATACACTTCATCTGCAATATATTACAATAATATATTCTCGCTCACATACCATAAAGTCAAAGCTATTATTGAACAATGGCTACAATCTCTCACATACTCAGAGACTGAAGAATTGATAAAATCTCTAGCTATTTGATTACATATATTCTCGCGTTCACACATACATACACTCACGGATACACATAAACACACACACAAATACACATACACACACATCACCAAATCTAAATAATCACACTCACAATCATTTTTATTTTTTTATTTATGTTTTATTATTCTCTATTTAAGTATTTTGATAAAACTAGAACAAAATTACTTGTTTTTTTTAATGTATACTTTTTCTAACTATTTAAGTATAGTTACGACATTATGTATAATTAATCGTATAGCATTTGTATAGCAACTACCTTTTCCGAATGATATATGTAACGGGAGGCCTTGGTACCTGAGATACAGTTTAATTACTAGTTCAGGTGCCAAAGGACTATCTATAAATGTAAACAGGTAGCTAATTAATGATATAATTTATTGTTACGTTACCCTCAAATTGTGTCAATAAATTTTTATTTATTTACTAGCTAAAAGCCGAGCTTTGTGAGGGCTCGCGTAGTTTTACTGCCTGGTAATAATTTTAAGGCAGTTTTTTTTATATTAAATTGCGAATCTGCCCGACACTGGCAAAAAACTTGCCAAAACACCAACCACTCCAACAAATGCATAAAATTTGCCATCATATTATTGAATTATGGCATAAAATAAGGCATAATAATACCGGCCAAGTCGAGTTGGACTCGCCCACCGAAACTTCCGTACCAACGTTGGTTGGTACCAATTAAGCTAGACCTCTAAATTGTAAGAGCGCTCATATAACACAGAGGCCTATCTTGATTGGAGTGAGCTATGTATGGGGAAACCCTTTCATTTTCAAATTTTTTTAACTTTTCTGAATTTTTCCTTTATTTGTGCTATAAGAACTGGCTTCTTGCCAACTTTCATGATTCTAGGTCAAAGATCTAGGTTTTGGGTCGAAAACCTATAGGGTACTTCCGGTTGACCTAGAATTCTCAATTTTGGTTAAAAGTAAGGTCTTACAGTACAAGTAAAGGGAAATATGCGAAAAATAAAAAAGTTGAAAATTAAGGTTAATTTTGGTACTTACAAGTTTTTGCGAAAATCTAAATTTGCCCATATATATATATATTTTTTTTCTGTATGTAGGCAGTATAAATATACGCACATATACACGTCAAAATCATAAATCATAAAATAAATCATAACCAATTATCAAGTAAACATAGCAAAAACAGAATTTAACGCTTTGAATTAGAAATAAAAAAAAAAGTAATGAACCATTCAGCTGTCATCCAATCGTTTACGTCAGAATATTAAAAAAAAATTAAAGTAGGTTAAAACCAACCATACATGTAACTGTGTGTTTCAGTACTTCAGACAATTTTTATATAAAAAAAATAAAAAAAGTGAAATAGTGAAACACAACATAGAGAAACGCATACCGATCACAGTACATATCATGATCCAACGCGTGTGCGCATGTTCGCATATCTTTTTATCGTGTTCACTCAGGACCTTGATTTTTACAAACCTAATAGGGACTATAGATCTCAGTATCTGGTATAAATTTCAACTTGCTAGGTCCAACCCGCTCCTGAGAAAATCGGTGGTGACACACGGACAGACAGACGGACAAGAAAGTGATCTTATAATGGTTCCTTTTTCTACCTGTTGAGGTGCGGAACCCTAAAAAATAAATTTTAACTTTTCATTCAAACTTTTACAAAGGCCCTAAGCCAAGGAAATCTGCCCCGGAAGATATTTGATTGATATTTATACTACATATAGGTACTAATAAAATATTTATTTTCTGCAAGTTTGAGATCTGTAACTCGATTGGTTTTTTTTCTAAAGCAGAAAATGTAAAAACTGAAAAAAAAATGTTTTTTCAAGACTGCAGCAATTAATCCTAATGTTTAATATAAACATTTGGATTATTGCTGAAATATATATAATGTATCTTTAAGACTAATATTAGCTATTATAAAAAATATTAAGAGCTGTATAACATAATTATAGGATCATAGAAAAATAAAAAATATTAATGTTAAATTTATTTTTTACCATGATACAATTTCGGCACAATAACAAAAAAAAGTTTTCGTATCTTTAATATTTCCCTATAATGTAATACTATAAGAATCTTTGTCCTGACATACTGACTGACTGACTGACTGACTGACTGACTGACTCACTGACAGACAACGCACAGCCTAAACCGCTGGTCGTAGAGACTTGAAATTTGGAGGGTATATTTGACTTAGTACGTAGGGGTGTACTAAGAAAGGATTTTCCAAAATTCACCCCTTAAGGGGATGAAATGGGGGTTCAAAGTTTGTATGGAGAAACAAGATTAGATAGTCTTCTCTATCCGAAACTTCACACAAGTGCTTCAGTAAAAAAATAAGTAAATACGTGTTTCTGGTTTTTTTGAAATTCCACCCCTAAGAGGGTGCAATGGGGTAACAAAGTGTGAAAATCAATATTGTTTCGGATTGCGCTGAAATTTGGCATGCAGATAGTTATTACGACGTTAGTTCCCTCTGAGAAAGGATTTTTCAAAATTTACTCCTGACGGGAATGAAACGGGGGTTCAAAGTTTGTATGGAAAAACAAGATTAGATAGTCTGTTATATTCGAAATTTAACACAAGTACTTAAGTAAGTTAATACGTGTTTCAGGCTTTTTAGTAATTCCACCCCTAAAAGGGTGAAGTGGGGTAACAAAGTCTGAAATCAATATTGTTTCGGATTGCGCTGAAATTTGGCATGCAGATAGTTATTTTGACTTAGGTATCCGCTAAGAAAGAATTTTTCAAAATACACTCTTTAAAGGGATGAAGCGGGGGTTCAAAGTTTGGATAGTCGTTTTATTCGACATTTCACACAAGTACTTCTATAAATAAATAAGTAAATACGAGTTTCAAACTTTTTCAAAATGCCACCCTAAGAGGATAAACTGTTTCGGATTGCGCTGAAATTCAGAATGTAGATAGTTATTATGACGTAGGTATCCACTCAGAAATGATTTTCTGAATACGGAACGGGGATTCAAAGTTTGTATGGCGAAACAAGATGGGATAAAGTACGTGTTGTAGGATTTTTCGAAATGGGGTAGGTAACAAAGTCTGTAAATTTAGGTTTTTAGGGTTTTATAAATATGAATCCCGAATTGTCTTAGTCACGCGATAACATGAAAACGGGTGAACCGATTTGGCTTATTTATATTTGATGTGTTTAATGATAGAGTCGTTTTTACAAAAGAAAAGTTTTAAGTAAATAAAAGAAGGTTTTATCGCGGGCGAAGCTGCGGGACACTTCTAGTAATATAATATTTATTTTTTAAAGAAAAGGTACGCCGTTGTGAAAAAAAAAACACTTTTTGGCCCTAATCATGAATTTACATATAATACATTACATGCTCGCTTTTAATTGCTTTTTTCTGCTATTTTGATACAAACGAGTATATACATCACATATAAATCATTTATTAAAAATAATATTAATTTTTTTTTTTTTTTTATACCGAACTGGGTAGCACTTGATCACTATCTCACCTGATGTTAAGTGATGATGCGATCGATGATGTAGCGTGCTTACCCAGAAGATACCTATTCACTCGCGATTTGAAGACCCCCACATTGTACTTAATCGGAAACACGGACTCAGGCAGGGTATTCCATTCCTTAGCGGTTCGTATGATGAACGAAGAAGCAAATCGCTTCGTTCGGGTAGATGGTATATCCACCATAAATCGGTGGCGCCTTTTAGTGTCTCTGGATGTCCGATTATAAAATGGGGATGGTGGAATCAAATCATGCAGTTCCATTGCACACAATTTACAACAATACTTTCTACTGTGGAAGTAAATAAATAAAACATTCAATTATTAATTTTATTATTCAATCTTAGTTAGCTATGTTTCAAGGAACATAACATTAATTTGACACTTTATTAGAGTTCCGTAACCGAATGGCAAAAAACGAAACTCTTATAGATTTTTCATGTCTATCTGTCTGTTCTTCCGTATATAACAGCTACTTTATTCCGAAACTACTAATAATTTGGGAATAGTTAGTATAATAGTTAGAATAGTTTCGAAATTCCTAAGAATACACAGTTGAAACTTGGTCGGTAGATGTATTCTATGAACCGCTTTACGATTTGTATACAAAAATAAAAGATTAAGGCGGTGCTCCCCCATACATGGAACGGACGCGAAAAAAAGATCATCAAACCTATGGGTATCTATAGATAGGTTTTTAAAAATTATATTGAGGCTTTTAAAACTATTTATTTTCTAAGTCAATCGTTTGAAAGATAGACACTTCTAAAGTGGTAAAATGTGTGTCTCCCTTCCCGTCTTACTTTGAGCAGATAATGGGGGGCTAATTAATAACAATGCGACATATTTAGTACCAATAACCCTGCATAATGTATGTAACAAAAGTTATACCCTGCACGTATCTATAGGTTTGATGAATTTTTTTTAAGTATATGTATGGGTACTCCCTTTTGTCTTTTATTTTCAACAGACTTCACAAAAATGAGGAGGTATGCAATTCGACAGTTTTTTTATAAGTTTTTTGTTACCTCAGAACTCCGTAAAATATTAACCGATTTGGAAAATTCTTTTTAGTTTGATAGAGTATGCTTCCTGTGTGGTCCTATTCAAATATTAACGAGATCTGATAATTATCTCCGGAGATATGGAGCATGGAGATAAACATCTCATACTTAGTACTAAAAATTACTATCGCGGCATGTGACATCGGTTTTTTTATTTTTTTTATTTTTTTGTATCAAAATCGTAAAGCCGTTCATAGAATACATCTACCTACCAAGTTTCAACGGTGTATTCTTAGGAATTTCGAAACTATTATACTAACTATTCCCAAATTATTAGTAGTTTTGGAAAAAAGTGGCTGTGACATACGGACGGACAGACAGACATGACAAATCTATAAGAGTTCTTTTTTTGCTATTCGGCTACGGAACCCTAATGAAGTGTCATAATAATAATATTTTCTTCCTTGAAACATAGCTAACTAAGATTGAATAATAAAATTGATAATTGATATTTGAATGTTTTATTTATTTACTTACTTCACAATAGAAGCTATTGTTGTTATTTTGAAAATAAATATTATTTTTAATAAATTATGTATATGTGATATATATATGTACATAAATAGCAGAAAAAAACTATTGAAAGCGAGCATGTAATGTATATGTAAATGCATAATAGAGCATGTAATGTATATGTAAATGTAAATGCATAACCAAAAAGTGGTTTTTATTTTTTTTTACTACCGCGTACCTTTTTTTTAAATAAATATTACATTATTATAGGGAAATATTATTAGGCATGAAAAAAATGTTTTTTGTTATAGTGGCAAAATTGTATATTGGTAAAAAATTAAATTTAACATTTTATTTTTATTTTTCTATGATCCTATGATGTTATAAAGCTCTAATTTTTTTATAATAGCTATTATTAGCCCTAAAGATATATAAAAAATTTGTTTTAATTGCTGCAGTCTGCCTTGAATTTTTTTTCTGTTTTTTACATTTTACGTTTTAGATAAAAAAAAAAAACCTATTGAGTTAGAGATCTCAAACATTTAGAAAATACATATTACACTTCTCATGTAAGCCCCTGGATACGATCTGATATCGGGAGAAATACTTCAAAACTTACCAAAAAAGGGCTTGGTAAAATTAACTACAATAATAAATGCCTCATTTAGATTAAAATTTGTACCAGATTTGTGGAAAGTTGCAGAAGTAATAATGATAGGAAAGCCAGGCAAGGCACCACATTTAACATCATCCTACAGGCCAATATCTCTGTTGCCGATTATGTCCAAACTATTTGAAAAGCTGTTACTCAAAAGGTTAAAACCAATTATAGATTGATCTAACCTCATTCCTGAGTACCAGTTTGGATTTAGAGAAAAACATTCGACAATTGATCAAGTCCACCGAATGACTAACATAATTGAAATGACTCTCGAAGAAAATAAAGTATGCTCAACTGTATTTCTTGACGTGGCACAAGCTTTTGACAAGGTCTGGCACCAAGGTCTTGTGCATAAGCTTAAAAAGTTCTTACTGAAGCCGTACTCGGAAATCTTGGAATCTTACATTTCAAACAGAATGTTTAGAATAAGACAAAAAGACGCTCACTCAGAATTAAAGCAAATCAAAGCTGGGGTTCCGCAAGGAAGTGTACTAGGTCCTGTCCTGTACCTACTCTACACCTGCGATATGCCCACATTAGATAATAACACAATAGCGACCTTCGCAGATGATACAGCTACCATAACCGTAGGCAGCACTCACGAAGAAGCAGCTGCTAAAGTCGAAAAAGCTATCAATAAGTTTTATAACTGGACAACAGAATGGAAGATCAAGCTAAATGAATTAAATCCATCCACATCAACTTTACCAACAAAAATGAAAAGTATTTTGAAGTCTTTCTCAATGGTAATAAAATACCATATGAGAATACAGCCAAATATCTAGGCATGACGCTTAATACGAAATTACGTTGGAAAGCCCATGTGAAGAAAAAAAGAAATGAAAGACCTCCGCTATAAGAACAGGTATTGGTTGCTTGGAAAACAATCCAAGCTATCAATACATAACAAAATTCTCATATACAAACAAGCCCTTATGCCCGTCTGGACTTATGGTGCGCAGCTATAGGGCTGCACCAAACAAAGCAACGTTGCCATCATTCAGAGATTTCATAACAAAGTACTGAGGGGAATCGTTGGAGCACCCTGGTATATACGCAATGATGACCTCCATAGGGACCTTCACATTGAGGTTGTCGCCAGCACCATCAAAAAATGCGCAGAAGCTCACGAACGAAGGCTTCACCATCACGTGAACGTCGAGGCAATACAACTCCTCGATCTCACAGATATGGAGAGAAGACTCAAAAGAACAAAACCGTTCGAATTAGTGTAGTGATAGTGATAGTGAACTTTAGTATGTACTATGTATAAAGAACACAATACCGATGTGTCTTCACCTTAATAATAGAGACAGTAAGAAAAGTGCTGATGGACACATTCTTTGTTTATGTCAATGTATAAGTTTATGTTAGATTTAAATTACTTATTAGCCTAACTAGGCTAGATTGTAGTATAATTACCTAGGCGATATAATACTTGTATTGTGTATCGTAATATTGAAAAAAAAAAAAACTTCTCATGCAGTGGAGCTATCCTAAAAAAATATTTTTCAAAATTTTATTTTATCACTTTGTTGGCGTAATTTATATACATACATACCACTACAAAATTACTGTTTTCTAGTATTAACGGTCTCTTAGCAAAACCTCGGACAGACAGACAGACGGACATAACGAAACTATAAGGGATCCTTGTCAGGACTACGGAACCCTAATAAAAAAAACCAAAGTTAGCTAAAAGTTAGTTGTAACATCTCGTATAATTGTGGGTGATGGTAAGTTTTTTCAACCATACATATAACGTATGTAAAAGTCGTATCGTAGGTACATACGGAGTCGCAGTGTAGGTAACCGTAGCGCAGTAAGATAGGATGCTCGTACCTGTGCCCGCAGCGGGCTGGAGGCGGTGGGCAGCCGCGCGGCGCCCGCGTGCTTCTCCACCACCACCTGCACGTCACCATACGTCACACTACCGCGCTCTGCATTGTCTACTAGGTAACTAAATCATTAATAAACGTAATGCTCATCTAAAGCTTGCATACTATATTTGTTATTTAGTGAGTGGTCATTTCAATCGTTCTATTTTAATTAGTAATTGGTAATAAGTGGTTCATCTCGAAAGTGTTATAAAGGCGCATATTTCACGACCGTAAAACATAATACAGACAATCACGCCTTTTTCCCGTCGGGGTAGGCAGAGTTTTCTTCTTTCCACATGCTACGATCCTGACATACCTCTTTTGCGTCTTCCACTTTCATGAGCGCCTTCATACATGCTCGCCGGTTATAGGTACTTTTGACTTGACCTTTCCTTAAAACGTCTCCGATCACCTAGGCTATTCTGTAAGATAACTCGACAGCGGAATCCGCGGTGAGATTCGAATTTCGTACTACGAAATTCAATCGTATCGCGTTCGTAATACGGTTGAATTTCGTAGTACGAAATTCGAATCTCACCGCGGATTCCGCTGTCGAGATAGCTTACAGAATAGCCTAGCAGGTCGTGACACGTTCACCTAGACCGACGCCTCTACCGGTTGGTCCGTTCACACTCGTATCATACATTTGTGTCGTCAATCTATCTTCATCCATCCTCTCTAGATGTCCAAACCATCTAAGCATCCCTTTCTCTATTTTGTCACTACATCTTCTACCACACCACAACATTCCCTTAACACGCTGTTCTCCACCTTATCCATCAGAGTCACTCCAATCATACTTCTCAAACTTCTCATTTCTACAGCATTAATTTTACTCTACATACATGACTGTTGGCCCTATGAACAGCCAGACGTGCTTTTTTAGTCACGTTCCGACTTTTCATAAAGTTTCTCTTTCATTTGTTCCACTCTTTCTCCTTCAATCGTAACCTTACAATCTTTCATTCTTTTTTCCTTTTCAAAAACCATTACTTTGGTCTTGCTTACATTCACTTTATATAAACTAATTAAATTTAATTATACTTCTTAGTGATAAATATTAAAATACGGGACTTATTGCGCTTAAAACAATAATAATATTCATTTTTAATGCATTATATTATTAAGTATAAAAATGTATGTTTTTAGCAAATTGCGAATGTTTAAAGTTTACCATTCACTTTCATCCCTTTCCTTTTTAAGGCGATATGCATAATCGGAGGAGGAGTTGCAAAGAAAGGGTAATCCCTTTCTTTGCAACTCCTCCTCCGATAATGCTAATATTACCTTATACTATATACTATATATAATATTACCATCAACTTATAGAAGGCATTTGATGGTTAAATCATTCTGTACACACTCTTTTTCAGATCTGTCAAGCAATTGTCTATGAATAGGTTGAACAAACACGTCCCCGGCTGACTTGTTTCCGAGTAGCTATAACTTGGGTCTGTTTAAGTCGAGAGTGAACAGGTATCTTCTAGGCAAGCCTGCTACACCCTCGATCACATCGTCACTTTCCACCAGGTGAGCTAGTGGTCAAATGCTTGCCTACTTATCTACAATAAAAAATAACAGCACTGGCGATGCAACACATCCCTGTTTAACACCTTTTTCGATGTTAAACCAGTCCGTGTACGCTCCGTTTATTCTGACACAAGCACTGGAACCCTCATAGAGTGATTTCAAAGCTCGTATCAAACTGCCGCCCACCCCAAACATAGTACAATGTTGACCACAATTCATTCCTCACCACTCTGTCACAGGCCTTTTCCAAGTCTACGAACGAATGCGCAATAGACCTGTTGGTTCATATTTTCCATCATTTTTTAACATTTTTCGGCTATGCTTTGTAAGTAAAAGACCTGATTCATGCATCCCATTCCTCTCCTGAAACCCGCTTGCACATCCCGCGCGCCCCGCTCAATGAGTTAGTCGCCAATACAACTTGCAATAGGCACCACGCATTTCATTTCTCCTGATCCTATACAAAACTAGATCTTATTACAAACCACCAAAGGGGTAAATAGGTTGATAAAGTTTCTGGAACATTTTTCTTGGTCCGATTCAAAACTCGGTAAAAATAAACTTTAAAACAAATAACGCTACATATGTTTTTAATTTATATAAACTACTAGAAGTGCCCCGCGGCTTCGCCCGCGTTAAAACTTCTTTTATTTACTTAAAACATTTCTTTTGTAAAAACTAATCCAACATTAAAGACATCAAATAAGAATTAGCCAAATCGGTTCACCCGTTTTCATGTTATCGCTTGACTAAAGCAATTCCGGATTCATATTTATAAAACCCGAAAAACCTAAGTTTTCAGACTTTGTTACCTACCCCATTTCAAAAATCCTACAACACGTACTTTATCTCATCTTGTTTCGCCATGCATACTTTGAATCCCCGTTCCGTATCCGTGAGGAATTTTTAGAAAATCCTTTCTGAGCGGATATTTACGTCATAATAACTATCTGCATTTTAAATTTCAGTGCAATCCGAAACAATATTGACTTTTAGACTTTGTTACCCCAGTTTATCCTCTTGGGGTGGCATTTTGAAACAGTCTGAAACTTGTATTTACTTATTTATTTACAGAAGTACTTGTACATGTGTGAAATGTCGAATAAAATAACTATCAAAACTTTGAACCCCCGCTTCATCACCTTGAAGAGTGAATTTTGAAAAATTCTTTCGTAGCGGATACCGAAGCCAAAATAACTATCAGCATGCCAAATTTCAGCGCAATCCGAAACAATATTAAATTTCAGATATTGTTACCCCACTTAACCCTTTTAGGGGTGGAATTTCGAAAGAACCTGAAACACGTATTTACTTATTTATTTACTTAAGTACTTGTGTTAAGTTTCGAATGTAAAAGACTATCTAATCTTGTTTCTCCATACAAACTTTCAACCCCGTTTCATCCCCTCCAGGGGTGAATTTTAGAAAATCCTTTCTCAGAGGAACTAACGTCGTAATAACTATCTGCATGCCAAAATTCAGCGCAATCCGAAACAATATTAATTTTCTCACTTTTTTACCTCATTTCACCCTCTTAGGGGTAGAATTTCAAAAAACCTGAAACACGTATTTACTTTTTTTTTTTACTGGAACACTTGTATGAAGTTTCCAATAGAGAATACTATCTAATCTTGTTTCTCCATACAAACTTTCAACCCCCGTTTCATCCCCTTCAGGGGTGAATTTTGGAAAATCCTTTCTCAGAGGAACTTTTTTTTTTTTTTTATACCGAACAGGCTAGCACTTGATCACTATCTCACCTGATGTTAAGTGATGATGCAATCGATGATGGAGCGTGCTTACCCAGAAGATACCTATTCACTCGCAATTTGAAGACCCCCATATTGTACTTAACCGGAAACACAGACTCAGGCAGAGTATTCCATTCTTTGGCGGTTCGTATGATGAACAAAGAAGCAAATCGCTTCGTTCGGGTAGATGGTATATCCACCATAAATCGGTGGCGCCTTTTTAGTGTCTCTGGATGTCCGATTATAAAATGGGGATGGTGGAATCAAATCATGCAGTTCAATTGCACACTCTCAGAAATGTATTCGATAGAAAACCGATAAGCAAGCGACTTTGCGGCGATGCGCGAGACTCTGGAGTCTCTTGCTTACTAGTAGGTCGTCGCTTATGAGTTTCTTTGCTCTCCTCTCAATAGCTTCCAGTGTCTCTAGCTGGTATTTGGCAGAGCCATCCCAAAGGTGAGAACAGTACTCCATACACGACCGGACTTGTGCTTGGTAAAGATTAAGCAACTGTCCCGGTGTGAAGTACCGTCTCACCTTAGCCAAAATGCCAAGCTTTTTTGAGGCTAGCTGGGCTCTAGACTCAATATCAGAGCCGAAATTGAGAGTTGGTGTCAAAGAGATGCCAAGAAGCTCGAGATTGTTACTTATCGGAACGGACACATCCCGGAAAGTAGGAGCCAGTAGAAATGGGCTCCGTTTAACGGAGAAAAGACACGCCTGGGTTTTAGCAGCATTGAACTTGACCAGATTGGCATCGCCCCAATCGGAGACTGCCTTCAAAGAATAGTTCAAGCGCTCGACCATCGCTTCTCTATGAGACTGGATTTGTAATTCACTGGTTCGTGCGTTGGATGCATAACTCTCTACAACAGTGCTGTCATCTGCGTACCCAAAGATACCGGGTTTAAGCAGATCATTAATATGCAGCAGAAAAAGTGTTGCATAGAGTACTGATCCTTGAGGGACTCCGGCATTTATGGACGGTCGGAAGAACAGCCATCGATGACCACTCGAATCGACCGATCCCTCAAGAAATCTGCTATCCAAATACATAAACCAGTGGGAAGGCCGTATGAAGGAAGCTTGCTAATAAGGCTATCGTGCCAGACCCTGTCGAAAGCCTTCGAGATGTCAAGAGAGACGGCCAGCGCCTCGCCGTGGTTCTCGATAGCCTCGCTCCAGATGTGAGTGGCATACGCTAGAATATCCCCAGTAGACCGGTTTTGGCGAAACCCGTATTGTCGGTCACTGAGGAAATCGTTCACTTCTAGGTATGCCAGGAACCTGTGGTTCAGGTACACGTTCCATAGTCTTACAGAGTATAGAAGTGACTGAGATAGGCCTGTAATTGGCAGGGTCTGCGCGACTACCCTTTTTGGGCATAGGTTGCACGTTTGCTTGCTTCCAGGACTTAGGCACTTTACCAGTCGTCATAGACAAGCGAAAGAGGCGTGTCAAAATAGGAGCCAACTCAGGCGCACACGTCCTCAAGACTACAGCTGGTATACCGTCTGGACCACTAGCTTTGTTCACGTCTAGATTGCGCAACGCTTTGCGTACTTCAGTCTGACGAATGCGGATTTCCGACAGAAACGTCCCGCAAGTCGGCAGACCAGAAGGTACAGCATTGCCAGCATCTGAACGTGAAGACTCCGCAAACAGAGTAGCAAATAAATTTGCTTTCTCTTCAGCAGTGTGCGCTAGTGAGCCGTCGGGTTTCAGCAGTGGAGGCAGTGAGGGACAGCAGAAGTTCTCTTCGATCGACTTCGCCAGGGACCAGAGCGCTTTGCTACCAGAGGGGTAAGAAGCAAGTTTGTCCCCTGTTCGGCGTATGTGATCGAAGCGAGCCTTCTTGAGAGCCTATTTGCAAGACTTGGCGGCTAAGTTAATGGCTTTCTTCTTTTCGCGTTCATCTCTAGTCTTGCGGGTTCGAGCGTAATACGAACGTCGTAATAACTATCTGCATGCCAAATTTCAGCGCAATCCGAAAAAATATATATTTTCACACTTTGTTACCCCATTTCACTCTCTTAGGGGTGGAATTTCAAAAAACCTGAAACACGTATTTACTTATTTTTTTACTGAATTACTTGTGTGAAGTTTCGGATAGAAAAGACTATCTAATCTTGTTTCTCCATACAAACTTTGAACCCCATTTCATCCCCTTTAAGGGGTGAATTTTGGAAAATCCTTTCTTAGTACACCCTTACGTACTAAGACAAATATACTCTCCAAATTTCAAGTCTCTACGACCAGCGGTTTAGGCTGTGCGTTGTCTGTCAGTCAGTCAGTCAGTCAGTCAGTCAGTCCATCAGTCAGTCAGTCAGTCGTTGTGTGCAAAATTAGCGTCGTATGGCATTCACGGAAATCTTTTGCGTTAGGTAAGGTCTTATCTTGATAAAAGGAGCAAGTTAGTAGCGCTCAAGGGTTATGTTTCTAAGCCGAAGGGATCTTCCTCGGGCGTCCCTCAAGGATCGCATTTGGAGCCTTTATTTTTTGTCGCATTTATAAATGACCTCATCGAATTACTAAAATGCCCTTGTCTACTTTATGCAGATGATTTGAAAAATTATACAGCTATAAACAACTTATCCGATACCCAGTCCCTTCAGTCAGATCTTAATACTGTAGAAACATGGTGCTCCGAAAATGAAATGTACCTAAACGTAAAGAAATGCTTTGTCATCTCTTTCACAAACAAAACACATAAAGTATTATACGACTATAAATTAAGATAACATAATTTAGAACGGAATGCAACCGCTAGAGATCTAGTTTTATTTGATGAGAAACTGACATTCAGAGATCACTACGAAAGCATAATTAACCGGGGTAATCAACTTTTGGGCTTTTTGTCTAAAACCACACAAAAATTAAAGAATCCAAATAGCTTCTTGTACCTTTATTTCACATTGATTCGTACCATTTTAGAATATAACTCGCCCATATGGTCTCTTTTTATGTTGTTCACTCTGACCGCATCGAAAGGATACAAAAAAGTGTCTTTATATTATATGCTACAAGCATGGCTTAAAAGCAAGCTACCATCGTATGCTGATAGACTTATTAAATTTAATTTATAACCCTTGCTACTAGAAAAACATATTTTGACTTTACAAATATCTTTAAAATTATGTAAGCATACAGAGATTCACCAGCTCTTCTTTCTCTTTTAAAGTATAATATAAGTATAAGTATATCAGACCTAGATTGCGTCATCCTCATTTGAAAATATTTAAATTAGAAACTTGTACGATTAACACATCATTCTACAACCCAATCGTTCGGATGTGTCGTCAATATAATAATCTTCTAAGAACACATAGTAATCAAATTGATATTTTTGACCGAAACTTCTACAAATTCAAGAAAGATATATTATCAATCCTCTCTTCAGAGGGGATGCCAAATCAACTAATCTGATTTGGTATCCTCTCTGGTGAATTGTAATTTCATCAATGAATAACATCTAGGTAATGTAACTACTTGTTAATTGTATCATATCATATCATTTATTCCACAACAAATTACGATTGTATTGGAAATTGCTACACAAAAAGAAAAATTGTATACAAAACAAAAAAAAATTAAACAACAAATTAAAATTAATAAAAACAATATAAAAAATAAATTACAAGAATAATCGAAGATAAAAAAGTAATAAGATAAAATTCAATGACAGTCTTAATTTAAAATTTACCCTAAATCATTCAATGCATAGAAAAACGCCAAAACAAGAAAAAGTAGAACAATGTCAAGATAAATAATTTAAATATGTCAAATTAAAATATATCAAATTAAAACATGTCAAATTGTTACGCAGTCGAGCAATGTTCATGATTCACAATAAAGATTGTCACATTCAATTAATAAATAATAATATAATCAAAACAATAAACTTCGGCTATGGTCATACATGAAAAGAACAAGCATACATAACTTTACCTAGGTACAATTCTCTAAAAATGCCAATTTCTTAGAGCAAAGTCTTGTTCGATTATTCATGTAATCTGCAATTGAGTAATAGCATTTTTTCAACAACAAGGCCTTTAACTTATGTTTAAAACTGAAAACATTGTATATTGTTTTGAGTTCAGTTGGCAGTTTATTAAATAACCTGACGGCCTGGATTCTTGGACATTGACTTACAACTCGTAAGGTAGAGACAAATTCACTCTGCAAGTCTTTCCTTCGTGTCTGCTCCCTTATCAACCTCTGTTCAGCAGTCTCAAAATTGTTCAAATTCTTTATTAGGTCCGTTAGTGTTATTAAAATATACAAGCATGGTACAGTCAATATTTTCAAGTTTTCAAAATGCGGCTTACATGATTCTATTTGTGAGATTCGCATCATAGTCCGTATTGCTCTTTTCTGTATAATAAAACCGGCTTCTGTATTATAGTTATAGGTATTGCCCAAAAACATAATACTGTATCTAATTTTGGATTCTACGAGCGCAATATAAACCTGTCTTAATTGTAATGGGGTAATTACATCTCGGCTCCTAATTGCGTATCATGCTGAACTTACAGTCGAGTCAATAGCTTTTAGTTCGTCTTTCCAGTTCAAATAACAATCTATATGAATTCCTAAAAATTTTACGCTACGTACACAGTCTATATTTTCAGCTTTGAAGGTAATATTCAGTGTATCTTTTTGTCTGGCTGTAGTACGAAACAACATGAGGTTTGTCTTACCTGTGTTTAAAAGAAGGTCATTCATATAAAACCATTCCCAAAATTTTACTAGTGCATCACGTACTTTCTTTTTTAAATTGTCAACTGTGTCTGAAGAAATTATAGCATTGATGTCGTCTGCAAGTACGGTTAATTTAATGTCAGGTCATAATTGTCCATATATGCTATAAGATCATTTGTAAAAATAATGAACAATAATGGTCCTAAAATTGATCCCTGTGGTACACCAACTCTCAAATATGACAAACATGATCTATGGGTGGTTTCAACTAAATTTTCATATGATTTTAGCACTACAAGCTGTTTGCGGTTACTCAAATAAGACTGGAATAATTGAAGAGTGTTGTTTCTAACTCCATAGTGTTCTAACTTTTGTATTAGTAACTTATGATTTATTGTGTCAAAAGCAGAACTCAGATCTAAAAATATACCGCCCACTTTCAATTTATTATTAAGTTTTACGGCTACATCATCGACTAGTGCACTTATAGCATCGACAGTTCCCACAAATCTTTGATACCCAAATTGCCTGTTGCTTAGTATTCTATAGCGTTGTTAATGCTTAATCAATCTGTTTTTAATCTCTTATCTACCAATGGACATGATGAACCGTTGTTGTGCCTATAATTAAGAATAAAACGGGCGATTTAGCAGACATTAATAACTATAGGCCGATATCGCTGGCAATAATTGTAGCTAAAGTGTTTGACGGTTTGCTTGACGCACAGTTAAATAAGTACCTTGTGTTGCACGATAATCAGTTTGGGTTTAGGCGCAAACTGTCTACTGAGAGTGCAATACTATGCTTGTCGTCAGGCACTATACAGACCGAAGTACTCCCATGCACGCCTGTTTCCTTGACTTGTCCAAGGCCTTTGACCTGGTCTCTTATGATATCCTATGGAGTAAGCTTAGGAGCATTGACTTGCCACCAGAATTAACCAGTATTTTTAAATACTGGTACATGAACCAGGTCAATAGTGTCAAATGGGCAGGTACAATGTCAGACCCAAACCGACTGGAGTGTGGGGTGAGGAAGGGGTGTTGACTTCTCCCTCCCTGTTTAACCTGTATATTAATGCCTTGATCGTCGCGCTCAGTACTCAGCTTGTCGGATGTCACATCAATGGAATAAGTGTAAATAACCTGAGTTATGGAGATGACATGGTGTTGCTGAGCGCGTCGGTTTGTGGCCTACAAAAACTGTTGAGAATCTGTGAAAAATATGCCGTGACTCACGGACTTAAATTTAATGTTGCCAAAAGTGTGTGCATGGTCTTTGAGGCCGGGACAAAACGTCCCCAAAATTTGCCACCCGTATATCTTTTTATCTTTAGAAAGAGTGCAGACATTTAAGTATTTAGGGCACATTCTAACAACCGACCTCAAGGACAATGCAGACATCGAGCGCGAGCGAAGAGCATTATCTGTGCGTGCGAATATGCTAGCGCGCAGGTTTGCGCGTAGTTCGGGGGAAGTAAAGGTGACTCTCTTTCGAGCATATTGCACCTCCCTCTACACGTGTAGCCTGTGGGCACGTTATACACGCTCGGCGTATAATTCTCTTCGCGTCCAATTTAATAACTCGTTCAGGGCGATGATGAAGCTGCCTCGCTACTGCAGTGCCTCAGGCATGTTTGCGCAAGCTCGCGTGGATTGTTTCCATGCGACCATACGCAAGCGTGCCGCGTCTTTGGTACGCAGGGTGCGGGCTAGCAATAACATCGTTCTGGCGATGATCGCAGAAAGGGTTGATTGTCCTTTCCTAAAACACTGTTGAGATAGACATGCGCCCATCACTACAGGGTATACATAACGACGATCAATAATATGAATTTAATTGTATAATATGTTTTGTGTAATATGTTCAGTAATCAGTTTTTAATTATTTTATTGTAAAGGGTTTTTAATTTATATGGCTTTCAAATGTAATTTATGGATATGTGTTCAATTGAATTTTTGTGTTCTGTGTATTATTTTAATTTTATTTTTGTGTATTCGTCATGCATGTGTCTTAATTTTGTGTTTATTAGAATATTTATTGTTGAATGTATTTTACTGTTTCTATATGAGCCTTTGATGGGTACTTGATATAAAATTATTTTTTATTTTTTTATTTTTATTATAATTATTATAATTTATTAAATTTAATAAGTTTTTCCAAAATTTTTGACATAACTGGTAATAGGGATATCGGCCTGTAGTTTTTTGGTTCGTTTTTTTTTCCCTTTTTTTAAATATCGGTTCAATTTTTGCTATTTTCAACTGATTAGGGAAAGTATTTTCTTTTATGCATCTATTAAAAAATGTTGCTAAAGGTTCCGCTAATAAGTCGATATTGTCTTTGAAAATATTAATAGGTATTTCATCTACTCCAATATAACCTTTATTTTTTCATGAATCTAACGACATTTTCAACCTCATATGCGTAAATATATTCTAATTCCATATAATTTTTAATGCGTTGCACGTTTTGTGTCATGGTTGTAATAGCTTCAATAGATTTCGAGCCAGTTTTTCTATTTGATATTGCACCAAATTGCTTAGAGAAAGCATCTACTACGTCTTGCGGTCTGCTGATTAAGTTATTATTCGTTTTTAACACTATCCTATCTGTTTCCCTTTTAGTTTGTTTATTTCTATACCGATTCACGATGTTCCAGATCTCTTTACTAGAATTTTGCGCCATACTGAGTTGTTTTTGAACCGATAATTTCTTAGTTCTTCTTATTACTTTCCTATATATTTGTATATATGTATTTTTATACCTTAGAGCTACTTCACCACTGTTTTTATTTATATTTAGTGCCAGAAATCTCTTCATTAGACTTGATATTCTAATTCCTTTTGACACCCAACCAGGTCTAATTCCATGTTGCTTTATATTACGTTTCTGTTTTACAAAACTATTTTTAAATAAATTTGTGAATTCTGATGGAAAGTTCTTAATTCCGATGTTAGTCCAATCTTTTGCACTAAACAATTGTCTAAATTTATAACAAGTCCTCTTATTATATGTCCTACGATAAACTTTTAAAGTTTTTCTTGTTGACCGTGTGAATATTTTTTCTAGTTGAAGTTTACACATTAAACCACATTAAACCAGCGTGTCCATTATGATCAACACTACAAGATTTAATACAGTCATGTGTGATGTTTGTCAAAAAGTTATCTAAACACGAACTTGTGCCATTGCACACATATGTGTCAGTGTCAATTAACGGTCTAAAATTATAGCAAGTTAAAAGCCTAAGAAAATCATTTTTTTTGCGGTCATCTTTGAGAAGGTTGACATTAAAATCACCACATAAAATGCACTTTTTGTTGAAAAAATTTCCAGAAATGTCTCCAGTATATCTATGAATTAATCAAAATTTTTATCAGTGGGATTTCTATAGCAACAACAACTATAGACATTTGTACTTATATCTCTAATTATACTAATCTCTCTACTTTATAGTTTTTTACAAAAATCAATTTCTTCAGATTTTGAATTATTGCATCCTAAAATAAGAGTGCTACCCCTTTTTTAGGGTTCCGTAGCCGAATGGCAAAAAACGGAACCCTTAAAGGTTCGTCATGTCTGTCTGTCTGTCTGTCTGTCTGTCCGTCCGTATGTCACAGCCATTTTATTCCGAAAATGTTAGGACTACAGAATTGAAACTTGGTAGGTAGATGTATTCTGTGAACCGCTTTCCGATTTGTATACAAAAATAAAAAATATAAAAGTTTAAGGGGGGGGCATCCCATACATGGAACTGAAACAAAAAAAAAATTTCTTCAATCCTACACGTTTAGGGTGTCTATGGATAGGTCTTTAAAAATGACATTGAGGTTCCTAAAATCATTTTTTCTCAAAGTCGATCATTTGAAAGATAGGCGCGTCTAAAGTGGTAAAATGTGTGTCCCCCCTCCCTCTAACTTTGAAAGTATGGGAGTGAAAAATCTAAAAAAAATATATGCTATAGATCTCAATAAAAACTAACAACGAAAATTGGTTTGAACGAGATACAGTCAGCAGTTCTAGAGATATGGCGACCGCAAAGATAACTTTGTTTTTCATACAAACACTATGAAAAACAAAGTTAATTTTGTAGTTGCGAAAAATCATAGTTATGGAATACTTAACTGTGTTACGGAACCGTACGAGTGCGAGTCCGACTTGCACTTGGCCAGTTTATTTATTGCTACGAAAATTACATGAAACTACATTATAGTTATGCATGCTAAACATGGGGGCTGTTAGTTTGTTTAGAAAGTGTTCACATAAACATATATAATTTGTTGCACAGTGAACGATTGGATATATAAATCTAGTTCATCTATTTTATTTCTAATTCCACATACATTTTGTAGAAATATATTTATTTCAGTATATATTCCTTAGAATCAAGACCATTTGTATTAGTCCCGAAAAAACTGCTGTACATCGTAAGTTGAGTTGAGTTGATTATTACAAGCTCCGCTTACATTTTTCTCAATAGCTTCTGTCTCTACTGGGTGAATAAACTTTAGTACAGAAGTGCTGATAAATTGTGAGTTAACAATTCTTATTACATTATTTACAATTTGACGCTGTGTTTTAATATATGAATATCTGTAATCGCCATTTTTATTAATCTCCATGAATTTGACATGTTCACTAAATTCTGCCAAGTGTGCTATGTTTTTATTTAACGTATAAATATCTTTGTTGTTAAGTCCATCATATCTTAAGCTACTTATAACTAGATTAAATTGTCTTATTGTGTTGCTTGTCACCTTCTGAATAAATGTAATGTAACTATTACTAGTAAAATATTGTTTCTTGTATGCACTAATTAATATAACTACTATATCACCTTTCTTCATTAATTTAGTCTTCTCATCGAAATTTTCAAGAATTTCTTCATATCCTGCTCCAGGTTTACAATAATTTGAAATAGAAATTTCGGCGTCACAACAGCCAAGCACTTTATTTGCTACTCCTTTACCTATGTATTCGGAAAGAATTAAAACATTCTTCTTGTTTTCCTTGCAGCTGTTTATGCTACGTGTGATTGTTTTGAATTTATCCAATGTGCTGACTTCTGATTCTGTAGCATTTTGAAGGCTTCTTAGTGAAGTTAATTTCTTTGATAGTTCTTTATATTTATTCTCTAATTGATTCAATTGTTTTTGTAGTGACCTTATAGTTTTGACAAGAGTTCTAGTTTTGTTGTTTCGTGATTTTGTGCTGTAGTTGTTCTTTTTTGGCTTTTTCTTTAGTTTCTTAGACTGTTTGCCGCTGTTTGTCAAACAAAAATTCTTGCTCTTCTCTTCTGCAAGCCAAACATTCAGTTGCTTTATTTCATCCTGAAGTTTATACACATAATCTTCTCTGAACCTTCCTTGTTCTAATGGTTGCTTAAATTCACATTCAACTGGTAACATTCTAGGCATCTTTCTTTACAGTCCTTGTATGGGCGTCGAGTGTCCATCAATATATTCAATCTATTTGAGCACCTCAATTAATTTGTCTTATCTTTCCAGTTCTTTTTTAAGATGGCAATTCTGAATAGTCAAGTTATCGAATTCGTTATTTGCGGATTGTAAGTAACATTCCAAGCTCATGACTTTTTGTTCAAGAGTTATTACGGTATCACTTTTTTCCAACGCATGCTGTAAACTTAGATCCAACCTCGTTGATTCAAATAATGACAAGTGGGTCATATTTTCTAAAGAATTAGCTCGGCGATGAAGTTGAGGCATTCTAAAGTTAACGTGGTCTAAATCCTTATATTCCATGTTCTATGTTATTACAATCAAGTGAACTTAGCAATGTCACACAAAAATATTTTTCATTCGGTAGGATTCGAACTCCTAACATATAGATCAGCAGTCCAACACATGCAGAATGCGCCACTGATACTGGTGACGAGTCTTCGAAAGTGTGGTTCGGTTCATGTGTTGAAGCTTCCAATAGCTAACTTAAACCTGCTTTATCGACTCACAGGTAATTCCAACCAATAACAGAAAATCTTCCTATACTTTTATTTATGTACGTAGTACGTCAATCATTTAATGAGATATAGAGGGTGGTAACGCCTGCGTTAAATGTAATGCTTAAGTTATCGTCAGTGTATATTCGTCGTTTTTTGTAAGGACTTGGCTATAAAAACTCAGTGCGTTTCCAACCGTCGAGAGACAAGCGTGTCATCACCTCCCCTATACAATATTTGTACAAGAACGCAATAAACGTCGTAAGAAGTGATCCAGGGACTTTTATTTACGTCCAAACGGGCGTAACCATATTGGCGACCGTAGAGACCGGACGATCTTCGGAGAAGAGCCCAGAAAGAAAATATCCAGGTGCAGCTACGAAGTCGGGCCAAAATTCCGAACAGCCACCATCATCACGAAGAAATATCCATTGCAGCCACAGCCGGGTGATCAGCAATCGGCATCGCGCCGCAGCACAGGCCAATGCAGATAAGTTCCTTTAATATTCCTTATTCAAGCCAATTTACCTACCATACCTACCGAACATTCCCGATCATTTTTTACCTTTATTTTTGTGTTTATTGCATTCTACTTGTGCTATATATCCATATACAGTGTTTCTACACATAATTCAAGCATTTTCTACATTGATAATTACGTATTTATATATTAATTTACGAAAAACTAATGTAAGGTACCCTCATCTCAGGTAACAAAAAGTGTTCTAGTTTTTTCTATTAATAAATTATTGTTTAATTTGTTTCTTTATCGTTATTAACATTCTATTTTGTCCCTAAAATCAAGCCATTAAAAAAATATATTAACATAACAAAGGTTTTAACCAGTTTTTTATGGTTTTTATTGCAATAAATTCACGCTCATTGCCGAACATTCCAGTGACGTTGGTCAATCGCACGAAACGATCCTGTTACAAAAAAGAATCATAACGGGACCTGTCAGCATCCTGGAACAGCGGGTCTGGTGATCTGGTGCAGTCAGGGCCGGATTAAGGTGACGCCAAGTTGAGGAGCGTGAGCGATTTTTTATTACTTTAATTACAAATACTTTCTATATAATATATTCAAATAATTGTTTTCACTGAGTTTCACTATTATCAATTCTGTTGTTTGTGGTAATTCATACATTGATTTTTATACATGATGGGAGGTGAAACTAGTACAAAGGATTCACAAGTTTTACTTGATCTTTTAGTGAAACGTAGCTCAATAAAGGGGCAGATTACTAAGTTTAAAAATTATATAAATAATTTACGTACAAAGGAAACTCTAACTTCGATAGAGTTAGCCGAGTTAACACTAAAACTAAGTAAATTTGAGTCACTATCAAATCGTTATGATGACTTGCAAAATCAGATCGATGTTTTAAATTCAGGAGATTTAGCAAACGAAATTGACGAGCGAGATGACATTGAGCAGCTATTTTTCTCAAACATTGCCACTGCTCAGGGCATGATTCAGAAATACAATTCAAGTAAGCATGACGAAAGTAATTACAAAGATTTAAATTCAAGTCATTCGTCATCAGCTCAATGTAATGTCGACCATCACAACCCATTGGGATTTAAATTGCCCCAGATACAAATTTTAAGGTTTGACGGATCTTACTTCCGTTGGCTCGAGTTCCGGGACACATTCTTATCACTGATACATAACAATGAACGTATCGCGCCAATACATAAGTTTCATTATTTGATATCTTATCTAACGGGAGATGCAGCACGCATCATTTCTAATTTTGAGGTATCCGATGCCAATTATTCGAATGCATGGACAATTTTGTGTGATCGTTACGATAATAAGCGACAGCTGATAAATCATCATTTAAATTCATTGTTAGACATACAACAGGCGAATCGTGAATCGCACGGCTCATTACGATTCATGGTTGATCACATCACTAAAAATCTGCGCGCATTATCCAGCCTCGGTCTTCCTACAAACAAATGGGATGTTTTAATTATACATATAATGAGTTCTAAGCTTGACACCCACACACTTTTAAAATGGGAAGAATGCCGTGGTGCGTCGAATGACATACCTTCATTGGAATCATTTTATAAATGTTTAATCAATCGTGCTGATGTCCTTGAATCAATAAATCGAAACTTAAATAAATCGAACCATACCCAGTCAACCAAATACAATCAAACCAGGGCCGCATCCAGTACAAATAATAACCGAAATAATACAAAATCATTTGCTAGCGCCAGCGACGAAAGTGGGCCTTCTCCTCAATTAAATTGTGTTGTCTGTCATCAAGGACATCGCATTTATGATTGCCACACTTTCCTCGCTAAGAACGTTGATGAGCGTATAGCCGAAGTTTACAGGTTAAATCTTTGTACCAATTGTTTGAGAGTCGGTCACAAATCACAAGCGTGTCGTCTGGGCCCGTGTCTAAAATGCAAGGCGAGACATAACAGTCTCATACATAAATTATCTAATACAAATGATAATAATTCATTTTCTTCCAGTGTTGCCACTACCATGTCTGACAACACTGACGATATTATTGCGAATTTTTCGAAACAAAACTCAAAGCAAGTTCTACTGTCTACCGCTCTCATTGAGGTGGCTAATCCTCGGACAAACCAGACCGAACAGGTTCGTGCCCTATTAGATTGTGGTAGCCAGTCATCTTTCATAACGCAGTCTCTCAAGGATAGGCTGTCGTTACCATCCAGAACCAATTGTCATATCAATGTCATGGGCATAGGGAATCATCAGACGGGCAAGGTCACCGAGTCTTCTGTAGCGCAATTGAAGTCTTTAGTAAGTTCGTTCAACGTTACATCTGAATTTTTGGTACTCCCGAAACTAACTGGTGATGTTCCTAAATTCCCCATTGATACAAAAATTTTACAAATACCCAATGATTTGAAACTTGCTGACCCCACGTTTCACCAGCCAGCGCTGACTGAGGTTCTCATCGGTGCCGATTTATTTTGGGATATTATTGGCCGCGAGCAGCGCACTCTCGGTACTAATAATCCAAAGTTAATAAGTTCCCACCTTGGTTGGATAATTTCAGGTCCCATAACTGTAAGTTCATCAAACAATAATATACAATATCATCATTCATTCAACGCCAATCTATCAAATGATTATATACAAATTCAAAAGGAGCTCACTAAGTTTTGGGAACTCGAAGAAGTTCCACTAAAATCTAAGCTTGGTGAAAGCGAGAAGGCATGCGAATCTCATTTTTTATCCCACACCTCTCGCCTAGATACAGGTAGATTCTCCGTGAGTCTGCCTCTCAAAGATTCAAACGATTGTCTTGGTGACTCCTATAACCTAGCAAGAAAAAGATTGTTCAACTTAGAAAAACGGTTTAAAAGACAACCAATGGTAAAAAATCAATATGTTGAATTTATGCGAGAGTACGCTAATCTGGGTCATCTATCAGAATGTTTTGAAACTATACCAAACAATTCATATTTTCTATGTCATCACGCTGTCTTTAAAGACAGCAGTGAATCTACAAAAATTAGAGTCGTATTCGATGGCTCAGCTCCGTCGACGTCAGGACATTCTGTAAACGACATACTAAATATAGGTCCAAATATGCAGGACTCACTCTTCTCCATTCTTATCCGAGCGAGACAATACAAGTACCTTCTAACTGGTGACGTCGAGAAAATGTACCGCCAGGTCTTAATTAATGAAAGGGACCGAAACCTACAGTTAAATTTATGGAGAGAAGACGAGTCCATGCCAATTAAAACGTTAACGTTGAACACTGTTACCTACGGCATGGCAAGTTCTAGTTATTTAAGTACGCGATGCTTATGGCAACTAGGTGAAGAATGCTTAGATTCTACAATTAAACAAATCATACAACACGATTTCTATATAGATGATCTTATCACAGGGACTGACAATGAAGATACATTACGTCATATTCATCAAGCCGTATCTGCCGCTCTTCTAAAGGGCTGCTTCAACCTACGAAAGTTCAAATCAAATTCATCTTCTTTTTTAGAAGCCACCGCTGCTATCTCAAATGAGAACTTGATAGTAAGCGAATCCACATCCACGTTAGGCATGGGTTGGAATCCATCCAATGATAATTTGCATTTTCCTTTTAAGATTCCACCTCCAACAGATAATAATAGCTTAACAAAACGTTCAATTTTATCATCTCTATTCAAAATTTTTGATCCTTTGGGATTATTAAGTCCATGCGTGATTAAGTCCAAAATGTTATTGCAACAATTGTGGTTGCACAAATTGTCATGGGATGATCCAATCCCCAGTGATGAAAGAGGGGATTGGATTAAATTTATTACAGCAATACCAACGCTTCTGAGTCTCGAAATACCCCGTCGAGTAATCTGCAGTAACCCAGTGTCTGTCACTCTACACTCATACAGTGACGCGTCCCAAAGGGGATTTGGAGCCGCGGTCTATCTGCGCTCTATCAATTCAAACAATGAGGTCACCGTTAGGCTGCTTTGTTCCAAATCCAAGGTAGCTCCCATCAAGGCTACCACTATTCCCCGACTCGAGCTCTGTGCTGCTCTACTGGCAGCCAAATTGTGCAAGGCTGTTAAGGAATCCCTACGGTACCATGTTCAAGCTGAAGTGCATTGGTGTGATTCTACCATTGTGCTCGCCTGGCTCCGCAGCAGTTTCCAAAATTTGAAAACCTTTGTAGCTAACCGAATCATGGAGATCAGTGAACTCACTGACTCCGCTTCGTGGCGTTACGTGCCTATCTCTGCAAATCCTGCTGATCTTATTTCTCGGGTTGTAAGTCCAGATAAGCTCGGCAAGATAAAACTGTGGTGGTCAGGTCCACCCTACTTGTCTGCACCAGAAAGTACATGGCCTGTACTAAATGATCAAACCCACATAAAAAATTTACCAGAAACTAAAAATACAACGACAACCAACTTGACAACTAATCACGATCCAATTATACATTTTAAAAATTATTCTAGCCTTCCTAAATTAAAACGAACATTTGCCTATGTATTACGATTTCTACACAACACAAAAAACCCTAAATCTCGATCCACAGGCTCATTGTCTGTCAATGAGTTACACAATTCATTCATTAATTTGTGTCGCTTAGCTCAGCAAGAGTCTTTTGCGTCTGAATATGAATTGCTTGCCAATAAAAAATTACAAAGTCCAAAATCTCCAATTTTATCATTGAGTCCATTTTATAGTGAGGACAACGTTATTCGAGTGGGTGGTCGACTAGACGCTTCAGATTTTAATTACGACAAAAAACATCCCATTTTATTGCACGCTAACCATAATTTTACTAAGATAATATTTGAATACCAACACAAACACAATCTACATGCTGGTCCACAACTATTATTAGCCATAATTCGAGAATTTGTGTGGCCCATTAATGGTAGATTACTTGCCCGGCGCACCTTTCGAAATTGTTTTAAATGCAGACGACTTCAAGGAAAGACTTTGAAACCAATGATGGGTAATTTGCCATTACAACGTGTCACACCAGGTTTCCCATTCCAAAGGGTTGGTCTGGATTTTGGCGGTCCATTTTTTGTTTCGAACAAAAGGGGACGCGGTGCTAAGGTAGAAAAATGTTATATGTGCATATTCGTTTGTTTAATTTATAAATGTATACATCTTGAAGTTGTTTCTGATTTGTCAAAGGACGCCTTTATCATGACTTTCCGCCGATTTATCTCGCGTCGTGGGCGACCAACTGAAGTATTTTCGGATAACGGAAGAAATTTTGTAGCTGGTGCTAAAGAATTTAACGAGATTATGAGAGATTATTAGAGATTAAATGAGAACTCATTGGGTGATTTTGCAAGTGAAGACGGGATCAAGTTTAACTTTTCGCCTGCTTACGCTCCTCACTTTGGTGGTATCTTTGAAAGTGCGGTTAAGTCTGCAAAATTTCACATTCGCCGCGTAATGGGTAATTCACACCTTACGTTTGAAGAATTATCTACCCTCTTCGCACAAGTAGAATCAGTATTAAACAGCCGTCCTTTGTGTCCGTTATCTTCTTCCCCTGACGACTTCCTTTGCCTTACTCCTGGGAACTTTCTCATTGGCCGTGCTCTTACCGCGCTTCCCTCACCGGGTCTGGAAGACTACAATATCAACTATTTACCACGTTACGAGCGCATTCAACAAATATATCAACATTTTTGGAAAAGATGGCAGCGTGAATATGTTGCCGAACTACAGCAACGCAGGAAATGGAAGACCAACTCTTCGCACCCCAACGTTGGAGACTTGGTCCTAATTCAAGAAGACAATATCCCCCCTCTCTGCTGGAGGCTTGGCCGCATTGCCAAGCTCTTCTATGGACCACATGATGGAATACCTCGTGTCGCTGATGTCAACACCGCCAGAGGATGTATTCGTCGTCCATTAGTTCGTCTTTGTGCCCTACCTACTGCAGAAGAACTAGAGGGTTGAAAACCGAAGCTTTTCAACGGGGGCAGGATGGTAACGCCTGCGTTAAATGTAATGCTTAAGTTATCGTCAGTGTACATTCGTCGTTTTTTGTAAGGACTTGGCTATAAAAACTCAGTGCGTTTCCAACCGTCGAGATACAAGCGTCTCATCACCTCCCATATACAATATTTTGTACAAGAACGCAATAAACGTCGTAAGAAGTGATCCAGGGACTTTTATTTACGTCCAAACGGGCGTAAACAGAGGGTATGGTTTGAAAAATGTTGTGACAGTAATAATTGATATAGTTTCTTGATTTTCTGTTTTTCGATTTAATGTAATGTCATGATTTCTTATTTTTATAAGTTAAATTTACTTATATTGATGTATTTTAATAATGAATTGTGCTCATTTGACTTATGTTTTGTGAAACTGCCATTGGAAACGTTTTGACTCACACTGTCAGTGTCAATCGATGGTGCCAACCTGCCAACTTCAAAACTACCGCGAATGAGAATTGTCTGTGGCCTCTAAGCATGGATGCCAACCTTAAAAAGAAAACAAGAAAGTTAACGCGGTAGAGTGTTGGCAGTCGGGCTTCAGTTCGGTCTTGGCGTTTAAACTAGTAGGTCGTGGTTATAAAAGTACCTCTAAATTCTCGACATTTATTGTATAGTTTGTGATGTACCGACATTGGTCGGATGTATATTATACGACGTTTGCGCCCATTACACGATGTTTCAATTGGAAGAAGGTGTTTTACTGACAATTCAGAAGCGGGATAACCCAAAGGGTATGTTGATAGCTTTTAATAGATGGTTTTTTTTTCTCCTATATTTGGTATGCTTGATATGCGTCCACTAAAGTAATTTATCAGAAGTAACTGACATTTATTTGAAAATTGAACTGGATCACGTGCAATTTACATGATTGTGTTGGATTTGTGCAGCGTGTCTGGTCAGGGCAACCCTCTGGTGATGTGCTGCTTAAATCAAGATCATTCGTGTGCGGTGGTGTGCGTGGGTTCTTGGCCAAGGCTACCCTCTGGTAGAACCTAGCGCATGCTTTCGTACGCTTTTGAGTTGGGCGTGTTTGTGTTTGGTCGGGGCCACCCTCCGATAGCATATAACACGTTTGACATTTTATTTTTATGTTGTGGTTGCGCGTGCTATAAGAAAGTATTAAACCATTGAAAGTCATTGAACTTTATAAGTTTTGATTTTAATATTTACAAACGTTTCAAACAGAAAGTCTAACAAGCATTCAGAATATAAAGTTACAAGTGTGTTAAAATAATATATTGTTTTTCTAATGGATGGGTCGACTGGTTGTCAGATTATTGGATACATTAGAGGGCATGCCAGTTGACTCAACGGTTAATTGGGCGAGCACCTGAGTGTTTCGCTAGACGTTGATTAGACACGTCGGATGGTTAATTAGGGGGCGTTCTAATTGTACTCATCGGTTAATTGAGCGGGCATGGGAGTGTCCCGTTAGATGTTGGTTGAGTCGATTAGACACGTCGGATGGTTAATTAGGGGGCGTTCTAATTGTACTCATCGGTTAATTGAGCGGGCACGTGAGTGTCCCGTTGGATGTTGGTTGAGTCGATTAGACACGTCGGATGGTTAATTGAGCGGGCACGGGAGTGTCACGTTGGATGTTAATTGAGCGGGCACGTGAGTGTCACGTTGGATGTTGGTTAAGTTAATTAGACACGTCGAATTGTTAATTAGGGGGCGTTCTAATTGTACTCATCGGTTAATTGAGCTGGCACGTGAGTGTCACATTGTACGTTGGTTGAGTCGATTAGACACGTCGGATTATCAGTTAAAGGGCTAGCTGTACTTATTGGTAAATTGAGCGAGATAATAATGGTGATGATGATGGTGATGATGGTGATTATGACGGTGATGATGACGGTGATGATGACGGTGATGATGACGGTGATGATGACGGCGATGATGACGGCGATGATGGTGATGATGATGATGGTGATAATGGTGATGATGGCGGTGATGGTAATGGTGATGATGGTGATGATGGTGATGATGATGGTGATGATGATGGTGATGCTGATGGTGATGCTGATGGTGATGATGATGGTGATGATGATGGTGATGATGATGATTATGACGGTGATGATGACGGTGATGATGACGGCGATGATGACGGCGATGATGGTGATGATGGTGGTGATGATGATGGTGATGATGGTGGCAATAATGATAACGGTGATGGTGTTGATGGAAGTGATGATGATGGTGGAGATGATGGTGATGTTTATAAAAATATAACAGCTTACTAAAGTAAATATGAATTGAAAAATGGGTTAAATAGAAATAGGAGAGTTTTATTTATTTTATTTTAAATACTGGATTCAATATGCTAGATAATTTTGGAAAATTTAAATGTTTAATGAATCTAAATTGAATATTGTCGGTGTTTTGTTTGTGAATGGATTATGCCGTTGGCAATGTGTGTATTTCAGTGTGTTGCCAATGATGTCTACTGATGATGATGGAACCCTGCCTGACTCGCCACTCGACGGCGACCATGTAATAACCAGAAGAGAAGGTCACCTTCTACTACTAATACCAGCGAAGAAGTTGCTACATCTCGTAAGACCTGTAGGGTGTCAAGGAATCGTTAACATGCTATCTTCGGCAAACAGAGTCATTGGATATTGATCGGATTGCTCTAGAAAAATCATTAATATAGATGATAAATAGAAGTGGGCTAAGTACGCTAGCTACTCCATACTTCACCTTGCGTTGAATTGATGTGTATATTTAATTAATTATATTTAGATGATAACTTACAACTTATTGTAAGCTGGCTGCGTGTATTGTACACGGGTACAACACTGTAAAAATGACGTGTAAATTTGACGATTTAGGAATAAAAGAATATGAAATATGATTAATTATGCCAAGTGCATTTGACGCCATGGACGTCCAGCTTGTAACTAAGTAACTTTTTAACTAAGTAGTATGGTCATGGTTACAGTAGATCGCATAAACTGCATTATGGTTGTCAACATCGAAACTTATATTCTTGCTGCTTTAAAGTTAATTATTGTGATAATGTGTAAATCTATATCCCTTTTTCGTCACAGAAAATATCATATTACTCGAAGTAGTCGTTTAATTGTAGAAGAAATATATATATATATATATATATATGCATATCTATATTACATACTTTTCAAATAGTTTGGATATTATTGGCATTATTACTATGGATCGGTAGTTATGAACTAAAAATCAGCTTTCTTTGGATATCTGTATAAAAATATTTTAATTTTTTTTCTATTTTATTGTCTGGATATATACCTGATTTATCGAAAAGGTTACCTTTTCGTCGCATTCGTTTAAAGCATCAATATGACTCAAATCATAGCATAGGACAGCATCATGTGTATGAACACATTTGCTGTGATCGACAATGATGACACGTTTTATTATTTTATAAGAAATCGCATTATAATGAAATAAATGGAAATGAATTTATTTCACATGAAATAGAGTTTAAAAGGTTTTCGAAGAAATCATATAAGACCATCTATTTCGCCATGTCATGACATGTGAAAGAACATAAAATTAACATTAATGAAATACAATGTCAAATATAGCCGACACAATTGGTATTTTTCAGTGACCTTCAGTTTTAAAATATATTGTATGATATATGAGGTGAGGTATATAAGGGCACATGAACATACAATTTGTATTGCTCCTTATGTTGTTATTTTGTTTCCTAATTGTGGTAGATATTGGTATGACTTTATTTACAATATAATCATTTAAGATGTAGGATATTTCTTCAGTATGAATTACTCATACGTAACTTCAAAGTTATTTTACTTAAAATAATTGCGAATTAAGATAACATTTTGTTTGATATACTTACGTATTCACCACGACGTTTTCGATGTATTATTCGATATTTTTATTTTTGTGACATGCGTATAAAATGTTTAATAGGAGTTTAGAGTATTATTTTTATTTTCTATTTGTCATTGTAGATTTGAGTGTAGATGTGCTGTAAAAAGTATCTGCTTTTTACTACTGATTTTCAATCTCCACACCGTATCAGCTGTGCAGTGTGTTCATAGAGTGCTAGTTTCAACAGTTCAGTTTTACAGTAATTTAAAAAAAAAAACAATGCACGGAGTTATAAAACCAACTTTGGTTCCTATTTTATATAGTCTGTTGTTTAAAAGCTAATGCTTTGAAAATTGAAAAATGCTAATAAAATGTCTATAATCCATTAAAAAACAAATCATTAAAGTATAACGCGATGTTAATTTTGTACGTCTATATGGAAATCATTATTACTATAATTATAATTTCATTACACAGAAAAACAGAAACATTTGTTCTAATTAAGAAAAGATCAATTAAGCTACAAATATTTTTCATGAGGATTACTACTCCATTGTGGTTTTTTTTTGTTCTCTTTATATTCCTATTTGGATTATTTCCTTGTGATTGATTTTAGCTCAAGCTCAGGAATTGTGATATTCTACTCTTCAATTATAAGTCTTGAGTATTCAACAGTTGGTAGACATAATAGGTAATCTATTAGTATGTATAATATTTATAAGTGTACTATGTATTACATGGATATACCAAAGTGATCACTTGATATTCTGAAGTTCTTTTCGCGGATTAATGCAGTAATCATTCTCCGTAATTTCGCTAACTTCTTATCCATATCTGTAACAAGCTGCTTGTTGCTACTGACATTAATCTAAAGGTGGAATAGAATAGATTATTTGATTATTTGAAATGATTATTTATTGCACATTAAATAAAATATACAGACAATAATTCATAACAAGATAATGTTCATACTATGGGCGGTCTTATCGCTTGGAGTGATCTTCATTAGACAAGCTTTGGGTGGACAGGATTTCACATATTCATGTTGCAAGGGAAAGGGGTGTACAGCTATAAAATTATATAACAATAATTATAATACATAAAATACATACACTAAATGTACATTACACACACATTTTATACATACACACATATATATAGCCATATACATTATTATACACACATACGTAAGATACTACTGGATGAATACGACAAGTTAGTAACATATTATCTGTCTTTTTATGATACGGTACATTATTTTCTGCCACCGTTACTATCTTTATTTGATATTTCGAGCTCTAAACACAAATTTCTTTGTTGGTAATGTCAAGTGATATTTCCTTCTTTAGACATGTAGTGGATACTTGGGTTATTTCTAATGACTTGAAATAATTATGAAATATTTGTTTTTGGGTTCATTTCATAGTAATTTTCCATCTATGTCAACGCTGTCTTATTATACGTTGAATGTTTTTTTGGAGTCTATATTATCAATAATTGTTTTAGTTCGGGCAACAGCCCGAAAATACACATCAATGTTTTACTGAAGATTTACTACTTTTGAGATGTAGTTAATGACTTCGATTTAATGAAACTTTAAATATCTTTTTATATAGTTCGTTTCAAAGAGGTTATTCTTCATTCTTGCCTTTTAAAGTTTCGTCTTCAAGAAGTAATACTAAAAAAAAAAAAAAAAAAAAAAAAAATACTATAATTTCATTCTAATGTCTAAATATAAAGTCCTGGAATTATTTCGGGAGTTCCAAATTAATTATAATCAGGTAAACTACAAGTGGTGCTATCTTGGTTATCTGCTGACATTTTACTAACATTGATGTTGCTATTCAAAGTTACTGCGCTGGCGACAAAAAAGAAAACGATAAATGACGGTGTTCGAATCAGGGTCACGCAGATTGCAAATCAAAAACGCTAACCTTTCTGCCAGCGATTCTTACAGGCGACTGACGAAATTAACGTTTCGTATTAAAGTGTATTTATTTTATTTTGGCTGGAGTCGAAGATATTTCAAACAAAAGTGGATTAAAAATATTTTATTGTTTAGGTGCTTGATACCTTTGTAACGTTACAATTTATAATTGATATTTTAGTGATTTATATACTTTTGGTGATTAATTATGAACTCACTGCTTATGTTTTTGTTTATCAGCAGTTATGCTCTTGTTATTTATTGATCTTGTCAAATCTATGGGCTTAGACGTATTCCTTATTGTTCTGAATATATTACGTTGTTCCGTGCCTTTTTCAGCATTTATTAAAAGCCGTAGTCATGTTTTATTTTCATAAATAATCTTTCGAACGACTTTTCATACTTTACTAAGTTTTTGATAATTTTGTTAGATTAAAATAACTTGATTAAATAATACTTTTAAACTTATTAGTAACTGCGGTTACTGCATTCAATAGAATCCGACCTTGGATATATATTAAATCCGTTGATGTACAAAGCTATGATGATGGCATCTTTACTGGTGGTATGAAATAAGGTCTGATGTCATGATTTCAGCTACTGAGGTTACAAAACCAGGGTTTTATGTTATATATTTATTCACACATTATATTTTGTGTCATGATTGAATTAAAGCATAGTTAAATAATTTGTGTAAAGCGAATTTGTCTAATTAATTAGTTTTGTTCATACACATAAGTAATTATTTTTCAATTCGTGTGAAATATTAGTAAACATAGTAAATTTATATTAAGTTAAATAAACATTAATTTGGAATTAATATTCGTGGAAAAGTTTATTTGATAAATATTGTAGGAATTTATGTTATCAGAAATAATGTAATATGATATTATAGCGATGAAATATTAGAATCCTAGTTTTATATTCTTGATATTTCTATTATTATTAAAATATGATTGAGTTATTTTTATGTGTATGCCGGGAGGCATCACGTTGTCGGATGGCCGAGTGTCATGATTTCTTATTTTTATAAGTTAAATTTACTTATATTGATGTATTTTAATAATGAATTGTGCTCATTTGACTTATGTTTTGTGAAACTGCCATTGGAAACGTTTTGACTCACACTGTCAGTGTCAATCGATGGTGCCAACCTGCCAACTTCAAAACTACCGCGAATGAGAATTGTCTGTGGCCTCTAAGCATGGATGCCAACCTTAAAAAGAAAACAAGAAAGTTAACGCGGTAGAGTGTTGGCAGTCGGGCTTCAGTTCGGTCTTGGCGTTTAAACTAGTAGGTCGTGGTTATAAAAGTACCTCTAAATTCTCGACATTTATTGTATAGTTTGTGATGTACCGACATTGGTCGGATGTATATTATACGACGTTTGCGCCCATTACACGATGTTTCAATTGGAAGAAGGTGTTTTACTGACAGTAATAGTAAGTAAGCATCATATATCATGCTGTGTACACATAGTCTAGGAATTCTTTTCAGCTCATAAATTGTTACAATGTTTATATTTGTTTAGTTTTAAGGGAATTCTGTTTTGTGTGCCAATAAATATATAAATAAATAAATAAAATCAATAGAAAAATCCATTATTGGTGCACGGCGGGGTTTGACCTCGGTACCTATGGCATCAAAGCCAACCGTCCTCCCGATTACGCCACCGGGCCCTCAAAATATGAAAAATTTTACAACCTTGCATGTGTTTTTATATAATGTATGCATACCGTGTTTTTGGCAAATAAATACTCTTTATCTTTATCTTCAGTCTCATTCCCACAAAGAACATCAATCCGCCTTTCACTCATTATTTCGCATACTTCTTCAAACTTATCTTCCATCCCTCCTCTAACATTCGACATAGCAAAGTGGCTTTCAGCAGCCCACTTTTCGCCCGTAAAACAAAAATAATGTTATTAATGTGTACTAGTAGGATTAAACTTTCGACAGATAATAATACTTTCGATATGAACAAATTGAAGTTATTATACGACTGTATAATGATTGAAGAGAATAGGAAGTAAACGTCACCACACGTGACTGCGCCGCGGGCTCGGAGTGTGCTCACCTGCAAGTAGGACCCGCTGGGCTCGCCCGAACACTGCGACCGTTCCGTGTCTGCAAAGTCAACACTCGCCGTTTTTGTTATGGCATCTTATAAGGGACCTAGCATCGTTGAGATACTTAATATGCATGGGATACAATAAATATCGATCCTTCTCCAGTTACCAGATTAGATATACATATACATACAGTAACAGTGAGCGCTAGACATGAACCTAGCGCCTAGTCTAACGTGCTCCTTTACCTCGGTGTCGGGTGTGTGATATGTCCCTTTACCTCATTTGGTATCGGGTATCTACTGCACTACATCTGGAATACTTGCGGGTCCGTGGGTAGGTGCGATTTTAAATAGAAAATAAAATTTCTTTACTTCAGGCAACTTCATCACCAATATCATATATGCGAAAGTCTGTATATTTGTTTCTTTGGGCGCTCTTCACGGTCAAACGGCTCGGCCAATTTGGCTGAAATTTTGTACAGGGATAGCCAGTATAGTATAGTAGATTAGGACGCAGGTTACTTTTAATCGCGGGTGAAGCCTCTGGGCGTATCTAGTAACCCATAAATCTACAATACAATTTAATAAAATAAAATTAAGTACAAATAAAAAAGGAATTGTATAAATTAGAAATAATGATAAAAATGTAGTAACATACCTAGACGTGTATTTGCTATTTCTATTTCCTTAGCGTCTATTTCTCGGTTCTTCATTGTAAATGATAAATTAGACATTTTTCTTATTTAGATACAATCAAAGAGAATATAAATTACAATATCACAGCCCCACAGATTAACTGAGCAATTTTTAGTTTTTTGGTATTTCCAGTAATGATATGTATTCTCTTTGGGTATTTCGCACTCAAAGGAGTCCTATGCTCGTTTGCACTAAACTGCACATAGGTAAGTACGTCTTTTTGGTAGATATGAAGTTTATAATAACTATGATTTTTAAAAATGTATGGCGTCCATTACACGATAGGTTTTGCTGTCAGTTTGCTGGCAGTCACGGCTGTGACTGATCGTCTAATGGGGTGATTGACGGTGACTGACCGATATTTACATACTTTTGATTGCTGAATCAGCAACCAAAAGTCATGACTGATGGTTTTGAATGACGGATAACCTACCGTGTAATGGACGCCTAAAAACTGGCACGATTTAAGCAAAGAGTAAAGCGTCCATTATACGGTAGGTTATCCGTCATTCAAAACCAAAAGTCACGACTGATGGTTGCTCATGCGAACAAATGCGAGCAAATCAAAGTATGTAAATAACGGTCAGTCGCTGTCAGTCACCCTATTACATGATCAGTTATCCATCAGTCACAGCCGTGACTTCCAGCAAAATGACAGCAAAACTTACCGTGTAATGGACGCCTAAGGCTGGCCTCATGCAGTCGGAATGTCCCTCTGATTAGGGTATTTAAGTCTATACAGGGTGTGGCGTAAACAGTAGTCAAGCCGTCACCTGTGGTTGGAGGGCTTTTTAGAGTTCCGTAGTCCTAAAGAGGAACCCTTATAGTTTCATCCTGTCCGTATGTTTGTCTGGCTGTCTGTCTGTCTGGCTGTCTGTCTGTCCGAGGTTTTGCTACGAGACCATTAGTACTAGAAAGCTTAAATTTTGTTATGAAAAGAGAGATAAAGAGTGAGTATATCAATTATGCCGACAATTGATAAAATAAAAGTTTGAAAATTATTTTTTATGGTAGCTCTGCTACATGTATATATATATTTATTCATATAGATTTTGTTCAATTTGACATTTTGGTACATATATGTTCACATTTTTATTAGGGTTCCGTAGCCGAATGGCAAAAAACGGAACCCTTATAAATTCGTCATGTCTGTCTGTCTGTCTGTCTGTCTGTCCGTCCGTATGTCACAGCCATTTTATTCCGAAACTGTTAGGACTACAGAATTGAAACTTGGTAGGTAGATGTATTCTGTAAACTGCTTACCGATTTTTATACAAAAATAAAAAATATAAAAGTTTAAGGGGGGCATCCCATACATGGAAGAGAAACAAAAATAAAAAAAATTTCTTCAAACCTATCCGTCTATGGATAGGTCTTCAAAAATGACATTGAAGTTCCTAAAATCATTTTTTCTCAAAGTCTATCATTTGCAAGATGGCGCGTCTAAAGTGGTAAAATGTGTGTCCCCCCCCCCCCCCCCCCCCCCCTCTAGAAAGTAAGGGAGTGAAAAATCTAAAAAAAATATATGCTGTAGATCTCAATAAAAACTAACAACGAAAATTGGTTTGAACGAGATACAGTCAGCAGTTCTAGAGATATGGCGACCGCAAAGATAACTTTGTTTTTCATACAAACACTATGAAAAACAAAGTTAATTTTGTAGTTGTGAAAATTCATAGTTATGGAATACTTAACTGTGTTACGGAACCCTACGAGTGCGAGTCCGACTTGCACTTGGCCAGTTTATTTATGTTATATTTATGATATGTAATTATTGATGTTGGTGGCACCAAATATTATTGAGATCGGTCATGGTTCAGGTCGGTACCATGATATCGGCTCGTTTCGATGGAATCGAGAATCGGCTGCTTCCGGAAAAGCGCTTGAGGCCACCTCTCGCAGCTGACCGGAAGAAGGAATTGGCTTCGGCAGCGGATGTGGCTACGCCTGGACCTTCAGGCGCTGCTACACGTGCTTCTACCCCTTCTCGAGTCCCTGAGCTGAAGGTCAAAGCTAATAATCAGAGGGAAAAAAAGGACAAAGCGAGGAAAGGTGTAGCCGACTTGCCCAATTCTTTCAAATCGGTGGTTCGACTTTCACCTACAGAGCCGGTATCGTGGACCGTAGTTGACCGTGGCTCTCAAAGACGTGCCAAAAAGGCAGCACGGGATGAGGCACCGAGATCAACTGCACCTGTGCAGTCTCGAGCCTCAAAGCCGCCAGTTCCGGGAAAAGCAAAGGCACCTAAACGCCGGCTCCCTCGTACTGCAGCAGTGGTCATCACGCTGCAGCCAGGGGCAACGGAAAAAGGCGTTACCTATGCTAAAGTTCTCGCCGAAGCGAAGAGTCGCATCAATCTTGGGGCCATCGGGGTGCCACCTTTAAGGATTCGCACTGCTGTTACCGGCGCCAGAATCCTTGAGGTGCCGGGTGCCGAAAAGGCGGAAAAAGCTGATGTGTTAGCCGAAAAGCTTAAAGAAGTCTTTGGTGGGACAGAAGATGTCCGGGTCTCGAGGCCGATCACCAATGTGGAATTGCGAGTGAGCGGTTTGGACGACTCGGTTGGACCAGAGCAACTCCAAGAGGCAGTTGCAAATGAGGGAGATTGTTCTGCGCTAGCAGTAAGCGTTGGTGACATTAGGAAGGGCCCAAGAGGCATGGGTACTGCCATTGTTCGATGTCCTGTTTAGGCTGCCAACAAAATAATGGGAAAAGGAAAAAGTCTCCAAGTAGGCTGGGTAGTGGTGCAGGTTCGCATTTTGGATGCGAGACCACTTCGCTGCTACAGATGCCTTGCGCAGGGTCATGTTAGGGCCCAGTGCAAGTCGGAAATTGACCGCAGTGACGACTGCCATCGCTGTGGTCAGAAGGGCCACAAGTCCAACACGTGTACCGCCGCTCCACACTGCACCCTCTGTGCAGCGTTAGGAAAACCGGCGGCACATCTCTCCGGGGGCAAAGCATGCACCAAGCCCCCGACCCAAAAAGAGCTGCGCTGGTTAGGTTAGGTTCGGTTAGGTTAGGTTAGGTTAGGTTAGGTTAGGTTTTTTTTTTTTTTTTTTTTTTTTTTTGTGTTGCTACATCCTCCAACAAAGTTGGAGCCCTTTTCTACGCTTCTCGTTCATACTTTGTCTCGCATTTATCGGGTCACGTTCATTCTTCATACTTGGTCTTTCTTTTATTCATTCTCTTTCATTCCTTTATTGGCAGAGTGCCATTTCTACAGTCTTGCTTTCTATTTTGTGTTTTTATTACTTGTACAATGTACAATGTACAATGTACAATGTTATGCTTATCCTATTTTCTTATACTATTTTACATTTTGTGGGTACCTATCTTTATATATTCAATATATATGACGGTACACTCTCTTAATGCTATTTCTTATTTTTATTTACAATTTTCTTTGTTACAGTGATACAGAAGTCTATGAACTTATTTCTTATTTCATTATTTTCTAGTATTTTACATATGTTTTCTTTCGTTATGTCTACATTTAGTTCTTGTTCTACATTATAACGTAATTTTCCATATATAGGGCAATCTGTGATGACATGTAGAGCACTTTCGTCGACTTCTGGGTCACAATCGCATGACGGTTTCTGTTTGCACCGATAACGGTGCAGGTACTCTGAGAATCCGCCATGTCCTGACAAAAACTGCAGCAAAAACAATAGGTTTTTTTTTTTTTTTTTTTAAGTAAAACTTCAAGTCTACAGACTCTGTGGTCCGTACTCTTTTTGGATTTGTTTTTTATTCAAAGTGCAGTTTGTTTTATTTTTCATGTTATTACTCCATACATCAAGTTCTAAAGCTAGTGTTAGTTGCCTATACTAAGTGAGTCCATAATATATATATATATATATTTATTATATGTTATTGGTTTATTAACTATATATAACTATATATTAGTATTACGACATTCATTTGTAAAAACACTAAATTTTTTCCTTACAAGCTATTGTCCCGATGTCCCTGCCTCAGACTCCGCTGGCCTTGGTGTATTTAATAGAGATTTCACGATCTCTTCGTCTCTATTTTTAATGGCCATTTTCATGTTGTGGTCGATTATGTGCCGCTCACTGGCTTCGGTCGCCCGCCGCACAAACCTGCCTATGGCATCCGAGCTGTCGTCCGTGTAGTAGGTGCAACTGGCTGTGTGTCGCGACACGGCCACCACAGCATGGGGGACGCTGTTTCGGAGCTTAGTCGACCGTTCCCTCGTCTGTACTATGATCACCGATTCATAGTTCAGTCCCTGAGCTTCGTGTACGGTTAAGGTGCAGGACCCCGATCCGGACCCGTATCCTTTGCTGATTAGGGAGGTTTTTTCCTCCTGTGTCAGCACTAGGAATAGGGTTTGCGGAGGGTCAGTTGGTATGTTTGCACCTGTATACCTTTTCAGCTTCAGGGAACGAATACGGGATCTTGACGAGTACATGCCCGGGTACACTTCGCTCAGAGCGTATGCCACGTCCATGGGGTTTCGGTGCGTGCAAAACATCTCCTGGCTGATGGATGCCAGTATAGCGGGACTGCTGTACCGTATGTCGAAGAGGTTCTCTCTTTCGACATAAGGCAGCTGGTTGACATCTCCCACGATGACGACTTCCTCCGCCCCCAACAACCGTGATGCCATTACTATTGCCCCGAAGTAGTTCATGAGAGCTTCGTCTATAAGCAGACGCTTTTCACTCCGCTCCATGAAACCATTGGCTAGTACGGAGGCCATGGTGCGCACTTTGGATTTGACTCCATTGCCTATGCGTTGCGCTACCTTGCCTCTCAGGTCTTTGGCTGCCTCGGTTGTTGTGGTGATTATGATGTTGTCAGCGTCGAATTTGTCAACAATCCACGATGTTTTGCCGCATCCAGGTACCCCGTTGATCCAGGTGACGTTTGGCATCGTCCAGGGCTCGCGTGCCGCTGCAGGTTCATGTGGTCCCGAGATGGTTTTCGCCATCTCGAGAATTTTCTCCTGCAGCATTATCTTTGTGCACCGGGCTGTTACGACAATGGGATCGTTAGGGGGAGTTAGGAATGTTAGTTTGCCCGTCCGCTGTGTTTCCCTTTCGTTTAGGGGGACGAAACCACCCGTCGAGCTGAACGCAGCCATATACTGTCCTGACATTTTTCCCTTGATGATTTGGGATTTGTCATTGTCGTATATGGCCGCTTCCGCCTCCACGAGTTGCACGTTCAACAACCCCTCGTTTTCCCAGCGATATGCTTGCAGGATGTTTTTGCAAGTTTTAAGGTTAACTTCCCTTGTTGCTTTTTCGATCGCCAGGAATTCGAGGAGTGCGTTGGTCGCGTTGTCCGTTGGTTTCGTTGGTGGTATGAAGCTGGGCGGGCTGACTTCCCCTTTGTCTGCTCTCGTCCTTTTGGGATGTTTCGTCTTTTCGGGTTCTGAGCGAGGTGATGTGAAGTCTTGGACAGCGGCTGCCTGTCGTTCCGCTATCCTGGAGACTTTGTCTTTTTTGCTTTGGAAGACTGCGCTTATAACGTCCATGAGAGCCCTTTTGCGTCCCGCTTGGCCAGCTGCTGCGCCCCGGTCTGCTCTCTTTCTCGCGATGGTTTTTCCGGCTTGGACTTTTTCCTGAAGACGCTTTGACCCTGTTTGTGTAATCGAGAGCGAGTGGAGATTTTCACTGGTTTTTGGGGTAGTTGTGGGGGTGGGTGCTTTGAGGTAACTTAGGTCTTCGCCTCTGTCCTCGTAAGCAACAACGTGGTGATGTGCTGAGGCTTTTATGCACCCGATGTGATCCCCCACTTCCCCTCTCTCGTACTCGACTACCATCGCGTCTACGCTGATTATGCGAGGTGTCAAAGCTTCTTCGTTGACCGCTTGTCCAATCTTTGAGAGCACCGCGTTTGCCAGTGAAAAAGGTGTTCTTGTGTCTTTGTCGATTAGTACGATCGTTTTGTTCTGTGATCGCACTAACCGACATTGGCATCCGGCTATTGTTGTTAATGCCAGCTCTTTGTACCTTTTCCATTTCATGGTGGTCTTTGTGGTGCTCCCATTGAGAAGATTTGCTAGTCCGGGGGAAATTGCGACGCGGTTCTTTGCGTTTACGTTGCAGTAGCTGATACCAAGTCTTTCCGTGTTGTTGTCCATGAAGAGAGCCACTCCCCTTATACTGATGCCAGGCTCACCCCTCTCTCCGAGCTCCAATAACCGGTGTATTGGGGTTTTGTGTTTTGGGGGGTCGCCGTTCATCGGGTGGGTTGTCGGTGATGGTGCTGGTGTTGGGTGGGATGGTGATTGGTGTGGGTCGTGTGGGTGTTAGGGTGCGGTGTCGTTTTGCTGCTATGGTGAACACTTTTTCGGCGTAGTTGAGGAAGTGGGTCCTGCTTCCCGGGTCTGCAATTATGGTTGACAGATTTTCTCTGGTGACATTTGAGTCTATCTGTGTCTCCATCTCATATTTTGCAGCCAGAAAGCGTGGACACTCCAGAACTACATGCCATATTGTTTCGCTGATTGTGGGATCGCATTCGCAACCTGGGCTTTCCAGTAACCTGAACCTGTGCAGATACTCGGCTATCCCGCCATGCCCCGTCAAGACTTGCACTTGGGTGGGTGTCAACTTGGTCGTTCTAACTATTCGGTATGCCTTGTTGACATCCGGTAGGAATAGTTTGGTGACCCCACCTGTGCTTGAAGAGTCGTACCTGTCTTGCCATCTGCGTACCGTCTCTTCTCTGATCTTTCTCTTGACGTAGGATAACGGGATCTTGCCATAGTCCATGGTTGAGGTTGCATGCAGGGCCGCGGATTTGGCTAGCTCATCGGCTCTCTCGTTACCCGCGGTGCCTACGTGCGCTCTCAGCCAGAATAGCCGTACTTGTCTCCCCTCTGCTTTCATTCCGCTTATGCACTCTTTGATCGTTTTTGTCAGGGGATGGGTCAATCTGGGGTTTGCCAGCAAGTCGAGCGACGATCTTGAGTCACTCAGGATGTTAACTGTTTTAGCCTTGCTGGATTTCGCCGATTGTACCGCCCTGAAGAGTGCATAGAGTTCCGACTGGAATACTGTGCATGAGGGGTCCAGACTGAAGGTTGAGAAACATGATTCCTGGCCATCCTCCCACCATGTGAGGGCTGCGCCAACTTTTCCCTCAATTTTGCTACCGTCCGTGTATATTTGTGGACCGGTAATTTGGTGGGAGTTCAGGGTTTCCTGGTTCATGTCCTCTAGGAGCTCGTACTCAGTTGTTTCGAGTGTCGAGGGGTGAGGTTGGTCGAGGTAGCTCACATTTTTCTCCAGTTCCCTTCCAGGTGGAATGTAGTCTGTAGACAAGCCTTTTTTCGCCATATATAGACTTGCGGCTTCCTGAATTCTCAGGTCTAGCGGCAAAGTTCCCGATAAGGCGAGTGCCGATGTGAGCGATACCGTGCGGTACGCCTTGCAGATCTTCTGTGCGAACCCCCTTTGCAGTGCTTCTAGACGATCTCTGATCATCTGAAGCTCTGTCGACTTGTACCACGCACTGGAGGCGTACATCACTATCGGCTCAATGACTGCGACATAAATGGTTCGGATTATTTCGGTGTTCAAGCCCCATGTGACTTTTGCTGCACATGCCAGTTGTTTGTATATTCCGGAGACTTTTCTGCAAGTTGAATTTACATGTGGGAGGAAATTCAACTTGCGGTCTATTATGAGGCCTAGGAGTTTCACCTCGTCGACGAGGTTCAGCCTGCAGCCCGACATGTGAATAACTGGGGGGTCGTAACGCAGTTTCTTCGTTATCAGCATCACGTTTGTTTTGTGCGCTGCGAAGTTTAACTTGTTCATTTTCCCCCAGTTTGCCACCGTTTCGAGTACTGAGTTTGCTGATTCCTCCAAGGCGCTGACTTCGTGTCCGGAAAATACGATAACCCCGTCGTCCGCGAAAGCTTGGCAGTATACTTCCTCGCCAGATAGTTTCTGCAACAGCGGATCTAGAATTATGTTCCGGAAAGTCGGTCCACCGATGGAGCCTTGGACACATCCTTTCGTGGTACATCTCTCGCTTGTTGCTCTGGCATAGTTGACCACGATCTTTCGGTCACTAAGGTAGGAGTTGATTACTGCGTAAAGATTTTTTGGACATTTCTTGGTTATCAACTGGTGCTTCAGAGCTGGCCACCACGCGTTATCGAATGCGCCCTCTATGTCCAGTGAGACTATTATGACGATCTTTTTGTTGTTCACTTCAGATCGTATGTGTCCCAGCAGGTCATACAGGGCGTCCTCGGTGCCGCGCTGCGGCATGAAGCCGTACTGTTTTGGACTAAGAGTGGGTAGTATGTGCCATTGAAGTCTACATATCAGGAGTTTTTCGACGATTTTTCCGAGGACTGAAAGCAAACCTATCGGTCGGTAGGACTTTGGGTGGGTATAGTCCTCCTTTCCCGGTTTCCTGAGGATCACGACATGTGCGATTTTCCACTGTTTGGGGAAGTGCGCGAGCGACAGGCATTTGTTCGCTATCGTCGTAAACACCTCCCTTTCACTGTGGATGGCCTTCGTGCATATATCGGCTGTCAATCCGTCCATTCCCGGGGCTTTCTTTGAATTCAGTGATCTCAACACTAATTCCAATTCTGCCCATTGGAATGGTGGATCGTCGTCCGACAGGCCTTCGATCTCCTCAGGTTGCTTATCTTGAGTCAGTTCTCGGATTAGCGTGTGGTGTGGGCTGTCAGTTGATACAGAATCGTCAGGATAGAACGTTTCCGCCAGAAGATTCGCCGACTGGACAGGGTTTAGTGTCTGTCCATCGGCGCCTCGAAGAAGCATGTCTTCTTGTCTTCTGGCCGTTTTCCTGATGACCCTGTATATCCCATCCCACAGGCTTTCCCCGTCTTGTGTTGTGCAAAACTCCTTCCAGCTCTTAGTCTCGGCCTCATTAGCTCTTTCGGCATAGGTCACTCGCGCGTCTTGGTATTCTTTTATGACCGCCTTTATTCGTGATGGAGCAGCGTTTTTGATTCGTCTCTTTTTACGAAGAACGTCTTTCTTGAGGTTTTCAAGCTCTTTACACCACCACGGAGGTAGTGATGTTTCCCTCCTTGCGCCGATTTTCGGGATTAATTCATCGCAGGTCTTGTGGATGATATCCGTGTAGGCGTCGATCATGGCTTCCAGATCCTTTCCGGACGTGATATTCCGTATGGTGTCAAGGGTTATGTTGTTTTCTGCTAGCTTTGTCCTGAACAGCGTCTCGAAATCCTTCCACTTTGCCTTTTTGGTGTTGTACCTTCTTGTCGTGATGGGCTTTAGCGGCTGCAGGCGCCCTTTCAGACGTACTTCGAAGGTAATGGCATTGTGGTCTGAAGTGGTTAGATCTCGGTTTACTGTCCAGTTTTCGACCTTGTCTAGCAGTGACAAGCTACAAGCTGTGACGTCTACACAACTTGTATAGAGCCTGTCTCCCCTGTACTCCTCGAAAGTTGGAATATCTCCCGTGTTGAGGATCTGCAGTTCCATTTCGTTAAGGAGGGTATTATAGGCTTCTCCTCTGGCGTTCTCCGTTCTGCTGCCCCACCAGTGACTCCAGGCGTTCACGTCTCCGCCGGCCAGGATGTTTTTGGTCGGCAGTTTCCCGCTCGCTGCCTTTATGCGATCCAAGTATGGCTCTATGTCTTCTTTCCCGTCCAGATAGACTGACACTACTCCTAGTTTCAGGTGGCCCGCCACCAGTAGCACAGCGACCTCCGTCTCCGTTACCAGCTGTGGGTCATGAATGACTTCCAGCCGATCGCCGAAGACGATGATCGCTGCCTTCACTGGTGTTTGACGGTTTAAGGTGCACTGGATGACTTGAGTGCCTGGGTTTTGTTTCAATACGCCACTTGCGCCAACGTATGGCTCCTGTACTAGGGCGATTGAAATACCTTTTGCCTTTGCCACCTGATGGAGTTCGTGGGTTGCTTTTTTGCACCGACGCAGGTTAACCTGGATGATCCGTAACCTGCTTGTGCCAGCATCTGGGAGGGTTGAGCCGTTTTGGTTGTTCTCTTGGTCGCCCTTAGCAGTAGTTGATGCGGGTTCGCGCTATTGCATCCCACTTTTGTTTTTCCATGCAGCTTGCGCTGAACGCATTATGTGCCGTGTCCGCTGCTGGACCGTGCGCCTTTGTGCAGTTCTTGCATTTTGGGGATTTCCCCTCCTGACTGTCCTTGCACTTCTCCCAGGAGTGTTTACCTCCGCAGTGGCTGCAGAGGTTGTCTTTTTCCTGGCAGATGGCCTTTGTGTGTCCGTAGCCAAGGCATTTAGTGCATTGGACCAGAGGGGATTGGTCATATACTGGCCGCCGTTGGAGTCCAATATATACCTTCCCCTCCTCCACAAGGCGCTTGTGGATCTCCGGGGAGACCTCCAGCACCGGATGGCACTCCAGGTTGTTCCTAGCCTGTTTCCTGTATTTCACCCGGATTGTGCTCTCCTTCGTTCCGACGCCTCGCAGTATATGTTTGTTTTGAGATAACAAATTCTCTACTATCGCTGCGTCGGAATGATACTTGAGCACATCCCTTATGATTACTAGGGGGTTCATGGCTCTTGCCACCTCCACCTTGAGGGTTTCGCTCCTCTGGACCTGCTGCTTTACGAGGTTCAGGTCTTCCCTCGTACCGCAGCTAAGAATGACTTTTTGGTTCCTAGCCTTTCTCACCCTGTCTATCCTGGCGCCTGTGGTCTTGGTGTCTATGGCGTCTCTTATCTTCTCCATTACATTTTCCCCGGTGTTTTTGGGGTCTGTTGAGGAGATAATGAGGGTGTGATTAGGCCTTAGACTGGGTGAGGGAGGCTTGGCAGCCATCTTGGCGTAGGTGGGTTTCGTCTCAGCCGATGCTCTTTGGTGTTGTTCGGTTTGAGCTGGGAGTGGTCGGTCCGTAGTGTTCAAGTCTGCCACTCCCTTCTGTATTGAGGCCAGCACTTGTTTCACTTCCTCCACCGCCATTTCTGTCTCGATATTCGGCACTGGAGGTGCCGGTTCTTTCGAGCACTTATCTTGCAGCGAGCGGAGGTCTGACCTCATTATCTCTAAGTTTTCAGAGATCGGCTTGAGGTGGGGCTCTAGGTCCAGTGGAGGTTGGGGTGGTGGTGGGACGCACGTCGGTCTCTCAAGGACTTTTTTGATCAAGTTCTTTACTTCCTTGATCTCCCCCCTAAGCGCAGAGACTTCTGACGGCTCCGGGAGTTGATGTTGGGCAGGGAGTTCTGGCACTGACGGTGGGGCTTTGATGTTTTCCCCGAGACTTTCCACTGTTCTCCGGAGGGCATCAAGTTGGTTACAGATGCTTTTCGTGTGGGTGTCGAGCCTGTTTATACCCGCCTCTATGTCGACCCACTGTTTGGCATCTGATACCTCCGGTTGTGCTTTCTCGTGGGAAATCCCGGCGCCCAGTGCTTCAATGGCCTTTTTTACTTCCTTTATCCCCCTGAAGGGTTCCTCGGTCTCGTAGCCTAGCCAGCTGCGTATGGCCTTGGTCTCCTCCAGGGTACCCGAGATGTCTTCCCTCGCTATTCTCACCTGTTCCGCCAAGCCCTGCTTTAGGGCTAGCATCTCCTTGGTGTGAGCTCTCTCGGCACTCAGAAGCTCCTGTGCGTGCCTCGAGAGAGCTCTCTCCAAGTTGAGCTTATGGCGGGCCCGTGAGTCAGCGAGGGACAACACCCGTTCATAAAGGCCTTGAAGGCATTCCAGTGTCGTGGCCTTGATATCCCGCCTTATGTTTCCCCCCTCTTCGATGGCATCCTTGCCCCGCTGCAAGAATTCGTTCGCCTCCCGGGTCTCCTCGCTCATACACGCTCCGGACATTCTTCTCCCCATTTGTGGAGACGAGATGAGGCTGTGTCTCCTACTTGGGTGAATGTCCGAGTTGACGGACGAGTTCTCTCCATCCCCGAAGTCCGCCATGCTGGGTGTGGCGGAGCGCCTACTCAGCTCGGTTGCTGCCTCAAGATGTGCCGCGACGTGTTCCACCGAGGAGGAAGTAGAAACAGATCCCTCTGTTGCAGAGGTTTGTTTCTGCCTCCTCCTCGGCGGGTCCGCGGACCTGTCCTTGACGGCTGCATCGGACTTATCTTTGGGCGCGTCCGTGTTGCGGGGCGATGTCTTTCCGAGTTTCTCCGAAGCCAGCGACGTCGCCGCGGCAACCTTTGACAACACTTTCTCCCGAAGAGATCGTGACCTCTTAGGCTGCGCAGCGGAGTCTGAGGCCTTCTTTTGAACTCCAGACATGGTGTAGGGGGAGGGACAGAATACAACAGCAGAAGTCGAAAGAACAGCAAGGAAGGATGGCACAAATAAACACGTTAAAAGGTAGATTACTCTAAACAAGATTATTGACACAGGGAATGCAGTTTGTTTTCAAGAGGGACTTAATCTAAGAGATTAGTGTTCGCATCCAAAACGGACCAGTTTCCGCAAGCAGCACCTGCTCACAAGTTGACACATGCACCAGCCTCGCCTTCCTCAACCGTTGTTTGGGAAGATGACGACCCGGTACACAATGCCACCACTTGCCGAAACTTTTCCTGGTGAGCTTGACCGATGTGAATGCGATCACCAATCTTAGGAGATCTTAACTGCTAGCTTACTCTAACACAGTTGATACAGTTTAAGAGATTAATACAATTAGGAAATGCAGTTAGTTTAAAGAGGGACTTTATCTAAGAGATTAGTGTTCGCATCCAAAACGGACCAGTTTCCGCAAGCAGCACCTGCTCACAAGTTGACACATGCACCAGCCTCGCCTTCCTCAACCGTTGTTTGGGAAGATGACGACCCGGTACACAATGCCACCACTTGCCGAAACTTTTCCTGGTGAGCTTGACCGATGTGAATGCGATCACCAATCTTAGGAGAGCTTACCTCCTAGCTTATTCTAAACACAGTTAATACAGTTTAAGAGATTACAACAGTTTTTTTTTTTTTTTTTTTTTTTAATTTATGGACTCACTTGATGTCTTTGTCCTTTGATGCTGGAGTACAACGCGCTTCAGAGCCTGGAGATGTTGGGCTCTGCGTGGTGGTGCTTCTGGGTTTCTTCGGTGGGGGACTGCCTGGTGCGATGACGGAAATTGCCTATTCTGCTGGGGCCAATTTGTTGTGCGCGTTCTCCCGATTCCAACGACCCCAAACACGGGGGGTGTATGTTGAGCGGTTCCCGAGTTATGGCTCGCGGGGGTGAGGTCAACCTCGGGGGGGGGGGGGTTGGGGGTTGGGGGGGGGTCGACGGGTCAGGGGGGTGGGTAAGCGAGCTGCAATGACGACATGGAGTGATCGGCTTCTAACAGGCCCTGCACAGAGGGGTGCTGGAGCATGCCGGTTTCTCGAGGCGGTTCAGCCCGTACTCGGTAAATGGGTTCGGCGAAAACATGGAGCGTTAACCTTTCGCTTGACGCAGATCCTCTCGGGGCACGGATGCTTCGGGAGGTACCTGTGCAACATAGCGCGGAAAGAGGTGAATCCGATTTGTCACCAGTGCGGCTGCGTGGAAGACACCGCACAGCACGCACTGGAGACATGTCCTGGAGGTGAGGAACAACGGACATCCCTGGTTGCAGTTATGGGAACGGACCTCTCGTTGTCGACTATCTTAGTAAAGATGGTGGACGACGAGAGGTCATGGGAGGCGATGGTCTCTTTCTGCGAAATAATTGTTTCGCAGAGAGAGTCTGAGGAGCGGGAGAGAGAGACTAATCCTGATTCTCATCCCCTCCGGAGAGCGCGGGTACGGAGACGGGCTAATTTAGCCCGCTCACAGTCTCCACTTGGTGGGCTTGGGACGTCGGATGTGGGGATGCCCGACGCTCTACGGAGCGGGGTTCAGGAATGAGGCCCCATAAGTTGGTGATGTACCGTATGTTCCGGTGCATCGATCGAGACGAATGGGAGAGTAAGTCTCTCTCCCCGAGAAGGGTCCATCGATCCATAACGATGGACATCGGCGAAGGCGGAGTTGCGGAGAATGCGAAAGCGGGCCCGACACTTCGCTTAAGTTGCTTCAGAAGGAACATCGTGTGGTTTTTAGTCGGTAGTGGTGCCATTGGGTGCTTAGTCCGACATATCTCGCCTACCGCACCCTTGGTTGGCGGGAATGCGTAAATGCATTTTCCACACGTAAAAAAAAAAAAAAAAAAAAAAAAAAAGGTTAGGTTAGGTTAGGTTAGGTTTTTTTTTTTTTTTTTTTTGCTTGCCTATTTCCTCCCACGAGATGGGAGCCTTTGCTACGAGCCTCTTTCATACATGTCTCGCATTTATCGGGTCGTCATTCACTCTTCATACTGTGTATCATTCTCGCATTCATCAATCTTTCAGTATACTATTGGTGGGGGTACCAATTCTGCTTTCCCTAGTCTCTATAATGTTTTAAGTTTGTCTTTATTATTAAATTCTTCAGTTACAAGATTAAGGGTTCTAATTTACTTGACACAATATTATTTATCCTTATTTTCGTTTACAAATATTTTTACATCTAATTTTTACATATTATTTTTACTCTTATATATCTATGTGTACTTATCTATATACTTAAATATATGATGGTACAGCATCTTACTACTTTTTATTTTTATTTACACATTTACTTACAATTATTTTACAGTAGTTAAGAAACTTATCTCTACAATCTTTATTTTCTAAAATTTTACTTAAATTATCAATATGTACAGTCTCATTTATTTCCTGTTCTATATCGAACCTAATTTTACCATAGATTGGACACTCTGTTATCACGTGCAGGGCACTCTCTTCCGTTTGTCCGTCGCAGGGGCACGCCGGATTGTCCTTACACTTAAATCGGAATAAGTAGGAGGAGAATCCGCCGTGTCCTGTCATGAGTTGTACTGTAATGGGGTCGGGGCTTATTTTTCGTACAATATTGTAGGCTGACACCGCATCCGGGAAAAAGCATTTTGTGGTCGAGGCAGTGTTTCCATCTTTATAGCGTCTATTCCATTCGTCAAGCGACTCCGAGCGAATTTGTCGCTTGACGAATGATATAGGGCATTTGTCATAGTCCGGCCTAGTTTTTAAGTGCAACGCTGCACTTTTTGCCAGTGCATCTGCCCTTTCGTTGCCCTCCAGCCCCGCGTGTGCTTTAACCCAAAAGAGGTTTGTTTCTGTTCCATATATTCTCAGTTTGCTTAAGTTCGCTCTTGTTTTTACCGCTAAGGGGTGGAGGGAAACGTTACTAACCACTGTTTCAAGCGCTGACCTAGAATCACTGTAGACACGGCTCGGTGGATTCTTTTTTAGTGCTTGATTCGTCGCCTCGTACAGGGCCAATAATTCTGCTTGATAGACGGTGCAGCATTTTTCCAGTTTGAACTTTCGGGTACTTGTCTCCACGTCATTGTCCCATAAGGACAATGCCGCGCCGACTTTCCCCTCAAGTTTACTGCCGTCCGTAAAAATTTTCAGGCTGCTGTTTTCTGTTTGTTGTAATGCTGCAGCGTCCACCAAGCAGGTAAAGTGCAGTCTTTGCAGCTCCGCTGGGTGTGGTGCATCCGTGAAGGCTACAGGAGCTTCCATTTCCCGGTCTCCTATTACTCGCTGAGTATGACCTTTCTTTATTTCATAAAGCAAGGCTGCTTCCCTGACTCGTATGTCAAGAGGAAGCAGCCCAGCGAGTAATAGTGCCGAATGCAGGGAAACTGTTCTGTACGCCTTCACGAGTTTCTGCGCAAAACCGCGCTGAACAGTGTCCAACTGTTTTTTGATTCCCAGCTTATGTGTCGCGGGAGCCCACACGCTCGCGGCATACAGGATTGTTGGTACAACTACCGCCGTGTATATAGACCTTATGATTTCGGGCTGGAGTCCCCAGTGTACTTTTGCTGCCCTCGACAACTGCTTGTAAAAATTTAGGGCCTTCCTACAGACGTTTCCGGTATGTGCATTAAAAGTAAGTTTCTCGTCAATTGTAAGGCCCAAAATTTTTATTTCCTTAGACATTCCAAATCCGATCCCGCCCATGTTCAGGCGTGGTGTGTCGTACTTAAGTTTCCGTGTTATCACCATAGCTTTTGTTTTATTTGGTGCAAATTTTAACTTGTTTCCGACACCCCACTCCTGAACATACCCGAGAGCGGCATTGGCGTGTCCCTCTATCTCTAAAGCTGTGTTCCCATCAAAAATTAAAACAACATCATCGGCGAACGCTTGATGATAGTGTCCTCGCTCTCTTAGGCCCTTTAAAAGTGGGTCCAGTATCATATTCCACAATATTGGTCCACCTATGGATCCTTGGACACATCCTTTGCTGGTTTCCTTGACGCACTCTTCACCGGCATACCTGACCCTGACCCTTCTATTTTCCAGGTAACTGTCTATAACCTTTCGCAGGTTGATAGGACAGTTTTCCTGTGCCAACCGTATTTTTATCAGTGGCCACCAGGCGCTGTCGAAGGCTCCCTCTATATCCAAGGAAACTAATGTAACTATGCGTTTTTGCTCCAATTTAATGCGAATGTGTTTCATTAGGGTATAGAGGGAGTCTTCGGTGCTCTTCTGGGGCATGAATCCAAATTGGTAGGGGCTTATATGCGGTACTAGGTAGTACTTTATTCTTGTCATCAACATTCTTTCGAATACTTTACCCAGTACCGGCAAGAGTCCTATTGGGCGGTATGATTTCGGGGTTGTATATTTGTCTTTTCCCGGCTTTCTCAGCGCGATCACTGTTGCTTCTTTCCAGTAACTTGGGAAGTGATGATGTGCCAAGCATTGATTGACTATTGTCAGAAATAAGCCCGGTTCGTTTTTTATTGCATGGCTGCAGATGTCAGCCGTAAAACCGTCGGATCCCGGGGCTTTTTTTGGGTTGAAAGCATCAACAGCCATAAGAAGCTCGGTCTGCGTGAACGGTGGATCACAGCTATTATGTTGTTCTCCATCGTTCACTCTCTCCGCTTGCTTTCTTATGCGTTGATGCTCAGTGTTGTCGCTTTCTATAAGGTCTTCCGGAAAAAACGTATCTGCTAGAAGTTTTGCGGAACCTTTTGCATCTAACACTCTACCCTCTGATTCCAGTGGAATATCCTCATCCCTACTTTTTGTTCTACCTATCACTCTATAAATTCCTTCCCAGACCCCTTCCTTGTTCTGCTTTTCGCAGAACTCCTTCCAACTCTCGACCTGAGCCTTTTGTGCTGTCATCTCATATTCGTTTTTCTTTTTCAGGTACTCGTCGACGACTTTCGCTCTCCGGACCGGCGCTGCGCATCGGATTCTATGTTTCCTGGTGGTGACTTCTTTTTTCATCTCTTCGAGCTCGGTGGACCACCATGGGATGGTAAGTATTTCTATATTCTTCTTTTTAGGCATAGATGCTTTGCATGCTTTTGTTATAGCTGGTTAGGTTAGGTTAGGTTAGGTTAGGTTGGGGGACCCCCCACAGTGCTTGCGTCCTCGTCGCGTCCCCTGGGCAACGACCCGGTTCTGACCACCGTAACGGAGTGGCAGGCCGTGGCTCGGCTAAAGAGCACTGTACCGTCGCAGCTTTATGCGGATAACTGTGACACCTGCGGAGGCAATGCCAAAACCTACGCGGGACGCCTTCGGGCGATTCATTCCAAAAGGCCCTTCTCAGGGCCAACCCAAAGGCCCTTCTGAGGGCCAACCACAAGGTCCTTCTCAGGGCCAGGCTGACGAAGTCACGTCAGCGCTGGAGACTAGTTGCACACCATCTGCGGCTAGTGTCTTTTGCAGGGCGGATGACTTGTCGGACTCTGACAATGAGTTGTTTGAGTCCGACGCCGGTATATCGGCGGTGGAGAGTCGCCAGGAGTGTCGAAAGCGGGCCTTTTTGAGGAATAGTTCCGAAGGCTCCTCGGACTCGACTAAGAAGCCGAAGAAGAAGGCAAGGGCCAAAAAGTCTCTGGCGGACACGCATGACGTAGGTCTAGCAGATGCTCAACGCCAGCTAGACCTGGCTCGGCGGTTGCAACTTCAGCAAGACCTGAAGGAGAAGGTTGCCGCCAAGGAGCAACAGACGCGCGTTGCTCGGGCTAAGTCCGGGTACGGCGCGTCTAGCGTTCATTACGCGGACTACTCCCTGGCCGAGCTGGAGCTGATGGCTCAGGAGGACAAGGAGGAGATAGTGGATGTCGCCTCCAAGTCCTCAAACTTAAAAGGGACTTTCCAAAAGTCCCTAAAATGCAGGGCCGCCAGCATGCGCGGCATAGTATCGGAGTTGGTGCAGCGCAAGACTACCGACGAAACTCGGCAACTGCAGGCGAAAGTTGATCGTCTGCAGTCGGAAGTCAGTCAGCTGCACGAAAAGCTGGCTGAAACAACAGCCCGGCCTGCTCGAGCTCACTTGACACCTGCAGCCGAAGGCCCCAACCTTGAGGATATCATCCGCAAGGTTGTCATGGAGGAAAGGGCCTTCACGAGAGCCTGCTTCGCTGGCATCGAAGACCGGCTCTTGCCGGAGAAACGCCTCCGACCGCCACTCGCGGCGGACAAGAGGCTGCATGAGCCGGGACCATCTGCCCCGATGGAGGATGCCCTTCTGCCTTCTACCACTCCATCCAACCAGAAAAGATGGACGGAGGTGGTCAGCAAGGGGAAGCGCAAGGCCAAGAAGAAGGCGCAAACGACAGTTGCCCCTTCCGTTCCCGTCATCACCCCTCCCAGCTTGTCCCAGTCCACTGGCAAGGGAAAGGGAAAAGGGAAAAAGTCGGTCCCCAAGCCCACCACCGCTGCTCCCGTAGCGAACAGGGCCCCAGCCGTGGCGTGGAAGAGATTGGTTCCTCCCAAGACCGCAGCCGTGGTGGTGACACTCACTGCGGAAGCTGCGGAGCGAGGGGAGACCTATAGCTCCGTCCTGGTGCGGGCTCGTGCTAACGCTGATCCCGCCCAACTGGGCATTGGCGCAGTCACGTGCCGCCGGACCCAAGCTGGAGCTCGAATTTTCGAGTTCTCGGGGGCTCAGGGCAGCGCTAACGCGGACCTCTTTGCAACCAAATTGCAAGAGGTCATCGCTGATGCTGCTAAAATTGCAAGGCCCGTCAAGACTGTGGCCTTAGAGGTGACCGATTTGGACGATTCGGTCACCAAAGAGGAGGTCGTGGCGGCGGTCGCAGCAATAGGAGGCTGCAATGTCACAGCGGTACAGGGCCGGAGCATCAGGCCCGGTCGCGGCGGCATGGGTACCATTCGCCTTGAGTGCCCAGTCACCGCGGCTAAAGCCGTCTTAGCCAAGGGACGGCTTCCTGTCGGCTTCAGCTCGAGTGCGGTCCGGGCACTTGTAGATCAGCCTCTGCGTTGCTACAAGTGCTTCGGAATCGGACACACGCGGGCCCTCTGTCCATCCAAGGTGGACAGGACAGATTGCTGCTACCGCTGCGGCAAGGAGGGGCACAAATCCGCCTCCTGTAAGGCCACTACGCCGCACTGCGTTGTGTGTGCCGCCAGTGGTCGCCCAGCGGGCCACGTTATGAAGGGGAGGAACTGCAATCCTCCCCCTAAGAAGGGCAAAGCGCAGGCGCCGACCCAGCCTGCCGCTGCTACCGCCGTTCCAGAAGCTGGAACCTCGGCGGCGGTTGAGGAAGGAGCGATGTCCGACTGATGGATAGGGTCGAACATCGCATCCTCCAAGCAAACACCAACCACTGCAGAGCAGCCCAGGATCTGCTGATGCAGACCATGGCTGAGTGGTTGGTGGACGTGGCGGTAGTCGCTGAGCCGTACTCGGTCCCAGGCCGCTGGCTGGGTGATCGGGACGGTTTGGTGGCACTAGTGCCGCGGTCTTCCACAGACTCCCCTCCCCTCTCGCTCTTAGAGAGGGGATCAGGTTACGTGGCCGCCGCGTGGGGTGGTATAGCCCTGGTGGGCGTATATTTCTCCCCAAACCGCCCTCTTTCGGATTTCGAGAACTTTCTCGAAATCCTCACCGCAGTGGTTGGGAGAGCGTCACCACGCCAAGTCGCCGTATTGGGTGACCTAAACGCCAAGTCGTAGGCTTGGGGTAACTCGGCCGCCTCTTGTAACGTCCGGGGACGCGCCGTCGAATTTTGGGCAGCTTCGTCTGGCGTGTCCCTCCTTAACAGAGGGACGGTTCACACGTGTGTGCGGCAACGGGGAGGGTCAGTGGTCGACGTGTCGTTTGCAACCCCCGTGCTGGCGGCCCGCGTCTTGAACTGGCGGGTGGAGACGGTGGAGACCTTGTCGGACCACCGATATGTGCGGTTTGACATCTCCATCCAGACTCCCGGGGGGATAGCCCGCTCGAACCAATCTCCCTTTCCACGGTGGGCTACCACCCGCCTGGACCGAGAGGCTGCAGAGGAGGCGGCGTTCCTCCAGGACTGGCTCGCGCCTCCTTTAGACGTCCTGGACGTAGACAGCGCAGCGGTCCAGCTTAGGGGGTCACTGACTCAGGTGTGCAACTCCAGCATGCCTCGGTCTCGCCGCCCACCTCCCCGTCGTGCCGTCTACTGGTGGTCGGAGGAACTGGCGGGGCTCCGAGCTGCATGCGTCGCGGCCAATAGGGCTTACACGCGGAGCCGACGGCGTCGCCTTCGAGATCCGACCAACGAGGACCTCCTCTACGCGTCGTACGTGGAGGCAAAGATGGTCCTCAAGCTGGCAATGCGCGTCGCTGACGACTCGGCTAGGGCCGAAATGCTGGAGGATCTCAACAGGGACCCGTATGGGAGACCATACAAGGCAGCGCGGAATAAGCTGCGCCCTTGTGGTCCCCCACTGGCGGAGACCCTCGAGCCGGCATTGCTGGATGGGGTGGTACGGTCCCTGTTTCCGTGCAGGACCAACTTCACCCCACCTGTGATGGACCCTCCGCGGGACGCAGCTCTGCCAGAGGAGGAGGTCATTCCTGTCTCGGCAGCGGAAGTTTACGCAGCGACTCTCCGCCTCCGCGCCAAGAAGACGGCACCTGGACCGGACGGCGTCCCCGCACGGGTGGTGGCTATCGCTGCCTCCCAAATGGAGGAGAGGTTTCGGGAACTCTTTGGTGCGTGTTTAACAGCCGGGAGGTTCCCAAAACCTTGGAAGGAGGGGCAATTATGCCTCCTTCGAAAGGAAGGACGCCCGGTGGACTCTGCCTCGGCATACCGGCCCATCGTTCTGCTCGATGAGGTCGGTAAGTTGTTTGAGGGGATTGTCGCCAATCGGCTAAATAACTTGCTGCGGAGGGAAGGGCTGGACCTGTCGGACGCCCAATTCGGCTTCCGACGTGGGCGTTCGACAGTAGACGCGTTGGCCCGACTCAAGAGTCAAGTGAAGGAGGCGATCGAAACAGGGGGCGGAGTGTTGGCCGTGTCATTTGACATAGCCAACGCCTTCAACGCCGTCCCCCACACAACGATCTTGGAGGCACTCCGGTTTCACGGCGTGCCTCTGTACTTGCGAAAACTTCTGGCCAGCTACTTGGAGGACCGAGCGGTCCTCCTGGTAGACAAGACGGCCAGGGTGAGGCGGTATGGCGCAGAATCCGGTGTTCCTCAAGGGTCGGTCCTAGGGCCACTACTGTGGAACATCGATTTCGACTGGCTTCTGCGGGGAACCCTTCTCCAGGGCACGACTGTCATTTGTTATGCGGATGACACTCTTCTCGCTGCCCGGGGGAAGGACTTTAGGGAGGCGTCGAGTCTGGCTTCGGCTGGCGGATCCTTAGTCGCAGGACGAATCCGCCGCCTAGGATTGACGGTTGCGCTGCACAAGACCGAGGCCGTGTTCTTCCACGGGCCTCGGCAGCGCATCCCTCCTGACGCCCATATTGTCGTGGACGGCGTCAGGATTGAGGTCAAGGCCCAGATGAAGTATCTGGACCTCATTCTTGACAGCAGGTGGCGCTTCGGCCCGCACTTCAGTGCGCTGTCGACGCGCCTGCTAAAGGCTGCAGATGCCCTCTCATGGCTCCTTCCAAATCTGGGCGGGCCCAAGGCCCGATGCCGGCATTTGTATGCCGGCATCTTGAAGAGCATGGCCCTTTACGGGGCCCCCATCTGGGCGGATTCCCTCCACAGGAGAGAGAACGCCACCGCCATTCGCAGGCCCCAAAGGGCCATTGCTCTGCGTGTAGCGAGGGCCTACCGCTCGGTGGGCTTTGCGGCAGCGTGCGCTCTGGCCGGCACCCCTCCCTGGGAGCTCGAGGCGTGGGTGCTTGCCAAAGTGTACGAGTGGACGGCGGGGCGTAAGGCGCTCGGGGAGCTCCCCACCGCAGTAGAGCGGGAGGCCGTCCGGCAAGAGGCGAGGGTTGCAATCGTCCACCACTGGACGGAAGAACTCGCCACCGCCGCTTTTGGCCGACGAACGTTGGACGCGCTTGGGCCGGTCCTGCAAGACTGGCTCGAGAGGTCCCACGGTTTCCTGTCATTCCGTCTGGTGCAGGTGTTATCCGGCCATGGATGCTTCGGAACACACCTGCACCGGATCCGAAGAGAGGAGACCCCTTCATGCCATGAATGTGGCGCGGCGGAGGATACGGCGCAACACACGCTCGAGGCGTGTCCGGCCTGGTCAGAGCTGCGCCGCAGCTTGATCGCGGTGGTCGGACAAGACCTCTCGCTTCCTAGTGTAGTCAATTCTATGCTGGGAAGTGAGGGCGCCTGGGCAGCGGTCGCCTCCTTTTGCGAGGACGTTATGTCACAAAAGGAGGCGGCGGAGCGTGCACGGGAGGATGACCCTCTCGCGTTGCCGCTCCGCAGGCGAAGATTGGGTGGGAGAAGGCGATTGTATGATCGTCGTCTTCTCCTTCCTGGTGGTGAATAGCGGGCGACAGGCGCGGGGGCGCCTTCGTTCGCATTGCACTATTCACTACCCTCGTCGGGTGGGAATGGCCATGCACTCGTGGTCATTCCCGGGTCCCTCTCTGCCAGGAGGGACGTGAAGGCCCCGCTGTAAAGGCGGGTGGTCGTCGGTGGGGGACTGGATGAAAAGGCTCTGCCAATTTCCCAGTCCCCCCCCCCCCACAGACGATGCGGGAGTGCCGCTGGGTTGTTTAGTGGGTATACCGGGCAACCGGGGAGTCCTACATAACCCTCTCATTCCCCCAATGGGAGGGTATGCGTAACGCATTTTTCCCAGCGAAACCAAAAAAAAAAAAAAAAGGTTAGGTTAGGTTAGGTTAGGTTAGGTTAGGTTAGGTTAGGTTAGGTTAGGTTAGGTTAGGTTAGGTTAGGTTGCCATGGGGGAGCCCCCAAGTGTTTATAGGTACGTCCTCGTCGTCTCCCCTGGACCCCGTCCTGACCCCGGTAACGCAGGTGGCAGGCGGGTGACCAAATCCTATAGACTATACTTGGTTGCGAGTCGAGAGTACTTAGAATGTCTAAGCCGTTGAGAAACTCGTCTGGGAGGTTTATAAAAGGCCCTTCTCAGGGCCACCTCTCGGACACAACTAATGATGTTGTTGTAGATGATGACGTCAATTGCGACTCTGTTTCCGCTCCAGAAATGGAGGCTGGGTGCAGTGTCGCGATTGAACGGGCTGAGCGTATTCGTCGGAAGCGGCCTTCCTCTACGACTTTCGTGCCTGGATTTGAATCTGACACGGAGGCCGAGGGGACTGCGGCCGCCAAAGTTAATACGGCGAGAAGAGGGAGGGGGAAGACCAAGGCGGGCCCTTCTAGGAAGGAAGAGTTCTTAAAGCCGCGTCCTGTGTCTACAGACGGAGAACTGGAGGAGGTTCTGCGAAACAGGACCTTCAGAAAGGAGCTAGCCGCTGCGGTCACCTGCATGGATGACGCCGGCTCTGAGTCTGATGTCGTCGTGATGGTGAATGATGTGAGTGCACTGAACGCTCAAGAATTGAGGGCCCATGCGGGCAAAGACCTTGCCTCTATTTTGGACGTTGTCAAAAGGTCTGGCAACCTCAAAGGCGAATTCGCCGGACGCCTGAAAAGGTCCGCATCGGCGCTTAGAGAGGTCGTCGATGCTCTTGCCAGCAGGAGCGAAGCAGAGGAGACGAGGCGGCTAAGGGCGGAAAATAGCCGCCTCAAACTTGAGGTTGAGTCGCGCAAGGCGGAGGTAAAGGCGCTGCGGCGCGGTTTCTCTGAGGCAAAATCTGAAGCAGCCACGGCTTCTACCGCTGCTGCAGCCGCCATCTCTGGGACGCGTACGCCACCCGCGACCCTGATTGGGGTGGAGCTTGTAGAGGATCTCAAGCGGTCCTTGACCTGCACGCTCGGGCAGATGATGAATGCCCGTCTTGCGGGAATTGAAGACCGTCTTCTGCCAGCCACGACGGTCCGCCCGCCGCTTAGGGCAGATGCTAAAATAGCGGAGATGGCTACCGTACAACCCAAGCCAATGCCTTCGCCGACCAAAGGCCCCAAAAAGACTGCCAGCCCATCGTTGGCACCAGTTGCGGGCCCTTCCAACAAAGGGCAGACCCAAAGTGCTACAAAAACTGCTCACCCCTTGGTTCCTCAAGAGGAACCGTGGACCACGGTGGTGAGGAAGGGCAAGGGGAAAGGGAAGGGGAAGGGGAAGTCCTCCGCCTCCATCCCCACGGCTGGAACCCACGCTGCTTCTCCAGCGACGAAGGCTGCTGCCACCAAGCCTAGGAAAGTGCTGAGATCCCCCAAGACCGCGGCTGTCGTGCTGTCGTTGCAGCCAGGAGCCGCGGAACAGGGGATCACGTACAGCACCATCCTCCAGACGGCACAGGAGAAGGTCGACCTGCAGGAGCTGGGGATCGACCGACTCCGCTTCCGCCAGACGGCCACGGGAGCCAGGATTCTGGAGATTTCTGGCTCCCAAAACAGTGAGAAGGCGGATAACCTCGCGGAGAAACTTCGCGGGGTTCTATCCGACGTGGCCAATATCACCAGGCCCGTGAAATCCGTTGATGTCAGGGTTTCGGGCTTGGATGATACGGCCACGAAAGAGAGTGTGGCTACGGCGGTAGCAAAGGCTACCGGGTGCGATGTGGGTCTGGTCAAAGCTGGGGAGATTCGCCCTGGCTTTGGCGGCACTGGCTCCGCCATAGTTTCCTGCCCAATTGCGACGGCCAAAGTGCTGTCGAAAAAGGGTAGGCTACTGATTGGGTGGAGCTCGGTGCGAGTGGTGGCTTTGGAGGCGCGTCCCATGCGCTGTTTCAGGTGTATGGGACTCGGACACACGCGCCCGCAGTGTCCCGCGTCAGCTGATAGGGGTGACCTTTGCTTCCGATGCGGAGGCGCTGGACACAGGGCAGCCAACTGCGGAAGGTCAAGCCCACGCTGCGCGATATGCGCGGAGTCGGGCAGGCCCTCCGGGCATGTGATGGGGGGACGCAGCTGTATCCCCCCAAAGATGAAGGGTAAGGCCACCAGGACCCAGGCCAATCCTGTGGCAGCAAGCCAAGCCGCCCCGGAGGTCGTAAGCCAAGCGACAAGTGAGGAGGTTGTGATGTCTGAATAAAATATGGATCAGTTTAGACATCACAACTTCCTACAGACGAATCTAAACCACTGCGCCCAGGCCCAAGACCTGCTCATGCAGGCTCTGGCGCAGTGGAAAATAGACGTGGCGGTAGCGGCGGAGCCGTATTATGTTCCTGCTTCCCATCCCTGTTGGGCTGGGGATTTGGACGGCTCCGTTGCCATAGTTGGGCGATCCGGCGGCGGCGGCCTGCCCCTCTCAGTTGAAGAGAGGGGTTCAGGGTACGTGGTGGCAAAATGGGGAGAGTATGCAGTCGTGGGCACATACTTCTCCCCCAACAAGACCGCAGCGGAGCTGGAAGTCTTTGTGGACCTCCTAGCCGCTGCGGTTGGGAGACAGGCGCCACGTCAGGTTCTCCTTCTCGGGGACCTGAACGCCAAGGCCCGGGATTGGGGCAACCCCTCCACTGACTCTCGCGGGGAGATAGTCAGGGAGTGGGCGGTTGCCACAGGACTGACCCTGCTCAATGTGGGGTCGGTCCACACGTGCGTGCGACACAACGGGGGGTCCGTGGTGGATCTATCGTTCGCCACCCCGTCCGTCGCCGCACGTGTGCGGGCCTGGAGGGTGTTGTCGGAGGTGGAGACTCTCTCGGACCACAAATATGTTAGGTTCGAGATTTCCACCTCCCACAACCAAGGAGGGCCACAGCGTGTGGCGGCTTCATTCCCGCGCTGGGCCGTCAGCCGCCTCGACACGGAATTGGCAAGGGAGGCGGTGATTGTCCAATCGTGGTGTGCTGCTCCCACGCGCCCAGAGGTGGACGAAGCGGCCTGCTGCTTCCGCGAGGCGGTGGCGGCCGTGTGCGACACGGCCATGCCGAGGTCCCGACGCCACTCTCACCGCCGCGAGGTCTACTGGTGGAGCACGGACATCGCGGAGCTCTGGGCTGCCTGCGCGGCGGCACGGCGGCCTTATGGCCGTTGCAGAAGACGGCGTCACGGCCGGACCGACGACCAGATGCCAGCCGTCGAGTTGGAGGCAGAGCGCCGGCTGTACGAGGCGTACCGCGTCGCTAAGCGAGGACTGCAGCTGGCGATTGCCATGGCCAAGTCGCAGGCTTATGGCGAAGCCCTGGCGAGCCTCGACAGGGATCCGTGGGGGCGTCCGTATAAGGCTGCCCGGAATAAGTTCCGGCACCAGACGCCCCCGGTTGCGGAGTCGATGGATCCCAGTCTCCTGGACAAGGTGTTGGGGGGGCTCTTCCCCGACAGAGACCCTAACCACACCCCTCCAACGATGGCCGTCTCCCTCGTCGTCGAGGAGTTTGACGGGGCCTCCATCCCGCCTGTTTCGGAGGCGGAGATGGAGGTTGCAGTCCGCCGCCTGCGGGGCAGGAGGACGGCGCCTGGCCCGGATGGGATTCCGGGCCAGGTGTTGGGAATCGCCCTTAGGGAGATGGGTAATCGGCTTCGGGAATTGTTCAGCGCGTGCCTCACGTCTGGGCGATTCCCGAAGCTGTGGAAAGAGGGTAGGTTGTGCCTGTTGCGGAAGGAGGGACGTCCTGTCGACTCGCCTTCCGCATACAGGCCAATTGTGCTGCTGGATGACACGGGTAAGCTGCTTGAGAGAGTGGTGGCTTCCCGTGTCATCCGGCATCTAGAGGGGACTGGGCCTGGGCTGTCTGAGGCCCAGTACGGTTTCAGGGCGGGACGGTCCACAATGGACGCCCTGCTCTGGCTTAAGGGGTGGACGCAGGCAGCGGTCCATGAGGGGGAAAGGGCGTTGGCTATCTCGCTCGACATAGCCAACGCCTTTAACAGCCTCCCGCACGCAACGATACAGGAGGCGCTCCGTTATCATGGAGTGCCCCTGTATCTGCGGAGGCTGATCGCCAACTACTTAGAGGACCGCGAGGTCCTGGTGCAAGGACGCGACGGTTTGAGGCGCCGTCGTGTCTCGTGTGGTGTTCCGCAGGGGTCGGTGTTGGGACCGCTTCTGTGGAACGTCGGCTACGACTGGGTGCTTCGCGGCACGCTTCCTGCAAGTGTGCGGGTTGCGTGCTACGCGGATGACACCCTAGTCGTGGCCAAAGGAAGGGACCTCGGGGAGGTGGTTCGGTCGGCCGTAGTGGGCACAACACTTGTGGTCGGCCGCATACGCGCCCTCGGGCTGGAGGTCGCCCTCTCCAAGACCGAGGCCCTACTGTTTCATGGGCCTCGGGGGGGACCCCCTCCAGGTACGCGGGTGTTACTGGACGGGGTCCCAGTCCGGGTTGGGACCCAGATGAAATATCTGGGTCTCATCCTGGACGGGAGGTGGGCTTTTGGGGCCCACTTTGCCGGGCTGGCCCCAAGAGTAGCTGGGGCTGCCGCCTCTTTGGGAAGGCTGCTGCCGAATGTGGGCGGCCCAAGCGCCAACTGCCGACGGCTGTACTCCGGAGTCATCCGGAGTATGGCCATGTATGGGGCACCCGTCTGGGTGGACGCCCTCAGTCGCGGCAACAAAACCCTGCTGCGACGTCCGCAGCGGGTTGTAGCGACGAGGGCAATCCGTGGATACCGGACGGTGTCTTGGACGGCGGCGTGCGTGCTGGCCGGTGATCCCCCCTGGGAGCTCCAAGCGGAGATCCTCGCCGAAGTTTACCACTTCGTGGCGGCGAGGAGATCCCGAGGAGAGCCTCCAGCGTGGGAGGAGGTCACACGCATGCGGAGGCAGGCGCAGGGCGCCCTGTTGCGGCGGTGGACGGAGGACCTGGCTCCACCGGTCCCTGGACAGTGGACGGTGGATGCGGTCAGGCCGGTCCTTCGGAAGTGGGTGAGGCGGCGGTTCGGGTCGCTGACCTTCCGATTGGTGCAGGTGCTTTCCGGGCATGGATGTTTCGGTAAGTACCTGCACCAAATCGCGAGACGGGAGGCGACCCCTGCCTGCCACGAGTGTGGAGCGCCAGAGGATACGGCGCTCCACACGCTGGGGGCGTGTGCTGCATGGAGCCCGCAGCGGCACACGCTCTCAGCGGTCATAGGGCGGGATCTCTCTCTGCCGAGCGTGGTAAATGCCATGCTCGACAGTGAGAGATCGTGGCAGGCAGTGGTCTCCTTCTGCGAAGAGGTGATGACGCAGAAGGAGACCGCGGAGCGGGCCAGGGAGGACGACGCCTCCTCTGACCCGATCCGGCACAGACGTACGGGGGGAAGGAGGAGGCGGTTTGCCCGCCTCCTCCCCCCTCACTCATAGTGGGGTCACTGGCCGAAGGTCGGGGGACTTTTGGCCGGCTTGCACGACCCCCCACGTGTGAGGGGTGGCCTTGGTGAGCGAGGCCACCCCTCCCTTGCCGGGGCCTGGATGTTTTCATCCGGGCCTACCGCCGGGGCAAGGTAGTGATTGCTTAGCATGACCCTATCTTGCCCCATCTCGGCGGAGGACTGCTCACCCCAGGTTTTTAGTGGGTATACTGCCCTTCTGGCAGTGACTCCCACATAACCATCTCGCTCCCCCGGGCGAGAGGTATCCATAAAGGATTTTCCTGGGTAAAAAAAAAAAAAAAAAAAAAAAAAAAAAGGTTAGGTTGCCATGGCGCAGTGGCAGATAGACGTGGCGGTGGCGGCGGAGCCGTATTATGTTCCCCCCTCCCACCCCTGTTGGGCTGGGGACCTGGGCGGCTCCGTGGCCATTGTAAGGCGATCCGGTGGTGGCGGCCCGCCCCTCACAGTTGCAGAGAGGGGTTCAGGGTACGTGGTGGCTAAGTGGGGGGAGTATGCAGTCGTGGGTACATACTTCTCCCCCAACAAGACCGCAGCAGAGCTGGAGGTCTTTGTGGACCTCCTAGCCGCTGCGGTTGGGAGACAGGCACCACGTCAGGTCCTCCTTCTCGGGGACCTGAACGCTAAGGCCCGGGATTGGGGCAACCCCTCCACTGACTCTCGCGGAGAAATAGTCGAGGAGTGGGCGGTTGCCACAGGACTGACCCTGCTCAACAAAGGGTCGGTCAACACGTGCGTGCGACACAACGGGGGGTCCGTGGTGGACTTATCGTTTGCCACCCCGTCTGTCGCCGCGCGCGTGCTTGCTTGGAGGGTCTTGTCAGAGGTGGAGACTCTCTCGGACCATAAATATGTAAGGTTCGAGATCTCCACCTCCCACAACCAGGGTCGACCTCGGCGAGTGGCGACGGAATTCCCGCGCTGGGCCGTCAGCCGCCTCGACGCTGAATTGGCAAAGGAGGCGGCGATCGTTCAGTCGTGGTTTGCCGCCCCCACGCCCGCAGTAGACGTCGCGGCGGGCCGCTTCCGCGAGGCGGTTACGGCTGTGTGCGACACGGCCATGCCGAGGTCCCGGTGCCGCCCCGAACGCCGCGAGGTATATTGGTGGAGCTCGGAGATCGCCGATCTCCGAGCTGCCTGCATAGAGGCGCGGCGGCCTTTTGGTCACTGCAGGAGACGGCGTCACGGTCGGACTGATGAACAAATGTCGGCCGTGGAGTTGGAGGCGGAGCGCCAGCTGTATGGGGCGTACCGCACTGCCAAGCGGGAGTTACAGCTGGCAATCGTCAGGGCCAAGTCACAGGCCTCTGGCGAAGCGCTGGCATCCCTCGACAGGGATCCGTGGGGGCGTCCTTACAAGGCGTACCGAAAGAAGTTCCGGCAACAGACGCCCCCGGCCACGGAGTCCATGGAGCCTGGGCTCCTGAACGAGGTGTTGGGGGGTCTCTTTCCCGACGGAGACCCCAACTACAACCCTCCGCCGATGGCCGTCTCCCTCGTCGAGGAGTGTGACGGGGCCTTCATCCCGCCTGTTTCAGAGGCGGAGATGGAGGTTGCAGTCCGCCGCCTGCGGGGTAGGAGGACGGCACCTGGCCCAGACGGGATCCCGGGCCGGGTGCTAGGAATCGCCCTTACGGAGATGGGTGATCGGCTTCGGGAGTTGCGTGAGTTCGGGGGGGCGTGCCTCACGTCTGGACGATTCCCGAAGCCGTGGAAGGAGGGCCGATTGTGCCTGTTGCGGAAGGAGGGACGTCCTGTCGACTCGCCTTCCGCATACAGGCCCATTGTGCTGCTGGATGACACGGGTAAGCTGCTCGAGAGAGTGGTGGCTTCCCGTGTCATACTGCATCTGGAGGGGACTGGGCCTGGGCTGTCCGAGGCCCAGTACGGGTTCAGGGCGGGGCGGTCCACTATAGACGCTCTGCTCTGGCTCAAGGGTTGGACTCAGGCGGCGATCCGTGAGGGGGAAATGGCGTTGGCTATCTCGCTCGACATAGCCAACGCCTTCAACAGCCTCCCGCACGCAACGATACAGGAGGCGCTCCGTTACCATGGAGTGCCTCTGTATTTGCGGAGGCTGTTGGCCGACTACCTCTGGGACCGCGAGGTCCTGGTGCAAGGACGCGACGGTTTGAGGCGCCGTCGTGTCTCGTGCGGTGTTCCACAGGGGTCGGTGCTGGGTCCGCTCCTCTGGAACGTTGGATACGACTGGGTGCTTCGCGGCACGCTTCCTGCATGTGTGCGGGTTGCGTGCTACGCGGATGACACTCTAGTCGTGGCCAAGGGGAAGGACCTCGGGGATGTGTTACGTTTGGCCGCGGTGGGCACAACACTCGTGGTCGGCCGCATACGCGCCCTGGGGCTGGAGGTCGCTCTTTCCAAGACCGAGGCCCTTCTGTTTCATGGGCCTCGGGAGGGACCGCCTCCAGGTACACGGGTATCACTCGATGGGGTCCCAGTCCGGGTGGGGACCCAGATGAGATATCTGGGTCTCATCCTGGATGGGAGATGGACTTTTGGGGCCCACTTTGCCGGGCTGGCCCCGAGAGTCGTTGGAGCTGCCGCCTCATTGGGAAGGCTGCTGCCAAATGTGGGTGACCCGAGCGCCAATTGTCGTCGGCTGTACTCCGGAGTCATCCGGAGTATGGCTTTGTATGGGGCACCCGTCTGGGTGGACGCCCTCATCGCGGCAACAAAACCCTGCTGCGACGTCCGCAGCGGGTTGTAGCGACGAGGGCAATCCGCGGATACCGGACGGTGTCCTGGACGGCGGCGTGCGTGCTGGCCGGTGATCCCCCCTGGGAGCTCCAAGCGGAGATCCTCGCCGAAGTTTACCACTTCGTGGCGGCGAGGAGATCCCGAGGGGAGCCTCCAGCGTGGGAAGAGGTCGCACGCATGCGTAGGCAGGCGCAGGACCTGGCCGCACCGGTCCCTGGACAGTGGACGGTGGATGCGGTGAGGCCGGTCCTTCGGAGGTGGGCGAGGCGGCGGTTCGGGTCGCTGACCTTCCGATTGGTGCAGGTGCTTTCCGGGCATGGATGTTTCGGCAAGTACCTGCACCGAATCGCGAGACGGGAGGCGACCCCTGCCTGCCACGAGTGTGGAGCGCCAGAGGATACGGCGCTCCACACGCTGGGGGTGTGTGCCGCATGGAGTCCGCAGCGGCACACACTCTCAGCGGTCATAGGGCGAGATCTCTCTCTGCCGAGCGTGGTAATCTCCATGCTCGACAGTGAGAGATCGTGGCAGGCGGTGGTCTCCTTCTGCGAAGAGGTAATGACGCAGAAGGAGACCGCGGAGCGGGCCAGGGAGGACGACGTCTCCTCTGACCCGATCCGGCGCAGACGTACGGGGGGAAGGAGGAGGCGGTTTGCCCGCCTCCTCCCCCCTCACTCATAGTGGGGTTACTGGCCGAAGGTCGGGGGACTTTCGGCCGGCTTGCACGACCCCACACGTCTGAGGGGTGGCCTTGGTGAGTGAGGTCACCCCTCCTTGTGCCGGGGCCCGGAATTATGATCCGGGCCTACCGCCGGGGCAAGATGGCGAATACTAACGTGGCCCCATCTTGTCCCATCTCGGCGAAGGACTGCTAAACCCCAGGTTTTTAGTGGGTATACTGCCCTTCTGGCAGGGACTCCCACATAATCATCTTGCTCCCCCGGGCGAGGTGGTATCCATAAAGGATTTGCCTGGGTCAAAAAAAAAAAAAAAAAAAAAAAAAAGGTTAGGTTAGGTTAGGTTAGGTTAGGTTAGATCAGGTCAGGTCAGGTCAGGTCAGGTCAGGTCAGGTCAGTTCAGGTCAGGTCAGGTCAGGTCAGGTCAGGTCAGGTCAGGTCAGGTCAGGTCAGGTCAGGTCAGGTCAGGTCAGGTCAGGTCAGGTCAGGTCAGGTCAGGTCAGGTCAGGTCAGGTCAGGTCAGGTCAGGTCAGGTCAGGTCAGGTCAGGTCAGGTCAGGTCAGGTTAGGTTAGGTTAGGTTAGGTTAGGTTAGGTTAGGTTTTTTTTTTTTTTTTTTTTTTTTTTTTTAATTCTTAGTATCCTCTGATCTGTATCAGAGCCTGTTTTCTTCTGAGAGTGGTTTCATCTTTTTCCAATTTTGAAGTCAAATGTAATAGGTCAATGATAACACGTTAAATTCGTTTTGATTCGATTTCGTTGTGATTGTTTTGCTCTTGTATTTGTTTATTTCTAGTTTCTTTGTTTTTAATACATATTCGTCTATATGCTAATGATATATATCATCAAATATATACTTAACATATTTTACTTTATCTATTTTTATTTCTTTTTATTACCATTTTTGCAATTTCTTTTAAGTAATCTATCAATGTATTTCTACTTTTATCTTCGAGCATGATTTTATTTATAGTTTTGGGTGTCAAGCATTCGCTTAACAATTGCTCGGTATTATACCTTAGTATACTAAAAACTGGGCACTGGAATAGTATATGGCTGACATTTTCTTCGATCCCTGGTTCACATATGCAAGATGGGTCCTCTTTACATTTGAAACGAGCCAGATATTCCGAGAACCCACCATGCCCCGTGAATACCTGAGTGGTAACACTATCCAAGTCGAGTTTCTTGATCGTTTTGTGGGCATTTATCGCGTCTGGGAAGAACATCTTCGTTGTTCCAGCTGTGTCTCCAGATTTATACCTCCGGTTCCATTCGCCAAGCGACTCCAACCGGATTTGTCGCTTGACGAATGAGACAGGACACAAGTCGTAGTCAGGTTTCTTCTTACCTTTCAGCGCTGCGTCTTTGGCCAGCTGGTCGGCCCTCTCATTACTATCTAGCCCAACATGGGCTTTAATCCAAAATAAAACAACAGTTTTATTCTGGTCTTTTATTTTCCTAAGATTGTGCCGGGTTTTGGTAGCTAGAGGTTGAGTCGAGTTTTGGTTAGTGATTGCCTCTAAAGCAGATCTTGAATCGCTATATATACCATAGCTCGACTCTGGACGCTGGAGAATCTCAACCGTCGCCTTCCATATGGCCAGGAGTTCAGCCTGGTAGACAGTACAGTACGGTGCTAATTTGAGCTTGAGGGCTTTTGTCTCTGCTTCACTATCCCAAAGGGACAACGCTGCACCGACCTGACCCTCAATCTTGCTTCCGTCTGTATAGATTCGAACTGCCTGCGAGTTATTAGCGTCTACATCTTGTTGGTCTACCAGGCTTATGAACTCAAGGCTCAAATGTTCAGCGGGGTGAGGAGACTCAGTGAAATTCGATCTAACCTCGACCTGCCTGTCTTCTGGTATTGTCTGGGATATCCCTCGCCTGGCCTCATACAATGCGGCTGCTTCTTGTATTCGGAGGTCAAGCGGGAGCATCCCAGCCAAAACCAGGGCTGAATTCAAGGACACCGTTCGATATGCTTTCGTCAGTTTCTGAGCAAAGCTTCGTTGTACAGCATTGAGTTGTTTGACTGCCCCAAGTTTTTTAGCTGAAGGTGCCCAGACACTGGCCGCATGCAATATGATCGGTTCCACCGTTGCGACATAGATGCTCCGAATCACCTCCGGGTGCAGACCCCAGCTGATCCTGGCTGCTCTCGATAGACGCTTATAAACTCCGATAGCTTTTTTGCAGGCAGATGTAATGTGGCTGTTGAAGGTGAGTTTGTCGTCTATCGTGAGCCCCAGGATCTTGATTTCTCTAGACATTTCGATGTCAGTCCCGCCCATATTAAGGAGTGGTGTGTCATATTTTAGCTTTCTTGTTATTAGCATGGCCTTGGTTTTATGTGTTGCAAACTTAAGCTTATTTTTGACACCCCACTCCTTGACATGCGCTAGCGCGACATTGGCACGTCGTTGTACCTCTAAAGCTGTTTGTCCGTCAAACACTAACACCACGTCGTCAGCGAACGCTTGGCAATAGTTGTTTTGCTCCCCGAGTTCCTTCAGAAGAGGATCAAGCAGGAGGTTCCACAGTATTGGACCACCAATCGAGCCTTGGACACAGCCTTTGTTGGTGGTCTTTGTGTACTCCTGCCCGGCGTACCTCACTTTTACGGTCCTGTCAGTGAGGTAGCTGTCAATCACTCTTCTGAGGTTAACTGGACACTTTTCCTCTGCCAATCTGACTTTAATAGCGGGCCACCATGCGCTATCGAAGGCTCCCTCTATGTCCAGCGACACCATCGTCACTAGCCTTTTCCGGTCTAGTTGTCCACGTATGTGCCGCATTAGATCATAGAGGGCGTCCTCGGTGCTTCGCTGGGGCATAAAGCCATATTGGCGAGTACTAATCCGGGGGAGCAAGTGCCATTTTAGACGAGCTACGACCATCTTTTCCAAGATCTTCCCCATAACCGGGAGCAATCCAATTGGCCGATAGGATTTGACATTGCCATAGTCATCTTTGCCAGGTTTCCTTAGTACTACCACGGTGGCTGTTTTCCAGATGGTCGGAAAGTGGTGTATCTGGAGGCATTTATTAATCAGACCAAGGAAAAGCTCTGGATCCAGTAGTATCGCTTGGGTACAGATATCTGCAGTTAGACCGTCTCCACCCGGAGCCTTCTTTGGATTGAAGCTTTCCACCGCAGTGCTCAATTCTTGCATACTAAACGGTGGATCATGCGTTTCAGCATGATTCAGCTCGTTTACGCATTTAGCTGCTGTTCTGGTCTTGCGGTGGTCAGCATTATCCTCTTCTTCCAAGTCTTCCGGGTAGAAGGTTTTCGCAAGCAGTCTTACAGATTCCCGTGGATCCAGAGCTCTACCCTCACTTTCCAATGGAAGATCTGGTTCTCTTTTGGTGGTTCTGCCGATTACTCTATAAATGCCTTCCCAGAGGCCTTCTTTATCTTGCTTACCACAAAAGTTTTTCCAACTGGAGATTTGGGCTTCAATGGCTTGCATTTCATATTTATGTTTATGTTTGAGATATTCATCGATCACTTTATTCCTTCGGACCTTTGATGCACAACGGATCCTTCTTCTCCTGGTGGTGACTTCTTGTTTAAGCCTGGCGAGATCCTCCGACCACCACGGCAAGGTATGTTCACTTTTGCTTTTCTTTTTTGGTATGACATCGTTACTTGCTTGTGTTATGTACTTAATGTAATTTTCTATTGTAAAATCCAAATCTGTTTTATTATTTATAAAATCTAGCTGTTGTCTATTTATATTATGTTCAAGTAATTGGCCCAGTTTCGTACGAAACTGGTCCCAATTTGCTTTCCGAGTGTTGTAAATTCTTGTAGAAGTAACGATATCAATACCTTTGGAAGCTTGAAGTCTGATTTTAAAAGTAATGCCGTTATGGTCAGATCCCGTCAAGCCCTCATCAACTCTCCAGTCCTCCACCAGGTTTAGAATTTCCGTTGTACATGCTGTGATATCGACAAAACTGCTGTAAAATGTTTCACCTCTCACAGTAGCGAATGTGGGAATATCTCCTTCGTTCAGCACCTGCATGCCCATTTCTTCCAGTGTGCCCGCCAGATCTTCGCCCTTTTGGTCTATTCTATCACCATCCCACCAGGTATTCCTGGCGTTTGAGTCTCCTCCGACTATGATCCTTTTGGATTTGACTTCTTTCGAAATCCTCCTCAGTGGCTCCAAATACGGGTCCAGGTTCCGCACATCGGGCTCGAAGTAAAATGAGACTAACACGATCTCCCAGGCACTCGTCTTAATTTTCACAACGACGATGTTGTTGGTTGTGAAAGTTGGACAAAGGACGGCATCTATGCTGTTGTCAAATACGGCGACTGCCGCTTTGACTACGCCATCTCCTTGACCAGTGCACTGGAAGATCCGCACCCCATTATAGTCTTTCATTCTACCCCGAGCTCCGATATACGGTTCCTGGATTAGGGCGAAAGCCATCTTCCTTTTGCTTGCCTCTAGCATCAATTCCTGAGTGGCTAGAGCCTTACGTTGCAGGTTAGCTTGGGCAGCGAAGTATGACTTTGCAACAGCTGAGCAGAATTGAGCGCCAGGAATCACTTTAGCAATATGCCACGGTTGCCCGGGCTAATGCATCCCATTTTCGCCTTACTGCACAATCTGAACTAAAGGCGTTATGTTCTGTTATGTCCAGTTTTGCACGTGTGCAGTTAGCGCAGCTAGGGGTCGCACCAGCCAGCCAATCGGCACATGCGCTTTTCAGGTGGGGTCCTCCACAGTGACAGCACCTTTCTATCGTCTCCTTGCAAAATCGCCTGCCGTGGCCGTAACCAAGACGCATCGAACACTGTACGAGAGGTGACTGGTCGGCCACATGGATCTTCTGTAGGTCTATGCTGACTGTCCCTGCGTTCAGAAGTTGCTGCCATAGCTTCGGAGACACCTGAAGCACAATGTGGCATTGGTGAGGGTTTCTGGCTTTCTTCCTATATTTAATTTCAAGGGTTTCGTCTGTGTTAATGTTTTTAAAGATATCCCCGTTCTGATTCCTCAAGGCTTTCATGACATCTTCGTTAGTATTATAACTAAAGATGTCTTTGAGAATCACAAGGGGATTCTTATTTTGAACTTCCTCGACATGGAGATCTTTGACAGTGTTCAGCCTCTCCTTGACTTTATTCCTCTCCTCTACTGTACTACATCCCACTATTATCTTTCTATCCTTCGCTTTCCTCACTCTCTCAACCTTCACCCATCCCTGTTTTGCGTCCATCACGTCACGTATCCTCGAGAGCACTTCCTCGCCAGACTCTCCCTCATCTTTTGATGTCACTACGACGGAGTGCAGCGCCGTTGGCAGAGTGGACTGTCGTGCACGAGGCCCGGATGCTACACCCGCGTATGTGGCTCCTTCTAGGGTTTTTGTATGACCAACTAGTTTTTGCTTGAGGTCCTCCATGGATGCTGTATTTTCTAGAATGAGTCTTTTATGTTCGTCTAGTTTTTTACAGAGCTCCATCTGTTCAATAGTGGGTTGTGGTGTGACAGGTAAAGATATAGGCACTTTTTCAGTAAGAACATCCCAGTCTTTACTTTGTTCTCTGTTGGCTTTCAGGGAAGCTGCTAAGGCCGCTTCTGATTCCTTTACCAGCTCGTAAAGTCTGTTCAATTGGGCTATTGTTCCATCCCTTATTTCCGTCTTGGTATTCCTAGAAGTACTGAGGTGGAATTTTCCTGTTGTCATGCAATACTTTGCCTCCGATGGTTAGGTTAGGTTAGGTTAGGTTAGGTTAGGTTTTTTTTTTTTTTTTTTTTTTTTTTTTTTTTTCGAAATGATATCTCTGACGTTATCAGAGGTTTGCTATGCATTCTGTGTTATTTATTTACAGTTTTGTTAATTTTATTGTTTTGTTTTATGTAAAGAAGAAAAATTTTTTGTCGTTCACTCGTTTGCTTTATGAATATGATGGCATTTTATAATTTTAATATTTACTATCGTGTTTTATTGCGTTTAATTACTTTGTTTGCTATTTCATTTAAATATTGCAATACTAATTTCCTGCTTATATTATTAAGTAACAAGTTTGGTATTGTTTCAGCCGTCACCGCTTCACCCAGCAATTGTTCCGTATTATGACGTTGTAAACCGAAGACTGGGCACTCAAAGACAATGTGGCTCACAGATTCACTTTTTTCTGGCTCACAGATGCACGATGGATCCCCCTTACACTTAAATCGATTTAAGTATTCGGGAGAAACCACCGTGACCTGTGAGCACTTGAGTAATAGTGCTTGTCGGCATTATATTTCGGACCGTTCTATAGGCAACTACTGCATCCGGGAAGAATAATTTCGTAATACTCGCTGTCTCACCTTCTTTGTATCTCCGGTTCCATTCGTCAAGCGACTTCTGTCGAATATTTCGCTTGACGAATGAAACCGGGCACAAGTCATAATCCGCCTTTGTTTTTATCTTCATCGCCGCTTCTTTGGCCAGTTGGTCTGCTCGCTCATTGCCTTCCAACCCGGCATTTTATTTTATCCAAAATAAAACTACCGTTTAATTTCGGTCTTTTATTGCTTTTAAGTTTTGCCGGGTTGCTATGGCAAGAGGATGTGTTGTGCTGTTGTTTGTGACAGATTCAAGAGCTGATCTTGAGTCACTATAGACTCCAAAGCTGGTCTCCGGTCGTTTTAGGATCTCATTTGTGGCTTTGCATATGGCCAAGAGTTCGGCTTGGTAGACGGTGCAGTAGGGCTCGAGCTTTAGTTTTAGGGTCTTAGTCTCTTTATCTCCTTTCCAAATAGATAGAGCTGCTCCGACTTTACCCTCTATCTTGGTCCCGTCGGTAAAAATTCGGACCGCTTGCGTATTATTCTGCATTACACTTTGTTCGTCTACCAAGCATATGAACTCTAGGCGCATATGTTCTCCTGGATGAGGTGCTTCAGTAAATGATGCTCTCCGCTCCACTTCTCTATCCTCCAGTATTGACTGTGATACACCTCTCTTGGCTTCATATAGAGCGGCTGCTTCCTTTATTCGGAGGTCAAGCGGTAGTATTCCAGCCAATACTAGAGCTGAGTTTAGGGAGACGGTTCTGTAGGACTTTATCATTTTTTGAGCAAAACCCCTTTGGACCGTTGCCAGCTGTTTTTGTACGCCCAATTTGTTTGCTGCTGAGACCCAGGCGCTGGCAGCATAGGTTATCACCGGTTCTACTGTGGCCACGTAGATAGTGCGAATCACCTCCGGGTGCAGACCCCAACTGATCCTGGCGGCTCTCGACAGATGCTTGTAGATGTTAATGGCTTTTTTGCATACATTTGTCACATGGCTGTTAAATGTCAATTTGTCATCTATCGTGAGCCCCAGGATCTTGATTTCTTTTGACATACCGATGTCCGTCCCGCCCATATTCAGAATTGGGGTATCAAATTTTAGCTTTTTTGTCAGAACCATCGCCTTTGTTTTTTGTGGTGCAAATTTGAGCTTGTTTTTGATACCCCATCCCCGAACATAAGCGAGAACGGTATTTGCGCTACTCTGCACTTCTAATGCCGTGTCTCCGTCAAACACCAGTACCACGTCATCGGCAAAAGCTTGGCAATAATGGCCTCGCTCGTCCAGCCCCTTGAGTAGCGGATCTAAGAGGAGATTCCAAAATGTTGGACCACCAATAGAGCCCTGAACGCATCCTTTATTGGTGGTCTTTGTGAATTCCTGACCAGCATACCTTACTGTTACCCTCCTATCTGTAAGGTAGCTGTCTACTACTCGTCGGATGTTAACGGGGCACTCTTCCTCAGCCAGTCTGGTTCGTATAGCAGGCCACCAGGCGTTATCAAAGGCTCCCTCTATGTCCAGCGATACCATCGTCACTAGCCGTTTTTGATGTAGTTTTTCACGTACGTGTCGTAACAAGTCATAGAGGGAGTCTTCTGTGCCTTTTTGGGGCATGAAACCATACTGGCGAGTACTCATTTTGGGGAGCAGGTGCCATTTTATGCGAGTCACAATCATTTTCTCGAAAATCTTGCCGATGACGGGTAAAAGGCCTATAGGGCGATATGACTTGGGATTTGTGTAGTCATCTTTTCCCGGCTTTCTAAGGACAACTACTGTTGCCGCCTTCCAAGCCGTCGGAAAATGTCCCATCTTCAAGCATTTGTTTAATAGAGCGAGGAAAAATTCTGGGTCAACTTTTATTGCATAGTTACAAATGTCTGCGGTTAGTCCATCTCCACCCGGGGCTTTCTTGGGATTAAAGCTTTCCACCGCGGTTTGCAGCTCTAGCATGTTAAACGGAGGGTCATGAGATTCATCATGACCCAGCTCGTTTGCTTGTTTTGCTGTTTCTCTGATCCGTCGGTGGTCAGCATTGTCCTCACTTTCGAGATCCTCCGGGTAGAAGGTCTCCGCCAACAGTTTTACCGACTCTTGTTCACTCAGAATTCTTCCTCCCTCTGCCAGGGGGACATCGGGTTGCCTTTTTGTGGTCCTATTTATCACTCGATAAATTCCCTCCCAGAGGCTTTCCCCATCCTGTTTACCACAAAAATCTTTCCAGCTCTTTACTTGGGCTTCTTCGGCTGCTTTCTCATACAGTTCTTTTGCTTGCAGGTATCTCGCAACAACGACTCTTCTTCGGACTGGCGCTGCGCAACGGATCCTTCTCTTTTTTGTGGCGACCTCTTTTTTGAGCGTGACTAGTTCTTCTGACCACCATGGAAAGATTAGTGTGATTTTCTCAACCTTTTTAGGTATACTAAGATTACAAGCTTTAGTTATAATATCTATATAATTTTGAATTTTGCTATCTAGTTCAGACTTCGAATTAATATTTTCTATATTTTCTATGCTAATATTGTTTTCCTCTTTAAATTGGGCCAGTTTCTGACGAAACAGGCTCCAATTCCCTTTTTTTGTGTTATAGACCCGAGTAGTTGTTTTAATTTGTGTTCCTTTAGCTCGTGTAATTCTTATTTTAAAGGTGATTGTGTTGTGGTCAGAACTAGTCATGCTTTCGTCTACGGTCCAGTCTTCCACAAGGTTGAGAAGCCCCGTCGCACAGGCAGTCACATCTACATAGCTGTTGTAAGATTTACCTCCTCTTACGGCAGCAAAGGTAGGAATATCGCTATTGTTTAACACCTGCATTCCCATCTCTTCTAAGGCTCCAGCAAGTTCTTCACCCTTACGATCCTCGATGCTGCTGCCCCACCAGGGACTTTTGGCGTTCGCGTCCCCACCAAAGATTATTCTACTGCATTGAACGTTTGACTCTACTCGTTTCAGTTGCTCGAGATATGAGTCCAGGGTCCGCATGCCAGGCTCAAAGTAGAAAGATGCCACTACTATCTCCCAGGCACTAGTCTTTATTTTTACCACTACGATGTTGGTTGTGGTAATTTGCGGATATTGAGTAACGTCTAGATCATTGTCAAAGACCACTACGGCGGCTTTAACGACCTCGTCACTCTGACTAGCACACTGGAAAACACGAACTCCCTGGTAGTCCCTCATTCTTCCCATCGATCCAACATACGGCTCCTGAACAGGTTCAACTCCTCAACTTGTTCTCTGACGTTCACAAGTTCCGCTTGCTCTCTTATCCTTCGATGCTCTGTGTTGTCGCTCTCCACAAGGTCTTCCGGATAGAAGGTTTCCGCGAGGAGTTTCACGGAACCTTTTGCGTCCAACACTTTGCCTCCTTCTTCCAGGGGGAGGTCTTCTTCCCTACTCTTCGTTCTGTTGATTATCCTGTAGATGCCATCCCATACCCCTTCTTTGTCCTGTCTCCCGCAAAAATTCTTCCAGCTCTCGACCTGAGCCTTTTGGGCTTCATTCTCATATTTTTCTTTTTGTTTCAGGTACTCGCCGACGACCTTCGCTCTTCGGACCGGTGCTGCGCAGCGGATTCTATGTTTCCTGGTGGTGACTTCTTTCTTCATCTCTTCGAGCTCCTTTGACCACCACGGAATGGTAAGTATGTCTGTGTTTTTCTTTTTTGGCATTGAATGTGTGCATGCTTGTGTTATTATGTTTGTGTAGTTTTCTATAGCTTTTTCTATTTCTTCTTTTGTGTCTATTAATTGTATTTCTTCATATGTTAATTTGTGGTTGTGCTTAAATTAGTTAAATTTCTCATGAAATATTTGCCAATTTGCTTTTTTCGTATTGAAAATCCTAGTCGTTCTAATAATGCTTAATCCTTTTGATTTTTGTAAATTTATGTTGAAAATAATTCCGTTGTGGTCGGAGCTCGTGAGATTTACTTCTACCTTCCAGTCCTCCACCAGGTCTAACATATCGGTTGAGCAAGCGGTGACGTCGACGAAGCTGTGGTACCTTTGACCCCCTCGGATGGTGTCGAAGGTTGGTGTTGTGCCCGTATTGAGAACGTGTAGGCCCAGGTCATCTAGAGCTCCTGCCATTTCTTCGCCTCTGTGGTCTGTTACCCTGCTGCCCCACCAGGCACTTTTTGCGTTGGTGTCTCCACCAATTATCAGTCTTTTGCAACCAGTTTCTCCAACAATTTTTTCCAGGAGTTCGAGGTATTGCCCTATGGGCTGGTCTGGCTCGAAGTAGCAGGACACCAGCGTGATCTTCCAGGCACTGACTTGGACTCCTACCACGACAATGTTGTTCGTGGTTAGTTTCGGGTACTGGGTTATGTCAAGGTTGTGATCAAAGACTGCTATAGCAGCCTTGACAGTCCCATCTCCTATGTCAGTGTTCTGGAAGACCCTTACGCCCCGATGACTCCTCATACTCCTTGCCCCACCCACATAGGGCTCCTGAAGAAGCGCAACAGCTGTCTTATGTTTGGTTACTTCTATCATCATCTCCTCCGTTGCTAGTCTCTTTCTTTGAAGATTTGCTTGCATAAATCTGTATGGCACCACTTTAGCAATATGCTATGGTGGCTCGCCAATGCTTCCCATTTCCTTCTTACTGGGCATTCTTGACCAAAGGCGTTGTGATCCACTTTATGCATTTTGGCTTTTGTGCAGTTTATGCAGCTAGGTATGGTTCCAGCAAGCCATTCCGCACATTCAGACCGCATATGCTGTCCGCCGCAGTGACTGCACACGTCGACAGCATCGTGGCAGAAACGCCGACTGTGTCCATACCCCAGGCAGCGCGAGCACTGTATCAGGGGGGACTGGTCGGCGACTCTGATCCTTTGCAAGTCGACGTGTACGGCCCCTGCGTCGGTCAGACGCTGCCATATGAATGGCGAGACCCTTAGGATGGCGTGTGCCACTAGGGGGTTTCTAGCCTTTCTGCGAAAACGTACCTCGATCCTGTCTTCCTCCTTCTTCATTCCTTTTAGCAGATAGTCATTTTGTCCGCTGATTGCCCTCACAATTTCTTCGTCTGTATTCTTCTGGAGCACATCAAAGAGGATGATTAGCGGGTCTTTGTTCTGTATCTCTTCTACAAGTAGCTGTTCACCCTTTTCCTTGATTCTTTCCTTTACTTTCCTAATCTCTTCTTGGCTCCTACATCCTACAATTACTTTCCTGTCCTTAGCCTTCCTCACTCGGTCCACTTTTATCCAGCCGTCTGTTGCGTTCACGGCTTCCCGGATCCTCTCTATGACTTTATCACCACTTTCGGTCTCGTCTGTGGAGGTTATCATCACTGAGTGCATTGCCGTCTGCTGTTGCGGATTTCTCACTGCTGCCGGCTGCAACACTGGCATAAGTGGATGTCTCCAACGCTCTCTGGTGGTCTTCCAGTTTTGAATTCAAGGCTTTCATGCTTAAGCTGTTATCTTGTATGAGTTTCCGGTGTTCTTCCAGCACTAAGCAATCGTTCATGTGTAGGATCCGGTTGTGATGTAGGTAAGGCGGCGGGTTGCTCCCCGCGCGTGCCGACTTTACTCTTTGTTATTTTTTCAGCTTCGCTCTCCTTGGTCAATTCGTAGAGGCGGGTAAGTGCGTTAAGTAGACCCTCCTTTATTTCCGTTTTAAGGTTTCGGGAACTGTTCAAATGGAACTTTCCCTTGTTGAAAAATACTTTTGCCTCTGCCGATCTATTAGCGTAGTTTACTTTAGCTGGCGGACTCCCACAATGGTCGATCGATGGTCGACGGTTTTCCGTCTTACTGCCATGCGAGACAACGGGCGGCAGCTTGGACTTTTGGGAAGGGCCAACAGTCGTCGTTTTGTCTGGCGAGTTTTCCGTGGGGGTTGGTGAGCGCCCTGATTCCCACTCACCAATACTTGTACGCACTTTTGATTGAGCGGGACCGGCCTGCTCAGTGGAATCCGAGGACTTTTTTGTCGGTGTACGGGTCGCGGCATACATTGTGGGAGGTCACCACAAAATGTCAATTAGAGTTTTTATTAAAATACGGATAAAACTAAATAAATTTGTATAAGTTGTAAATATGTAGAAAGTGTATATAGTATAAATTTAGGGTATAAGTGACAACAGTGTCCAATAAATCGGTGGTCAATTATTATTTGGTACTTATTCTCAAAAGAACATAAGTCAATCGATGCGGTGATTAGCTCTGGGGAAGCGGTCTGCAAGCGCAGCTTAAATGTCAATGATATATGCTTGTAACTGTCACAGTTTTACAAACACAATAAATAACAATAGATAACAACAATATTAACTATAATTCGTCCAAACCGGACGAAGTTTACAAACAGTTTTGTTCGGGTCAAACTGTACTCAGTATCGGTCGAGAGTGCTCAACAACTCGGTGAATGTTCCAATTTAAAATTTACAAATAATCAAAAAATTAATTTTTAAAAACCATAAAATTTTGTCCTTATCTTAGTATTTTACATAGATTTATTATAGTTTCTTAGTTAATATAGTATACGATTATCTAGCTGTTTGAATTTAACAAAAGTTTTTTTTTGCAAAATTTTGGGGTCAAAAGTTTTGGTGATTTTTAAGATGTCAATATGGCGTAATACCTTCAGTTGTCGATTAAAAAGAAAATAAGCTTAAAAGAATTAAATTAAATCGGAAAAAAATTTTTGAAGAAAAATTTTGCAAACATTTTTAAACACGATCTTACCTAGAATAAAAAATTTTACACACCTTGAGCATACTACGTATGTTCAAGCCGCTCGTAAAAAGTGGCTAAAACGCACCGTTTCCGAGATATATTCAATTTTTTGAAAATTTTTCAAAATTTTAAAAGTTCCAAAAATGTGAATTTTAATATTTATATAAAATCTTCAGCATACTACGTATGCTGAAGCCTCTGTCAAAAATGGCCTAAAATGCACCGTTTCCGAGATACGGGCGATTTTAGGAAAAATTTAAAAAAATTTTAGTCTCGAAAAAATTTTCAAAAAATTTTAATTAAAAATCCAGCTAACTTAAAATACCCATTACTATGGGTATTTGAAACTTTGGTTAAATTTGGTCTAAAATGCTTAATTAACGAGATAAATGCGATTTTAATACAAAAAAATTTCTAACTCTAAAACTAAAAATGGAAAAAATCTAAAAATTTTTTACAAAATAGTTAAAATTAAAGTCTATAATGAAATGTTCAAAATTTGACAAAATTTTCAAAAAATCTCTACTCAGCTGTGAGTGGTCCGATTTCCGAATTCGAGGTGTCAATTGAGAGGGCTCGGCGAGACGCACAATCCCCAATCGTCAGATGCGCTTGAAGTGGTCCGGAAGTCCGACCACGTGGCCACGTGATTTCGGGTTTTTTGGTAATATCTCGGCGAGTTGACACGGGAAAAATCCCGGACTCAGCCAAAATGTGGTCCTCGTAGTTGCACACCCTTAAGTTATTTAAAAAAGGGGTGTCGCCGCGACTACTCGCGCAGCGTTTCACGTCAAAGGTGTGAATTTTTAACAAAATTCACTGTTTCACTTGTAATTTTGTGAATTTTGGTCCAATTTCCAAAATTCCTTCACGCACTTGTAGCACTAATACGCACAATTTGATATATGACACGGTGGATTTTGAGCACCTTTTACCACTTTTTCCAATTTTTGAAAGGTATTTGGAGCGCGGAACCACGTGTTTTTGGTGCGCTCTCGGTGGCGGTTGGAGCGGAACTGGTTAGGTTAGGTTAGGTTAGGTTAGGTTAGGTTAGGTTAGGTTAGGTTAGGTTAGGTTAGGTTAGGTTAGGTTAGGTTAGGTTAGGTTAGGTTAGGTTAGGTTAGGTTAGGTTAGGTTAGGTTAGGTTAGGTTAGGTTAGGTTAGGTTAGGTTAGGTTAGGTTAGGTTAGGTTAGGTTGGGGTGCGGGTCGGAACACCTCCTCGTGGTGTACCCTGGGTATCGGCCGACAACTCTTCCCAGTCAACTGGGTTAAGTTGTTGACCGATAGCGAAGTTCCGATGTAAGGGGCTCCTCCGCGTGTCCCTCTGATATTTAGCAGAGGGCACAGTGTGACGGGGCAGGGCGGGCTCGGTGGTGGGAGCCGCCCGGTGGTGGGTCTGAGCATAATGCTCGGACTTAGTGGCGGGGCCGGTAACGGCTGCAAGAGGGTTGCTCGCATGCTTTCGTCATGCGAGCCGGACGGTGGACGGTGTGCGAGTAGGGGTATCTGCCCTTCGCACACCTGTCATTAGAGGGACGGAGGATGTGGGGCGTTGCTGAGGAGAGCACGTGCCGCATTCCTCTGTTATTGAGGGGTGCACATTGTGTACCTGGGTCGTGGGCACAATGGGCCAAGTGGTGGGGCCGGTGACGGTCGTAGAGTGGAGTCTCGCATGCCACTGGTAATGGCATGCGATTCGAACAGCGGACGGTGTGCGAGTAGGGGTATTTGCTCTTCGCACACCAGTCATCAGAGGGACAGAGGGTGTGGTAAGTTTGACGAGAAGACGAGCCACACTCCTCTGTCATTGTGAGGTAACTGTTGGAGAGTCGGGGGACTCTTCAACGGCTTGCACTACCCCACGTGACGGTTGAGGGGTGACCTTGGTGAGCAAGGTAATCCCTTCACAGCGGCAGAGGCCCATTTGGGTCTGCCACCGGGGCAAGGTGGTGAATGCCAGCGCGATCCCATCTTGCCCCACTACGGTGGATGACGGCTCACCCCAGGTTTTTAGTGCGGTATCCTGCCTTTTAGGCAGCGAGTCCCACATAATCATCTCGCTCCCCCGGGCGAGTAGGTATCCATAAAGGATTTTCCTGGGTCAAAAAAAAAAAAAAAAAAAAAAAAAAAAAAAAGGTTAGGTTAGGTTAGGTTAGGTTAGGTTAGGTTAGGTTAGGTTAAGTTGGGGGAGCCCCCAAGTGTTTATAGGTACGTCCTCGTCGTCTCCCCTGGACCCCGTCCTGACCCCGGTAACGCAGGTGGCAGGCGGGTGACCAAAGCCTATAGACTATACTTGGTTGCGAGTCGAGAGAACTTAGAATGTCTAAGCCTTTGCGAAATTCGTCTGGGAGGTTTATAAAAGGCCCTTCTCAGGGCCACCTCTCGGACACGACTGAGAGTGGTGTGTTGGACAAAGGTGTCCAAAGGGACACTGTTTCTGATCCAGAAATGGAGTTAAGTGGCAGTGTCCAAATCGAGGCAGGTAGCAGAAAGCGGCCGTCTTCTTCGACTGTCATGCTAGATGACTCGGATACGGAGGTTGAAGGGGTGGCGGCCCCTAAAGTGAATACGGCCAGAAGAGGGAGAGGAAGGACTCCGAAGGCAGGTACCTCAAGAAAAGAGGATTTTTTGAGGCCGCGTCCGTTGTCTACCGACGGAGAGCTGGAGGAGGTTCTACGAAACAGACAGTTTCAAAAGAAGCAAGCCTGTGTGGTAAACTGTCTGGATGACGTAGGAAGCGAGTCTGATGCCGCCGCTATTGAAGACTTTAATGTGCTGAACGCTCAAGAGCTGAGGGCGCAGGCGGGCGAAAAGCTCGCCTGCATTTTGGAGGTCGCAAAAAAGTCGGGCCACCTCAAAGGCGAGTTTGTTGGCCGCCTGAAGAGGTCCGCTTCCATCCTCAGGGAAGTAGTGGATGCTTTGGCGAGCAGAAGCGAGGCTGAGGAGACGCGTCGCCTTAGGGCACACAATAGCCGCCTAAAACTGGAAGTAGCAGCTATGAAGGTGGAAGTAAAAGCGCTGCGTCGTGGCTTTACTGAAGCCAAAACTGCTGCTGCCGCCGCAGCTGCCAACGCCGTCGTGGTGGAGTCGCAGGTTCCCCTTTCCACTCCACTAGAGGCAGACTTCCTCGAGGAGTTAAAGCGGTCTCTGAGCATCACGTTCGGTGAGATGCTTAACGCCCGACTCGCGGGTATAGAGGACCGTCTTTTGCCGGCTGCGACGGTCCGCCCGCCACTAAGGGCCGACGCTAAGAAAGCGGCGGGTGCTGCCGGGCCACCAAAGCCAAAGCCAACGCCTGCGCCGCCGACCAAAAGCCCTAAAATGACTGCCAGCCCATCGGTGGCACCGGTTGCGGGTCCTTCCAATAAAGGGCAGACCCAAAGTGTCACAAAATCCGTACACCCCTCGGTTCCTCATGAGGAACCGTGGACCACGGTGGTGAGGAAGGGCAAGGGGAAAGGTAAGGGGAAGGGGAAGTCCTCCGCCTCCACCCCCCCGGCTGGAACCCACGCTGCTCCACGCACACCAGCGACGAAGAATGCTGCCACCAAGCCTAGGAAGGTGCTGAGGTCCCCCAAGACCGCGGCGGTCGTGCTGTCGTTGCAGCCAGAAGCCGCGGAGAAGGGGATCACGTACAGTGCCATCCTCCAGACGGCACAGGAGAAGGTCGACCTGCAGGAGCTGGGAATCGACCGACTCCGCTTCCGCCAGACGGCCACGGGAGCCAGGATTCTGGAGATTTCTGGCTCCCAAAACAGTGAGAAGGCGGATAACCTCGCGGAGAAGCTTCGCGGGGTTCTATCCGACGTGGCCAATATCGCCAGGCCCGTGAAATCCGTTGATGTCAGGGTTTCGGGCTTGGACGATACGGCCACGAAAGAGAGTGTGGCTACGGCGGTAGCAAAGGCCACCGGGTGCGATGTGGGTCTGGTCAAAGCTGGGGAGATTCGCCCTGGCTTTGGCGGCACCGGCTCCGCCATAGTTTCCTGCCCGATTGCGACGGCCAAAGCGCTTTCGCAAAAAGGTAGGCTACTGATTGGGTGGAGCTCGGTGCGAGTGGTGGCTTTGGAAGCACGGCCCATGCGCTGCTATAGATGCATGGGGCTGGGCCATACGCGTCCTCAGTGCCCAGCGTCGGCAGACAGGGGAGATTTATGCTTCCGGTGTGGGGGCGCGGGACACAAGGGGGCCGATTGCGAAAGGGCCAGCCCGCGTTGCGCGATATGCGCGGAGTCGGGCAGGCCCTCTGGGCATATGATGGGGGGGCGCAGATGCGTACCCCCAAAGACGAAAGGAAAGGCCCCTAGGACCCAGGCCACCCCTGCCGCTGCTAGCCAAGCCACCGTGGAGGTCGTGCGCCGAGCGACGAGCGAGGAGGTTGTGATGTCTGAATAAGATATGGATCAGTTCGGACATCACAAGTTCCTCCAGACGAATCTGAACCACTGCGCCCAGGCCCAAGACCTGCTGATGCAGGCTATGGTGCAGTGGCAGATAGACGTGGCGGTGGCGGCGGAGCCGTATTATGTTCCGGCTTCCCATCCCTGTTGGGCTGGGGACTTGGACGGCTCCGTTGCCATAATTGGGCAATCCGGCGGCGGCGGCCTGCCCCTCTCAGTTGAAGAGAGGGGTTCAGGGTACGTGGTGGCCAAGTGGGGAGAGTGTGCAGTTGTGGGCACATACTTCTCCCCCAACAAGACCGCAGCAGAGCTGGAGGTCTTTATGGACCTCCTAGCCGCTGCGGTTGGGAGACAGGCGCCACGGCAGGTCCTCCTTCTCGGGGACCTGAACGCGAAGGCCCGGGATTGGGGCAACCCCTCCACTGACTGTCGCGGGGAGATAGTCAGGGAGTGGGCGGTTGCCACAGGACTGACCCTGCTCAATGTTGGGTCGGTCGACACGTGCGTGCGACACAACGGGGGGTCCGTGGTGGATGTATCGTTCGCCACCCCGTCCGTCGCCGCACGTGTGCGTGCCTGGAGGGTATTGTCGGAGGTGGAGACTCTCTCGGACCACAAATATGTTAGGTTCGAGATCTCCACCTCCCACAACCAAGGAGGGCCACGGCGTGTGGCGGCTTCATTCCCGCGCTGGGCCGTTAGCCGCCTTGACGCGGAATTGGCAAAAGAGGCGGCGATTGTCCAATCGTGGTGTGCTGCCCCCACGCACCCAGAGGTGGACGAAGCGGCCTGCTGCTTCCGCGAAGCGGTGACGGCCGTGTGCGACACGGCCATGCCGAGGTCCCGACGCCACTCTCACCGCCGCGAGGTTTACTGGTGGAGCTCGGACATCGCGGAGCTCTGGGCTGCCTGCGCGGCGGCACGGCGGCCTTATGGCCGTTGCAGGAGACGGCGTCATGGCCGGACCGACGAACAGATGCCAGCGGTCGAGTTGGAGGTGGAGCGCCGACTTTACGAGGCGTACCGCGTCGCCAAGCGAGGACTGCAGCTGGCGATCGCCATGGCCAAGTCGCAGGCTTATGGCGAAGCCCTGGCGAGCCTCGACAGGGATCCGTGGGGGCGTCCATATAAGGCTGCCCGGAATAAGTTCCGGCACCAGACGTCCCCGGTTGCGGAGTCCATGGATCCCAGTCTCCTGGACAGGGTGTTGGGGGGGCTCTTCCCCGACAGAGACCCTAACCACACCCCTCCAACGATGGCCGTCTCCCCCGTCGTCGAAGAGTTTGACGGGGCCTCCATCCCGCTTGTGTCGGAGGCGGAGATGGAGGTTGCAGTCCGCCGCCTGCGGGGTAAGAGGACGGCGCCTGGCCCGGACGGAATTCCGGGCCGGGTGTTGGGAATTGCCCTTAGAGAGATGGGTGATCGGCTTCGGGAATTGTTCAGCGCGTGCCTCACGTCTGGGCGATTCCCGAAGCTGTGGAAAGAGGGCAGGTTGTGCCTGTTGCGGAAGGAGGGACGTCCTGTCGACTCGCCTTCCGCATACAGGCCAATTGTGTTGCTGGATGACACGGGTAAGCTGCTCGAGAGAGTGGTGGCTTCCCGGGTCATCCGGCATCTAGAGAGGACTGGGCCTGGGCTGTCTGAGGCCCAGTACGGGTTCAGGGCGGGGCGGTCCACAATGGACGCCCTGCTCTGGCTAAAGGGGTGGACGGAAGCAGCGGTCCGTGAAGGGGAAAGGGCGTTGGCTATCTCGCTCGACATAGCTAACGCCTTTAACAGCCTCCCGCACGCAACGATACAGGAGGCGCTCCGTTATCATGGAGTGCCCCTGTATCTGCGGAGGCTGATCGCCGACTACCTAGAGGACCGCGAGGTCCTTGTGCAGGGACGCGACGGTTTGAGGCGCCGTCGTGTCTCGTGTGGTGTTCCGCAGGGGTCGGTGTTGGGACCGCTCCTGTGGAACGTCGGCTACGACTGGGTGCTTCGCGGCACGCTTCCCGCAAGTGTGCGGATTGCGTGCTACGCGGATGACACCCTAGTCGTGGCCAAGGGAAGGGACCTCGGGGAGGTGGTGCGGTCGGCCGAAGTGGGCACAACATTTGTGGTCGGCCGCATACGCGCCCTGGGGTTGGAGGTCGCCCTCTCCAAGACCGAGGCCCTACTGTTTCATGGGCCTCGAGGGGGACCTCCTCCAGGTACGCGGGTGTTACTGGACGGGGTCCCAGTCCGGGTTGGAACCCAGATGAAATATCTGGGTCTCATCTTGGACGGGAGGTGGACTTTTGGGGCCCACTTCGCCGGGCTGGCCCCAAGAGTCGTGAGGGCTGCCGCCTCTTTGGGAAGGTTGCTGCCGAACGTGGGCGGCCCAAGCGCCAACTGCCGACGGCTGTACTCCGGAGTCATCCGGAGTATGGCCATGTATGGGGCACCCGTCTGGGTGGACGCCCTCAGTCGTGGCAATAAAACCCTGCTGCGACGTCCGCAGCGGGTTGTAGCGACGAGGGCAATCCGTGGATACCGGACGGTGTCCTGGACGGCGGCATGCGTGCTGGCCGGTGATCCCCCCTGGGAGCTCCAAGCGGAGATCCTCGCTGAAGTTTACCACTTCGTGGCGGCGAGGAGATCCCGAGGAGAGCCTCTAGCGTGGGAGGAGGTCACACGCATGCGGAGGCAGGCGCAGGGCGCCCTGTTGCGGCGGTGGACGGAGGACCTGGCCCCACCGGTCCCTGGACAGTGGACGGTGGATGCGGTCAGGCCGGTCCTTCGGAAGTGGGTGAGGCGGCGGTTCGGGTCGCTGACCTTCCGATTGGTGCAGGTGCTTTCCGGGCATGGATGTTTCGGTAAGTACCTGCACCAAATCGCGAGACGGGAGGCGACCCCTGCCTGCCACGAGTGTGGAGCGCCAGAGGATACGGCGCTCCACACGCTGGGGGCGTGTGCCGCATGGAGCCCGCAGCGGCACACGCTTTCAGCGGTCATAGGGCGGGATCTCTCTCTGCCGAGCGTGGTAAATGCCATGCTCGACAGTGAGAGATCGTGGCGGGCAGTGGTCTCCTTCTGCGAAGAGGTGATGACGCAGAAAGAGACCGCGGAGCGGGCCAGGGAGGACGACGCCTCTTCTGACCCGATCCGGCGCAGACGTACGGGGGGAAGGAGGAGGCGGTTTGCCCGCCTCCTCCCCCCTCACTCATAGTGGGGTCACTGGCCGAAGGTCGGGGGACTTTCGGCCGGCTTGCACGACCCCACACGTGTGAGGGGTGGCCTTGGTGAGCCAGGCCACCCCTTCCTGTGCCGGGGCCTGGATGTTTTTCATCCGGGCCTACCGCCGGGGCAAGTTAGTGATTGCTAGCATGACCCTATCTTGCCCCATCTCGGCGGAGGACTGCTCACCCCAGGTTTTTAGTGGGTATACTGCCCCTCTGGCAGTGACTCCCACATAACCATCTCGCTCCCCCGGGCGATTTGGTATCCATAAAGGATTTTCCTGGGTAAAAAAAAAAAAAAAAAAAAAGGTTAGGTTAAGTTAGGTTAGGTTAGGTTAGGTTAGGTTAGGTTAGGTTAGGTTAGGTTGGGGTGCGGGTCGGAACACCTCCTCGTGGTGCACCCTGGGTGTCGGTCGACAACTTTCCTTTTGTTTGGTTAAGTTGTCCACCGATAGCGAAGTTCCGTCACGGTAGGGGCCTGGCAGGTAGGTCAGGTAGGCCTAGGTAGGTCTGGTAGGTCTGGTAGGTGAGGTAGGTAAGGTAGGCAGGGTAGATGAGGTAGGTAGGGTAGGTGAGTTAGGTTGGGTAGGTGAGGTAGGTAGGATAGGTTGGATAGGTTAGATAGGCTAGGTAGCTTAGGTAGGCCAGGTAGGTCATGTCAGGCCAGGTAGGTCAGGTAGGACAGGTCAGGTCCGATCTTGTCTGGCCAGTTCAGGTCAGATTAGATCGGGTCAGAAGGAGGGTTTCGTTGGCGTTCATACATCGAGTAGCTTCAACGCAAGCCTCAGTAGGTGGCTTAGTCGAAATCCTGGACTGTCCAGGTATCGGCGAGGTCAGTCGGGAGTTGGGCATCTATTTTTGGGTGCGGGGCTCGGTCGGCGTCTCAGTCATATACTGAGTAGCGGCGATGCGAGTCGAGGGCGGCGGATTTTGCTGGATGTTACCATTCACCCAGTTGGATAGGCATATTTGTCACCGTCGGCCAACTCGCCGGAAGGTGAGGGGCTTGCCTTAAGTGGCTGGTCTGAGTGGAGAAAACCACAATAAAAATCCTCAAAGTCTCAGGTTCGACTTATCCGCCTTGGGGCGCCCTCTGTGGGTGGTTAAGGAGTTCTTTAGCCCGTTAGAGGTCAACCACAGATAACACCCGACCTCTGTGTGTATATAGGGTTACCTGGGTACAGGGGTCTCTGCCCAGGTGGACTATTTATTTCCCCCATACTCGTGGGAACAACTATGTATAAAAACAAACCAAAAACCAATTTAGATGTAAGGGAGGCGCTTTGCGCGAATGAGAGGGGGTCGACTAATGAGGATTTGATTGCCGAAGCCTCATTGGTTAACCTGTCGGAGTCTGACTCTGACATGAGTTGTCAGACGGCGGTGTCTCAAACTTCCGAGGCATCAGCGTCTGTTCAGCGGCGAAAACGCCAGAGGAGTGCGGAGGAGGATTTTTCAGATAGTGAATCACCGTCACAAAAATCTACTCCCACTCGGCGTTTACGCGGGCGTCCGCCCACTACAGGGTAGTACGTCGGTTTGGCAAAAGCCAAGGAGCTTTTGAATGAAGAAAAAGAGAGGGCGTTGCAACTCCAGGCTGAAGAGGAATTGGCTGACGAGTTGCGACGAAAGAGGGAGGCATCCATTGCCTTTTTCAAAAAGACGTCGTCGAACCCGGATGTTGAAGGGCACGACATCGTACGATTAGAGAGATTGGTCTTAGACTCTGTGGATACTGTGACGATGGTGGCCACAAAGTCTAAGCACCTAAAAGGTACTTTTGTGCACTCTCTTAAAGAGGCTGCTAGGGTCATTAAAGATTCTTTTAAAGAACTTCAGACCCGAACAATGTCTGAGGAAATGGCCATGTTAATGGCTGCAAACCGGAAGCTCACGTCGGAGCTCAAAGAGCTTCGTCGTGAGTTAGAAGAGTTGCGTACTGCTAGAGCGTGTCCAGCAGCGACTCCACCACCACTGGCGTCAGTACCAGCTCTGGAAGACGTCGTGAGAACCGTAATGGTTCAGGTCGGTACCATGATATCGGCTCGTTTCGATGGAATCGAAAATCGGCTGCTTCCGGAAAAGCGCTTGAGGCCACCTCTCGCAGCTGACCGGAAGAAAGAATTGGCTTCGGCAGCGAATGTGGCTACGCCTGGACCTTCAGGCGCTGCTACACGTGCTTCTACCCTCTCTCGAGTCCCTGAGCTGAAGGCAAAAGCTAATAATCAGAGAGAAAAACAGGACAAAGCGAGGAAAGGTATATTCGACCTGCCAAATTCTTCCGAGTCAGTGGTTCGACCTTCACCTACAGAGCCGGTATCGTGGACCGTTGTCGACCGTGGCTCCAAAAGACGTGCCAAAAAGGCAGCATGGGATGAGGCACCGAGATCAACTGCACCTGTGCAGTCTCGAGTCTTAAAGCCGCCAGTTACGGCAAAAGCAAAGGCTCCTAAACGCCGGCTCCCTCGTACTGCAGCAGTGGTCATCACGCTGCAGCCAGGGGCAGCGGAAAAAGGCGTTACCTATGCTAAAGTTCTCGCCGAAGCGAAGAGTCGCATCAATCTTGGGGCCATCGGGGTGCCACCTTTAAGGATTCGCACTGCTGTTACCGGCGCCAGAATCCTTGAGGTGCCGGGTGCCGAAAAGGCGGAAAAAGCTGACGTGTTAGCCAAAAAGCTTAAAGAAATCTTTGGTGGGACAGAAGATGTCCGGGTCTCGAGGCCGATCACCAATGTGGAATTGCGAGTGAACGGTTTGGACGACTCGGTTGGACCAGAGCAACTCCAAGAGGCAGTTGCAAACGAGGGAGATTGTTCTGCGCTAGCAGTAAGCGTTGGTGACATTAGGAAGGGCCCAAGAGGCATGGGTACTGCCATTGTTCGATGTCCTGTAAAGGCTGCCAACAAAATAGTGGGAAAAGGAAAAGGTCTCCAAGTAGGCTGGGTAGTGGTACAGGTTCGCATTTTGGATGCGAGACCTCGTCGCTGCTACCGGTGCCTTGCGCAGGGCCATGTTAGGGCCCAATGCAAGTCAGAAATTGACCGCAGTGATGACTGCCATCGCTGTGGTCAGAAGGGCCACAAGTCCAACACGTGTACCGCTGCTCCACACTGCATCCTCTGTGCAGCGTTAGGAAAACCGGCGGCACATCTCTCCGGGGGCAAGGCATGCACCAAGCCCCCGACCCAAAAAGAGCTGCGTCGAAAGAAGGCTGCGACTGAGGCTAAGGCCAAGACGCAGTTGACAGGCTCTGAGGCAGAGCAGGCGGTACATATGGAAGAGGTATAGGTATGGCCCTTAAATTTCTTCAGGCAAATATTAACCACTCCGCTCGTGCTCAGGATCTCCTCCTGCAGTGCCTGGCGGAGCGGTTAATTCACGTAGCTGTGGTTGCGGAGCCATATTTTATCCCACCACGTTGCGATTGGATCGCAGACCGGGATGGACTTGTGGCAATTACGACACAATCACCGGCCCGCTCTCCTTCTCTAGAAAATGTGGTAAGAGGAAGGGGATATGTCAGTGCTGTCATCGGCGAAACAGTTGTTGTGGGGACATATTTCTCGCCAAATAGGGTCCTCGCTGAGTTTGAAATATTCCTTGGTCAAGTGGGTACCCTAGTAAGTCAATGTCGCCCCCGATCTGTCATTGTTGTTGGAGATCTCAATGCCAAGTCTACGACATGGGGGTCTTCGATGACTGATGCCAGGGGTAGGACAGTTGAAGAATGGCTGGCGGAAATAGGTCTTTGCGTCCTGAATCGGGGATCAACGGACACGTGCGTGCGGCGATCGGGTGGGTCAGTGATTGATGTCACTTTTGCCACACCAGAGCTCGCAAGGCGCGTTCGGGACTGGGTAGTGCTGGTAGATGAGGAAACTCTTTCTGATCACAGATATATTCAGTTTGTAGTTTCAGCATCGTCCGCAAACCACGATAGGCAGGCAGCGTCAACATTCGGTCCGCGCTGGGCCCTTAAAGGCTTAGATTTAGAGCTACTACAAGAGGCTTCGATCGTTCAGGCCTGGAACGATTCCCCAACTGAGTCGGTAACCTTGGACGAGCAGGCTGACAGTTTGTGCGAGGCAATGACCCACATTTGTGATGCAGCCATGCCTCGCGTACGAACAAATCCAACAAAACGCCAGATGTACTGGTGGTCGGAGGAGATCGCAGATTTGCGCCGGCAGTGCATAGCGAGGCGCCGACGCTACCAGCGCTACCGGAGAAGAAGACGTCAGGAGACTGAGCAGTCCAACGTGCTATACGCTGCGTATAGAGAATCGGCAATAGCTCTCCGAACAGCGATCACTGAGTCGAAAGCTCAAGCCTGGAGAGATCTGTTGGCGACTCTTGAGCTAGATCCATGGGGGCGACCATACAAGATGGTAAGGCAGAAATTGCGCCCATGGACACCTCCAGTCACCAACATTCTGCAGCCGCAGGTCCTCCAGCGGGTAGTTGAGGGACTGTTCCCTGCTAGTCTGGGGCCCAATTTCATACCTCCCAATGTTTACGCCACGCAGTCGCAGGCCGATGCTGAGGACGTGGAGGTCACCGATATTAGCGAGGGAGAGTTGGGTGCAGCAGTCCTAAGGATGCGAGCTAAAAACACGGCACCAGGCCCAGACGGAATACATGGTCGCGCGTGGGTCCTTGCCTTGGATGTTCTGGAACCCCGTCTGAGGGCGCTGTTCGACCGCTGTTTGCGGGAGGCGAGGTTTCCGAAAAGGTGGAAGGGTGGTCGCCTTGTCCTCCTGCGAAAAGAGGGACGGCCAGCGGATGCTCCGTCGGGATATCGACCAATAGTGCTGCTTGATGAGGCGGGCAAGCTTTTGGAGCGTGTGGTCGCTGCCCGCCTTATCAAGCACTTGGAGAGCGTAGGACCTGATCTGGCCGTTACTCAGTTCGGGTTTCGCAGAGGTCGATCTACAATAGATGCGGTCACTTGCGTCCGGAATCTCTCCGAGGAAGCATGCTCTAGTGGAGGGGTAATGTTGGCGGTGTCATTGGACATTGCCAATGCCTTTAACTCCCTTCCCTGGAGCACAATTTTGGCTGCATTGAGGTACCACAGAATACCTCATTATCTCCAACGCCTTGTTGCGGACTATCTTTCCGAAAGAGAAGTAGTTTATCCAACAACGACGGGAGAAGGCCGGAGCCCCATGACTCGCGGCGTCCCACAGGGATCCGCTTTAGGGCCCCTGCTGTGGAATGTTGGATACGATTGGGTTCTGCGATGCGCTAACCTTCGTGGCGTTGGCATCGTTTGTTATGCTGACGACACTTTGGTTACCGCCCGAGGGCAAACTTTTAGAGATGCGAAGATCTTGGCCACTGCGGGAGTAGCAGCGGTGGTGTCCAGGATCCGGCAGTTGGGACTGGAGGTGGCGCTCCACAAATCTGAGGCTATTTGCTTTCATGGTCCTCGGAGGGCACCGCCTGCAGACTCGAACATCGTTGTTGGAGGGGCCTCTATTGCTGTTAAGTCGACGCTTAAATATCTCGGAATCTTACTTGACAGCAGATGGAGGTTTGGGGAGCACCTCCGGCACCTTACTCCCAAGCTTGTGGGAACTGCTGCTGCGCTGAGCCGTCTACTCCCGAATCTCGGGGGAGGGGATGCGAGTTGCCGCCGCCTTTACATGGCGGTAGTTCGCTCAATGGCTCTCTACGGGGCACCAATATGGGCTGGATCCCTTGACCAACGGGAGATCGCTCTGCTCCATAGAGCCCAGAGGGTGATGGCCGTTAGAGTGTGCAGAGGGTATCGTACACTCTCACACGAGGTGGCCTGTGTTCTTGCTGGGTCACTGCCGTGGGATTTGGAGGCGGGAGTTTTGTCCTCCATCTTTTGGCGCAGAACGCGAGCCCGTCAAGAGGACCTTCGTCCTTTGCCGGAAGAGGTGGTTCGATGGCGAAGGAACGCTAAGCGAGCTGCAATGTCGACATGGAGTGATCGGCTTCTAACAGGCCCTGCACAGAAGGGTGTTGGAGCATGCCGGTTTCTCGAGGCGGTTCAGCCCGTACTCGGTAAATGGGTTCGGCGAAAACATGGAGCGTTAACCTTTCGCTTGACGCAGATCCTCTCGGGGCACGGATGCTTCGGGAGGTACCTGTGCAACATAGCGCGGAAAGAGGTGAATCCGATTTGTCACCAGTGCGGCTGCGTGGAAGACACCGCACAGCACGCACTGGAGACATGTCCTGGAGGTGAGGAACAACGGACATCCCTGGTTGCAGTTATGGGAACGGACCTCTCGTTGTCGACTATCTTAGTAAAGATGGTGGACGACGAGAGGTCATGGGAGGCGATGGTCTTTCTGCGAAATAATTGTTTCGCAGAGAGAGTCCGAGGAGCGGGAGAGAGAGACTAATCCTGATTCTCATCCCCTCCGGAGAGCGCGGGTACGGAGACGGGCTAATTTAGCCCGCTCACAGTCTCCACTTGGTGGGCTTGGGACGTCGGATGTGGGGATGCCCGACGCTCTACGGAGCGGGGTTCAGGAATGAGGCCCCATAAGTTGGTGATGTACCGTATGTTCCGGTGCATCGATCGAGACGAATGGGAGAGTAAGTCTCTCTCCCCGAGAAGGGTCCATCGATCCATAACGATGGACATCGGCGAAGGCGGAGTTGCGGAGAATGCGAAAGCGGGCCCGACACTCCGCTTAAGTTGCTTCAGAAGGAACATCGTGTGGTTTTTAGTCGGTAGTGGTGCCATTGGGTGCTTAGTCCGACATATCTCGCCTACCGCACCCTTGGTTGGCGGGAATGCGTAAATGCATTTTCCACACGTAAAAAAAAAAAAAAAAAAAAAAAGGTTAGGTTAGGTTAGGTTAGGTTAGGTTAGGTTAGGTTAGGTTAGGTTAGGTTAGGTTAGGTTAGGTTGGGGTGCGGGTCGGAACACCTCCTCGTGGTGTACCCTGGGTATCGGCCGACAACTTTTCCTAGTCTACTGGGTTAAGTTGTCGACCGATAGCGAAGTTCCGACGTGAGGGGCTCCTCCGCGTGTCCGTCTGATATTAGCAGAGGGCACAGTGTGACGGAGCAGGGCGGGCTCGGTAGTGGGAGCCGCCCGGTGGTGGGGCCGAGCATATGCTCGAGCCAAGTGGAGGGGCTGGTGACGGCCGATGGAGGGTTTCTCGCATGCCATTTTGGCGTGCGAGGTGGACGGTGGACAGTGTGCGAGTAGGGGTATGTGCCCTTCGCACACTAGTCATTTGAGGGACGGAGGGTGTGGGGCGTTGCACAGAAGTGCGCGTGCCGCATTCCTCTGTAATAGAGGGGTGCACTTGTGTACTAGGCCGTGGGTCCAATGGGCCGAGTGGTGGGGCCGGCGACGGTCGAAGAGTGGGGTCTCGCATGCCACTGGCACTGGCATGCGAGTCGAACAGCGGACGGTGTGCGAGTAGGGGTATTTGCTCTTCGCACACATGTCATCAGAGGGACGGAGGATGTGAGGCTAGGTGCCACACTCCTCTGTCATTGTGGGGTAACTATTGGAGGGTCGGGGGACTCTCCAACGACTTGCACTCCCCACATGACGGTTGAGGGTTGACCTTGGTGAGCAGGGTCAGCCCTCCGCAGCGGCAGAGGCCCATTTGGGTCTGCCACCGGGGCAAGTTGGTGAATGCTAGCGCAACCCCATCTTACCCCACCACGGTGGATGACGGCTCACCCCAGGTTTTTAGTGCGGTATCCTGCCCTTCAGGCAGCGAGTCCCACATAACTATTCGCACCCCCGGGCGAGTGGTATCCATAAAGGATTTTCCTGGGTCAAAAAAAAAAAAAAAAAAAAAAAAAAAAAAAAAAAAAAAAAAAAAAAAGGTTAGGTTAGGTTAGGTTAGGTTGGGGTGCGGGTCGGAACACCTCCTCGTGGTGCACCCTGGGTGTCGGTCGACAACTTTCCTTTTGTTTGGTTAAGTTGTCCACCGATAGCGAAGTTCCGTCACGGTAGGGGCCTGGCAGGTAGGTCAGGTAGGCCTAGGTAGGTCTGGTAGGTCTGGTAGGTGAGGTAGGTAAGGTAGGCAGGGTAGATGAGGTAGGTAGGGTAGGTGAGTTAAGTTGGGTAGGTGAGGTAGGTAGGATAGGTTGGATAGGTTAGATAGGCTAGGTAGCTTAGGTAGGCCAGGTAGGTCATGTCAGGCCAGGTAGGTCAGGTAGGACAGGTCAGGTCCGATCTTGTCTGGCCAGTTCAGGTCAGATTAGATCGGGTCAGAAGGAGGGTTTCGTTGGCGTTCATACATCGAGTAGCTTCAACGCAAGCCTCAGTAGGTGGCTTAGTCGAAATCCTGGACTGTCCAGGTATCGGCGAGGTCAGTCGGGAGTTGGGCATCTATTTTTGGGTGCGGGGCTCGGTCGGCGTCTCAGTCATATACTGAGTAGCGGCGATGCGAGTCGAGGGCGGCGGATTTTGCTGGATGTTACCATTCACCCAGTTGGATAGGCATATTTGTCACCGTCGGCCAACTCGCCGGAAGGTGAGGGGCTTGCCTTAAGTGGCTGGTCTGAGTGGAGAAAACCACAATAAAAATCCTCAAAGTCTCAGGTGTCGACTTATCCGCCTTGGGGCGCCCTTTGTGGGTGGTTAAGGAGTTCTTTAGCCCGTTAGAGGTCAACCACAGATATCACCCGACCTCTGTGTGTATATAGGGTTACCTGGGTACAGGGGTCTCTGCCCAGGTGGACTATTTATTTCCCCCATACTCGTGGGAACAACTATGTATAAAAACAAACCAAAAACCAATTTAGATGTAAGGGAGGCGCTTTGCGCGAATGAGAGGGGGTCGACTAATGAGGATTTGATTGCCGAAGCCTCATTGGTTAACCTGTCGGAGTCTGACTCTGACATGAGTTGTCAGACGGCGGTGTCTCAAACTTCCGGGGCATCAGCGTCTGTACAGCGGCGAAAACGCCAGAGGAGTGCGGAGGAGGATTTTTCAGATAGTGAATCACCGTCACAAAAATCTACTCCCACTCGGCGTTTACGCGGGCGTCCGCCCACTACAGGGCAGTACGTCGGTTTGGCAAAAGCCAAGGAGCTTTTGAATGAAGAAAAAGAGAGGGCGTTGCAACTCCAGGCTGAAGAGGAATTGGCTGACGAGTTGCGACGAAAGAGGGAGGCATCCATTGCCTTTTTCAAAAAGACGTCGTCGAACCCGGATGTTGAAGGGCACGACATCGTACGATTAGAGAGATTGGTCTTAGACTCTGTGGATACTGTGACGATGGTGGCCACAAAGTCTAAGCACCTAAAAGGTACTTTTGTGCACTCTCTTAAAGAGGCTGCTAGGGTCATTAAAGATTCTTTTAAAGAACTTCAGACCCGAACAATGTCTGAGGAAATGGCCATGTTAATGGCTGCAAACCGGAAGCTCACGTCGGAGCTCAAAGAGCTTCGTCGTGAGTTAGAAGAGTTGCGTACTGCTAGAGCGTGTCCAGCAGCGACTCCACCACCACTGGCTTCAGTACCAGCTCTGGAGGACGTCGTGAGAACCGTAATGGTTCAGGTCGGTACCATGATATCGGCTCGTTTCGATGGTATCGAAAATCGGCTGCTTCCGGAAAAGCGCTTGAGGCCACCTCTCGCACCCTTGGTTGGCGGGAATGCGTAAATGCATTTTCCACACGTAAAAAAAAAAAAAAAAAAAAAAAAAAGGTTAGGTTAGGTTAGGTTAGGTTAGGTTTTTTTTTTTTTTTTTTTTTTTTTTTTTTTTTTTTTTTTTTTTTCCTGACTACCCTCCAACAAGGTTGGAGATTTTCTTGTCTATGTTCGCTTTCATACAAGTTCTCGCATTTTCGCCGTGTACCGTTGACCTTTCATTCTTCATACAATTCTTTCTTTTATTCATCTCTTTCATTCTTACATTGGTGGGGATGCCAATCTATTTTCCCTGCTCTAAGCTTATCTAGTTTCCTTTCAGTTTTTTCCAGTTTATTTGTTTTTAGGGTGTACAGTTCATTAAATAGAGTCAAAGGAAATTCTATTTTCTTAATCTACTTATTGCTAGTATAACATTATGACCTTACATATATATTCAAATATATGTGGTGCTTTTATTCTTACTTGTTCTTATTAACTACTTTTTTAACAATCCTTTCACAAAATTCTATAAAGATCTCTCGGATATATTTATCTTCTAAGATATTACAAACATTACTTAATTCTATCTTATAATCTATTTTCTGTTCACAATCGAAACGTTCTCTACCATAAATTGGACAGTCCATAATGATATGCTGAGCACTCTCCTCGACCTGTGGGTCACACTGACATGCTGGGCTATCTTTACATTTAAACCGGTATAGGTAAGAGGAGAAGCCCCCATGTCCGGTCATAAGCTGGACAAGAATTGGGTTTAAACTCAACTTTTTTATCAAAGGGTACGCTTTAACCGCATCGGGAAAAAATATTTTTGTCGTGGATGCCGTTTCCCCGCTCTTGTATCGCCGGTTCCATTCGCCAAGCGACTCATTGCGGATCTGCCGTTTGGCGAATGAAGTCGGACACTTATCGTAGTGTGATTTTATTTTTAAATGTAGAGCTGCATATTTTGCAAGCTCGTCAGCCCTTTCGTTTCCCTCCAATCCCGCATGTGCCTTAATCCAGAACAATTTCAGCTGTTTTCCGCTATTATTAATTGTTCTAATATTAAGCCTTGTTTTGATTGCTAGGGGATGGAGGGAAACGTTGTCGACTACAGTGTCGAGCGCTGATTTGGAGTCACAATATATGTTACAAGTTGATGTTTTACTTCGGAGAGCATAGCTGGTGGCCTCCGACAGTGCCCACAGCTCCGCCTGGTATACAGTGCAGCACTGCTCTAACTTGAACTTCCGGGTACTAATTTCTTCGGCATTATCCCATAGGGATAATGCCGCGCCAACTTTCCCTTCGAGTTTGCTTCCGTCCGTATAAATATTCAAGCCGCTGTTGTTGTGTTGTTGCAGTGCTGCACCGTCCACCAGGTTTGTATAATTTAGCTTGGTCAGTTCTGCTGGGTGTAGGGTATCGTTAAACGCTACCGGTTTTTCAATCTCTCGATCCCCTACTATCCGCCGGGTATGGCCTTTCTTTATTTCATAAAGCAAGGCTGCTTCCCGGACTCTTATGTCCAAGGGAAGCAGCCCAGCGAGTAGTAGGACCGAGTTTAATGAAGCCGTTTTGTGCGATTTTATAATTTTTTGTGCGAAACCCCTTTGCACGGCATCCAATTTCTTCCTTATTTTCAGTTTATTTGTAGCCGGTGCCCACGCACTTGCGGCATACATGATCGTGGGTTCCACTACGGCCATGTAAATTGTTCTAACTATTTCCGACTGCAACCCCCAGTTAACTTTGGCGGCCTTGGAAAGCTGTTTGTAGAAATTTGTAGCTTTCCTGCAGATGTTGGCCACGTGGGAGTTGAAGGTCAATTTGCTGTCGACGGTGAGTCCTAGTATTTTTATTTCGTCAACTATTTCAACCATGACACCGCCCATGCTCAGGCGTGGTGTGTCGAATTTCAACTTTCGCGTCAGAATCATCGCTTTAGTTTTGTGCGGAGCGAATTTTAGTTTATTTTCGACACCCCACGCCCGAACATAGTCGAGAGTGGCATTGGCTCGTTCCTGAATATTTGACGCTGTCTCTCCATCAAATACTAGGACTACGTCGTCAGCAAATGCCTGGCTGTAGTCTCCCCTCGATTCCAGACCCTTGAGTAAAGGATCAAGGATCATATTCCATAAGATTGGGCCGCCAATGGATCCTTGTACGCACCCCTTATTGCTGGCCTTTTCATATTCTTCCCCACAATAGCGGACGCTTACCCTCCTGTCGGATAAGTAACTGTCCATTACCTTCCGTATGTTTTTTGGACACTTTTCCTCTGCCAACCGGACTCTGATGGTTGGCCACCAGGCGCTGTCGAAGGCTCCCTCTATATCTAGCGACACTAATGTAACGATCTTTTTGAGATCAATTTTGTGCCTTATATATTGTACTAGTGTATAGAGGGAGTCTTCGGTGCTCCTTTGAGGCGTGAATCCGAATTGGCGAGTACTCATCCGTGGGATGAGGTGGTGTTTTAGACGCGTTACTATCATTTTCTCATAGACTTTGCCGAGCACCGGCAAGAGTCCTATGGGTCTATATGATTTGGGGACGTTGTACCTCTCCTTTCCGGGTTTTCTCAATACGATCACTGTGGCCTTTTTCCAAATGTTTGGGAAGTAATACAGTTCAAGGCATTTATTGAGAATCTCCAAAAAGATGTTGGGGTCATTCCTGATTGCATGGCGGCATATGTCGGATGTCAAACCATCTTCTCCTGGAGCTTTCTTAGGGTTGAATCCATCGGTTGCCATGAGAAGTTCAGTCTGCGTGAACGGCGGGTCACAAGAGTCATCTTGTGGCCCGTCGTTCACTCTCTCTGCTATTTCTCTAATTGTCCTATGTTCAGGCGTGTCTTCTTCAATGAGGTCCTCTGGGTAAAAGGTGTTTGTCAGAAGTTTTACCGAGCCTTTTGAGTCCAGAACATTTCCATTGTCCTCTAATGGAACGTCTTCCTCTCTACTCTTTGTCCTGCCAATCACCCTGTAAATGCTGTCCCAAACACTTTCTCTGCTTTGCTTTCCACAAAACTCCCTCCAACTTTCGACCTGTGCCCTCATCGCTTCTAACTCGTATTCTTCCTTCTTTTTGAGATAGTAATCGACAACCTTCTTCCTCCTGACTGGCGCTGCACACCGGATTCTGTTTTTTCTAGTGATGACACCTCTTCGCAACTCTTCAAGTTTCTTGGACCACCACGGAACAACTATTTCACCTTTGCTATTTTTCTTCGGAATTGAATGATTACTTGCCTCCGTGATTAATTTTGTAAAAGTTTCTATTGTGTCTTCTAAATCATTTTTATTTTTTATTTGCCTGATTTCCTCTAAATTTAATTTATGTTCTAATTTTAATTGGTTGAGTTTATTATTAAATTCATCCCAATTTGCTTTGATAGTGTTGTAGATTCTTGTTGTTCTATTGATTTTGATACCTTTAGACTTTTGTAGTGAGATGGTGAAAGTTATTCCGTTGTGGTCCGAACTTGTGAGGCCTTCATCCACTTTCCATTCATCCACCAGATTCAACATATCCAGTGTGCAGGCAGTCACGTCAACGTGACTATGGTATCTCTTGCCTCCTCTGATTGTGTCGAAAGTTGGAGTGTTTCCGATGTTGAGTACTTGCATACTCATTTCGTCTAGGGCTCCAGCCATATCTTGCCCTCGTTGGTCGTTTTGGATGCTTCCCCACCATGAACTTTTTGCGTTTGCATCGCCTCCTATAGCAGCCTTCGAGATCCAAACTTCCGACTAATCGCTTCAAGCTGTTTCAAGTATGGGTCAATAGGTTGGTCTGGCTCGAAGTAGTAAGATATCAGGGTAACTTTCCAAGCACTAGTCTGGACTCCCACCACCACGATGTTTTTGGTGGTGAGTTTTGGATACTGTTCGATATCCAGGCTGGGGTCAAAGACCAATATCGCCGCTTTGACAGTTCCTTCTCCTTGTTCAGTGCTTTGAAAAATACGCGTACCCTGGTAACTCCGCATACTTCCAACCCCTCCTATGTATGGCTCTTGAATGAGTGCTATTGAAGCTTGCCTCTTATTAGCTTCCATTAGGATCTCGAAGGTTGCCAACTTCTTCCTTTGAAGATTTGCCTGCAAACACTTATAAAGGGCCACCTTAGCAGTAAGCTACCGCGCTTCTTGCAAGCGCCTCCCACTTTCTCCTCACGGGACATTCACTGCTGAATGTATTGTGATCTACTTTGGTCATCTTTCCTTTTACACAATTCACACAGCTGGGTGGGGTGTCTGCGAGCCATTCCGGGCAGTTTACCCTTAAGTGCTGACCGCCACAGTGACTGCATACATCTACAGAGTCCCGACAGTATTTCCGACCATGTCCGTACCCCAAACAACGCGAGCATTGTATTAGGGGGGACTGGTCGGCCACCGCGATGGTTAGGTTAGGTTAGGTTAGGTTAGGTTAGGTTAGGTTAGGTTAGGTTAGGTTAGGTTAGGTTAGGTTAGGTTTTTTTTTTTTTTTTTTTATAAGTAAAACTTCAAGTCTACAGACTCTGTGGTCCGTACTCTTTTTGGATTTGTTTTTTATTCAAAGTGCAGTTTGTTTTATTTTTCATGTTATTACTCCATACATCAAGTTCTAAAGCTAGTGTTAGTTGCCTATTCTAAGTGAGTCCATAATTTTTTTTTTTTTTTTTTTTTTTTTTTTTTTTTTTTTTTTTTTTTTTGTGTTATTGGTTTATTAACTATATATAGCTATATATAAGTATTACGACATTCATTTGTAAAAACACTAAATTTTTTTTTTTTTTTTCCTTACAAGCTATTGTCCCGATGTCCCTGCCTCAGACTCCGCTGGCCTTGGTGTATTTAATAGAGATTTCACGATCTCTTCGTCCCTATTTTTAATGGCCATTTTCATGTTGTGGTCGATTATGTGCCGCTCGCTGGCTTCGGTCGCCCGCCGCACAAACCTGCCTATGGCATCCGAGCTGTCGTCCGTGTAGTAGGTGCAACTGGCTGTGTGTCGCGACACGGCCACCACAGCATGGGGGACGCTGTTTCGGAGCTTAGTCGACCGTTCCCTCGTCTGTACTATGATCACCGATTCATAGTTCAGTCCCTGAGCTTCGTGTACGGTTAAGGTGCAGGACCCCGTTCCGGACCCGTATACTTTGCTGATTAGGGAGGTTTTTTCCTCCTGTGTCAGCACTAGGAATAGGGTTTGCGGAGGGTCAGTTGGTATGTTTGCACCTGTATACCTTTTCAGCTTCAGGGAACGAATACGGGATCTTGACGAGTACATGCCCGGGTACACTTCGCTCAGAGCGTATGCCACGTCCATGGGGTTTCGGTGCGTGCAAAACATCTCCTGGCTGATGGATGCCAGTAAAGCGGGACTGCTGTACCTTATGTCGAAGAGGTTCTCTCTTTCGACATAAGGCAGCTGGTTGACATCTCCCACGATGACGACTTCCTCCGCCCCCAACAACCGTGATGCCATTACTATTGCCCCGAAGTGGTTCATGAGAGCTTCGTCTATAAGCAGACGCTTTTCACTCCGCTCCATGAAACCATTGGCTAGTACGGAGGCCATGGTGCGCACTTTGGATTTGACTCCATCGCCTATGCGTTGCGCTACCTTGCCTCTCAGGTCTTTGGCTGCCTCGGTTGTTGTGGTGATTATGATGTCGTTGTCAGCGTCGAATTTGTCAACAATCCACGATGTTTTGCCGCATCCAGGTACCCCGTTGATCCAGGTGACGTTTGGCATCGTCCAGGGCTCGCTTCCCGCTGCAGGTTCATGTGGTCCCGAGATGGTTTTCGCCATCTCGAGAATTTTCTCCTGCAGCATTATCTTTGTGCACCGGGCTATTACGACAATGGGATCGTTAGGGGGAGTCAGGAATGTTAGTTTGCCCGTCCGCTGTGTTTCCCTTTCGTTCAGGGGAACGAAACCACCCGTCGAGCTGAACGCAGCCATATACTGTCCTGACATTTTTCCCTTGATGATTTGGGATTTGTCATTGTCGTATATGGCCGCTTCCGCCTCCGCGAGTTGCACGTTCAACAACCCCTCGTTTTCCCAGCGATGTGCTTGCAGGATGTTTTTGCAAGTTTTAAGGTTAACTTCCCTTGTTGCTTTTTCGATCGCCAGGAATTCGAGGAGTGCGTTTGTCGCGTTGTCCGTTGGTTTCGTTGGTGGTATGAAGCTGGGCGGGCTGACTTCCCCTTTGTCTGCTCTCGTCCTTTTGGGATGTTTCGTCTTTTCGGGTTCTGAGCGAGGTGATGTGAAGTCTCGGACAGCGGCTGCCTGTCGTTCCGCTATCCTGGAGACTTTGTCTTTTTTGCTTTCCTCTGATCTTCTTCAGAGACGTTTGTGATCATGTGTTTCTTATTTCTCTCGGCTCAGTTTTGTGTGAAGTTTTGAATTTATAGGGTGAATGTGTATTTTCTTAATTAAGTTGTCTAAAAATTTCAGTTTATTCTGCTGTAATATTTTATATTTATCTATGTTATTTGTTTAATTTCTTGTTATTTATATGCTTAAGATATATATTATCAAATATATTCTAAACATAATTTTCTTTATCTGTTTTTATTTCTTTGTATTACTTTTTTTGCGATATTATTAATATAATTTATGAGTATCCTTTGTTTCTTCTTATCTTTTAATAGTATATTTACATTTTCTTCTGTCAGTCTGTCTTCCAGCATCTGTTCTGCATTGTATCTTAATACCCCAAAGACTGGACATTGAAATAGGATGTGACTTATACTTTCGGGGATGCCTGGCTCACAAATGCACGATGGGTCCTCCTTACATTTGAATCGAGCCAAATATTCAGAGAACCCACCGTGCCCTGTAAACACCTGGGTGATTATATTGTCCATTTCCAGTTTTTTGAGCGTTTTGTGGGCTTGTATCGCGTCTGGAAAGAACATTTTTGTCGTGCCAGCTGTTTCTCCTGTCTTGTACCTCCGGTTCCATTTATCAAGCGACTCCATACGGATTTGTCGCTTGACAAATGAAACCGGACATAAATCATAGTCAGGCTTCTTTTTGCTTTTCAGCGCTGCTTCTTTCGCCAATTTGTCCGCTCGCTCGTTGCCGTACAGTCCTGCATGGGCTTTTATCCAGAATAAAACTGTTGTTTTATTCTGGTCTTTTATTGCCTTCAGGTTATGCCGCGTAGAAACAGCTAATGGATTTGTCGAGCTCTGGCTAGTGATTGCCTCTAGGGCTGATCTTGAGTCACTGTATATGCCAAAGCTCGACTCCGATCGTCGAAGAATCTCAATCGTAGCCTTCCATATGGCCAAGAGTTCTGCCTGGTAGACGGTACAGTGTGGAGCTAGCTTTAGTTTGAGGGTTTTCGTTTCAGAAGTACTGTCCCAAAAGGACAGCGCCGCACCAACTAGACCCTCAACCTTGCTGCCATCTGTGAAGATCCGCACTGCCTGTGAGTTGTTGGTGGCTACTTCTTGCTCGTCTGCCAGGCATATGATCTCGAGGCTCAAATGCTCTGCAGGATGAGGTGCCTCTACGAATGCTGATCTCCTTTCAACCTCCCTGTCTCCCAGTATTTTCTGGGATACTCCTCGCTTGATCTCGTAGAGTGCAGCTGCTTCCTGGATACGAAGATCAAGCGGGAGCAAGCCAGCTAACAGTAGTACTGAGTGCAGGGAAACCGTCCTGTACGACTTTGTTAATTTTTGAGCGAAGCTTCGCTGTATGACGTTCAATTGCTTAATTGCTCCAAGTTTTCTGGCAGATGGAGCCCACGCGCTGGCCGCATAAAGGACAATTGGTTCAACAGTTGCCGTATAGATACAGCGGATTACCTCCGGATGAAGTCCCCAGCTGATCCTGGCGGCTCTCGATAGGCGCTTATAAACTCCGATGGCTTTTTTACACACAGAGGTAACGTGGCTGTTAAAGGTGAGTTTATCGTCTATCGTGAGCCCCAGGATCTTAATTTCATGTGACATTTCTATGTCTACTCCGCCCATGCTCAGAAGTGGTGTGTCAAATTTAAGTTTTCTGGTTATTAACATTGCTTTGGTTTTATGCGGAGCAAACCTAAGCTTATTCCTGACACCCCACCTCTGAACATGCGCAAGAGCAACATTGGCCCGTTGTTGAACTTGCAGCGCCGTTTCCCCGTCAAACACCAAAACCACGTCATCAGCGAACGCCTGGCAATAATGGCCCTGCTCCCAGAGTTCCTTTAGCAGTGGGTCGAGCAAGAGGTTCCACAGTATTGGACCACCAATCGAACCTTGGACACATCCCTTGTTGGTGGTCTTGGTAAACTCCTGCCCGGCGTATCTCACATTTACAGTCCTGTCGGTGAGGTAGCTGTCCATGACTCTTCTGATGTTGACCGGACACTTTTCCTCAGCCAGTCTGACTTTTATAGCAGGCCACCAAGCGCTGTCAAAGGCTCCCTCTATGTCCAGCGACACCATCGTCACTATCCGTTTCCGGTCTAGTTGTACACGTACTTGTCGCATAAGGTCATAGAGGGCATCCTCAGTGCTTCGTTGGGGCATAAAGCCATACTGGCGAGTACTCATCCTTGGGAGCAGATGCCATTTTAAACGGGCAACGACCATCTTTTCCAGTATCTTTCCCATCACTGGCAGCAATCCGATTGGGCGATAAGATTTGACATTGCCGTAATCATCTTTGCCAGGCTTTCTCAATACCACGACTGTGGCTGATTTCCAGATCGTTGGAAAATGGTGTATCTGAAGGCATTTGTTGACCAGGCTGAGGAAAAGCTCGGGATCCAATCGGATCGCTTGGCTGCAGATATCTGCGGTTAGCCCATCTCCACCCGGGGCTTTCTTTGGATTAAAACTTTCCACCGCAGATTTCAGCTCTTGCATATTAAACGGTGGATCATGCGTTTCAGCATGATCCATCTCGTTTGCACATCTTGCTGCTGCTCTGATCATGCGGTGGTCTGTGTTATCTTCGCTTTCCAAGTCCTCCGGGTAGAAGGTTTCCGCTAGTAATCTTACTGACCCAAGTGGATCCAGAGCTCTTCCTTCGCTTACCAATGGAATATCCGGTTCCCTCTTAGAAGTCCTGCCGATAACCCGATAAATGCCCTCCCAGAGGCCTTCTTTGTCTTGCGTTCCGCAGAATTTCTTCCAGCTGGCTATTTGGGCATCTACGGCTAGGGATTCATATTTCTGTTTATGTTGCAGGTACTCGGCAATTACTTTATCTCTACGAACCTTCGCTGCACAACGGATCCTCCGTCTCCTAGTGGTGACTTCCTGCTTGAGCTTGGCGAGCTCTTCCGACCACCACGGCAAGGTGTGTTCGCTCTTGTTTCCCTTTTTGGGTATGACATCGTTACTCACTTGCATAATGTATTTAATATAATTTTCTATAATCCTGTCTAAATCTATTTTATTGTTTACTGACTCTATTTCCTGTGTATTTAATTTGTTTTGTGTAAATAATTGCGCCAATTTCTCACAAAATTGGTCCCAATTTGCTTTACGGGTGTTAAATATTCTAGTTGAAGTAACGATGTCGATACCTTTGGCCGCTTGAAGCCTGATTTTAAAGGTTATGCCGTTGTGGTCGGAGCTCGTCATACCCTCGTCGACTACCCAGTCCTCCACTAGGTTCAGAATCTCCGTCGTGCATGCAGTGATGTCTACGAAACTACTATAAGTTTTCCCACCTCTTACAGTTGAGAAGGTTGGAGTATCTCCTTCGTTGAGCACCTGCATACCCATTTCTTCTATTGCGCCCGCAAGGTCTTCTCCTTTTTTTTCCACTCTGTCTCCGCCCCACCAGGTGTTCTTGGCATTCGCGTCTCCTCCAACTATTATCATTCTGGATCCGACTTCTTTTTCAATCCTTTTCAGTTGCTCCAAATACTGGTCAAGATTCCGTACATCGGGCTCGAAGTAAAACGAGACCACCACGATCTCCCAGGCACTAGTCTTAATTTTCACCACAGCGATGTTGTTTGTGGTGAAATTTGGACATAAGACGGCATCAACGTCATTGTCAAATACGGCTATCGCCGCTTTGACAACTCCGTCACCTTGGCCAGTGCACTGGAAGATCTTCACTCCATTGTAATCTTTCATTCTACCCCGAGCTCCGATGTAGGGTTCCTGAATAAGAGCAAAAGTCATCTTCCTTTTGCTCGCCTCAAGCATCATCTCCTGTGTGGCAAGAGCCTTACGTTGCAGGTTTGCTTGGGCAGCGAAGTATGACTTTGTGTTGCCTGAGCAGGATTGGACACCAAGAACCACTTCAGCAATATGCCACCGTTGCCCGAGCCAGTGCGTCCCATTTACGCCTCACAGGACAATCTGAGCTAAAGGCGTTGTGTGCCGTACTGTCCAGTTTCGCATGTGTGCAGTTTGCGCAACTGGGTGTTGCGCCGGCCAGCCAATCAGAACATGCGCTTTTCAGGTGGGGACCTCCGCAATGGCAGCACCTCTCTATCGTTTCCTTACAGAAGCGCCTTCCGTGGCCGTAACCGAGGCACATCGAGCATTGCACGAGAGGTGACTGGTCGGCCACATGGATTTTTTGCAAGTCAATGCTGACTGTTACTGCGCTTAGAAGTCGCTGCCACAGCTTCGGAGAAACCTGTAGCACAATGTGGCACTGGTGGGGGTTCCTAGCCTTCTTCCTGTACTTGATGTCGAGGACGTTATCGTCAGCATTGATGTTTTTGAAGACCTCCCCGTTCTGATTTCTCAAAGCTTTAATGACATCTTCATTAGTGTTAAAACTAAAAATGTCTTTGAGAATCAGAAGGGGATTCTTGTTTTTAACCTCCTCGACATGCAGATCTTTTGCAGTGTTCAGTCTTTCCTTGACCTTCTCTCTCTCTTCGACCGTTCTACACCCCACTATTATCTTCCTATCCTTTGCCTTACGCACTTTCTCCACCTTCACCCAGCCCTGTTTGGCATCTATCACGTCACGGATCCTGGACAGCACTTCCTCTCCAGATTCTCCCTCATCTTTAGAGGTAACGACAACGGAGTGCAGTGCCGTTGGCACAAGAGATTGCTTCCCCATGCCTCCAGCAGCTACATTCGCGTAAGTCGGTCCCTCTATAACGCTTTCCTGTTTCGCCAGGGCTCTTTTGAGGTCCTCCATTCTCTCATTGCTCTCCTGCACTAGCTTACTGTGATCGGCTAGCGTGGAGAGCAAGTGAGAAAAAGTTTCGCTGTCGTGGGTGCTTTGGGTGGGTTGAGTAAGAGGTGTGAGCGGTGGACGTTCCATATCTGCTGTTTTCTTTGGCACCTTGTCCTGGACTATACCTTTAGCCTTTTCCATATCTTTTACCAGTCTATAAAGGTGGTCAAATGATAAGGCGATACTCTCCTTGATTTCCACCTTTATACGGGAGTTTCCAAGATGCAGCTTACCCTTAATATAGTGAGCCTTGGCCTCGGCAGATATGCTGGCCAATTTCGTTGAGGTGTCACTTGCCGAGAATTCACCAGTTGGTGACGTAATTTCACCTGCCTTCGGCTTCGTCTTGGGTTGGATGTCTTTAATATTGGTCTCCCAGTCCCCAATGCTCTTCCTCACTTTGGAGGTTTTGTCAAGTTGAGCACCAGAGGAACCTGCCTTCTCGGTCTTCGCTGGGGACTTTTTCGACGAGGAAGAGGTGGACTCATTGGCCTTCTTCATGGGAGTACGATGCCCAAACATGGTCAGAGGGTCTCGTTGTAGGAGAAACAATTTAAATTGTAAATAGAGTATATAATTATATAAAATAAAACTGTAATAATAATTTCCCTTCAAGGGTGGTCATAAACACATGTAAACAAAATAAAACAAATACAAATATAATATAGGTAATAACGTAAAGTAATATATATATATATATATATACTTTTGTCACCATAAAGTTCAATAACGACCAAAAAAGTACGTTATTCAGGTCAGTATACCTAAAAGTGCTTAAATTAGTGTGTAGAAAAACTTCTAAACGACAATCCTCAGATCAAAATATAAAGTCCAATTTTTGTGATTTTTACCAATTTTTTAAGATACTAATATGAATGATACGTCAATGATTGTTTAATTTTGGTATATCTAAATGGATCCAAAGTTGATATCATTGATCGAGAATGGGAGGGTAGGCGGGCGAAATTTTTGTTTTTTATGGGCCGTAGCGCTCCCAAAGGGGGCGGGTTATTTAGGGGGGGTGTTAATACACCCTTAGCAGTGATTCCCTTAAATAAAAGTTGCTATTTGGGTAAGTAATAGCAATAAAACTTATAAAAAACACAATTTCGTATGAAAAATTTAGAAAAATCTACCAAAAATACACTAAAATTCTACTAATTTACTTTTTCTGTTTCAGATCCGGGAAGAGCTTCCAGAGCTGCGTCTATTGATACCAGGAACAACTATATAGCGTCCAGAATTTAAAAGTCGAAATTCAATTTGTATGAGAAATGTACCGGGTTAGGTGAACTTTTCTATGTCGATGAGAAGTTTGTATTGCCAATATTTTGTTTTTTATGGGCCGTAGCGCTCCCAAAGGGGGCGGGTTATTTAGGGGGGGTGTTAATACACCCTTAGCAGTGATTCCCTTAAATAAAAGTTGCTATTTGGGTAAGTAATAGCAATAAAACCTATAAAAAACACAATTTCGTATGAAAAATTTAGAAAAATCTACCAAAAATACACTAAAATTCTACTAATTTACTTTTTCTGTTTCAGATCCGGGAAGAGCTTCCAGAGCTGCGTCTATTGATACCAGGAACAACTATATAGCGTCCAGAATTTAAAAGTCGAAATTCAATTTGTATGAGAAATGTACCGGGTTAGGTGAACTTTTCTATGTCGATGAGAAGTTTGTATTGCCAATATTTTGTTTTTTATGGGCCGTAGCGCTCCCAAAGGGGGCGGGTTATTTAGGGGGGATGGTAATACACCCTTAGCAGTGATTCCCGTAAATAAAAGTTGCTATTTGGGTAAGTAATAGCAATAAAACCTATAAAAAACACAATTTCGTATGAAAAATTTAGAAAAATCTACCAAAAATACACTAAAATTCTACTAATTTACTTTTTCTGTTTCAGATCCGGGAAGAGCTTCCAGAGCTGCGTCTATTGATACCAGGAACAACTATATAGCGTCCAGAATTTAAAAGTCGGTTAGGTTAGGTTAGGTTAGGTTAGGTTAGGTTAGGTTAGGTTAGGTTAGGTTAGGTTAGGTTAGGTTAGGTTAGGTTAGGTTAGGTTAGGTTAGGTTTTTTTTTTTTTTTTTTTTTTTTTTTGTCATGTCTCCTCTGACGTGATCAGAGTATTTTGTGATTCTTTCGATTTATTATGCATCATTTCGGTATTTGTTTTTCAATATATTTATAATTTAAATTAACGTAGGTGTTATTTCACTGTTTATTGCGTTTAATTACTATTTTTGTTATTTCTGTGCAGGAATCAATAAAAAATTTTCGTTTGCTGATATCCGTCATTATTTCACTTAAGTTATTCTTGCTAATAGTGCAATTTAAAATTTGCTCTGCATTAAATCTTTTCAGACCAAATATAGGACATTCTAGCAGTATATGTATTACCGTTTCCTTCGCATACGGTTCACAGGGGCACGACGGGCTCTCCTTACACTTAAAACGATTTAAGTATTCGGAGAACCCTCCGTGCCCCGTGAATATCTGGGTGGTAACGCTTGCGATATCTATCTTTCTTACGATTTTATACGCTTGTATCGCATCCGGGAAGAAGTTCTTGGTGGTTGAGGCTGTCGTTCCTGATTTGTATCTCCGGTTCCATTCGTTTAGCGAATCAGAACGTATCTGTTGCTTCACGAATGAAACCGGGCACAAATCGTAATTTGCTTTGGTTTTAAGCTTTAGGGCCGCCTCCTTCGCCAGCTGATCGGCCCTTTCGTTCTCCTCGAGGCCTGCGTGGGCCTTAACCCAAAACAAGGTTACATTTTTGTTCTGCGATTTTAAGGTCCTTAGATTGTCTCGAGTTTGCAGGGCGAGGGGGTGAGTTGATGCGTGGTTTTGTATGGTTTCTAGTGCTGATCTAGAGTCACTATAGATACCGTAGGTGGATTCTTTTCGCTTCAGCATCACTCTTGTGGCTTCGAATATGGCCAGGAGTTCAGCCTGATAGACAGTGCAGTAAGGAGCGAGTCTAAGTTTGAGGGTCTTTGTCTCGGCACCTTTCGCCCATACGGACAGTGCTGCTCCGACTTTTCCCTCAATCTTACTCCCGTCCGTGAATACTCGTACTGCTTGCGTGTTGTAGTTGTCTACATCTTTTCTGTCTACCAAGCTCAAGAACTCGAGTCTCATATTCTCTGCTGGATGAGGTGCCTCTGCGAAAGCCGCTCTTTGTTCCATCTCCCCGTCCAGCATTGACTGAGATACCCCTCTCTTTGCCTCATACAGGGCGGCTGCCTCCTGTATCCGGAGTTCAAGAGGTAGGATCCCAGCCAAAAGCAGAGCGGAGTTTAAAGAAACTGTTCTATAGGCTCTAGTCAGTTTTTGTGCAAAACCGCGTTGCACTGCATCTAGTTGTTTTCTCACCCCCAATTTTTTCGTCGCCGACGCCCAGGCACTGGCCCCATACATGATAATGGGCTCAACAGTAGCGACGTATATTGTCCTTATCACCTCTGGGTGCAGCCCCCAGCTCGTCCTGGCGGCTCGTGATAGTTGTTTGTAAATAGTTATGGCTTTTTTACAAGCAGCTGCTGCGTGACTATTAAAGGTTAATTTGTCATCTATCACGAGCCCCAGGACTTTTATTTCCTTGGACATTTTAATGTCCGTCTCGCCCATCCTCAGAAGTGGTGTGTCAAACTTCAACTTTTTTGTGAGTACCATTGCATGAGTTTTGTGTGGTGCAAATTTAAGTTTGTTTTTGGCACCCCACTTCTGAACATGAGCGAGAGCGGCGTTTGCGTGTGTCTGCACCTCGAGTGCTGTTCCACCGTCAAAAACCATGACCACATCGTCTGCGAAAGCCTGGCAGTAATGTCTCTGCTCCCAAAGTTCCCTGAGTAGTGGATCCAGGAGGAGATTCCACAATATCGGACCACCAATTGATCCCTGGACGCAGCCCTTATTGGTGGTCTTTGTGAATTCCTGCCCGGCGTACCTCACTTTTACGGTCCTGTTGGTGAGGTAACTATCCACCACTCGCCTGATGTTAATGGGACACTTTTCCTCAGCCAGTCTGGTTCGAATTGCGGGCCACCATGCGTTGTCGAAGGCTCCCTCTATGTCCAACGATACCATCGTCACTAGTCGCTTTTGAGCTAGTTTTCCACGTACGTATTGTATAAGATCATAGAGGGCGTCCTCGGTGCTCTTTTGAGGCATGAAACCATACTGGCGAGTACTTATCTTAGGGAGCAGATGCCACTTTAGTCGAGTCACTAGCATTTTTTCCAGAATTTTGCCCATAACTGCCAAGAGGCCGATAGGTCTATAGGACTTTGGACTGCCATAATCCGTCTTACCAGGCTTTCGCAGAACCACCACAGTTGCCTCTTTCCAAATGGTTGGGAAGTGACTGATGTCGAGACATTTGTTAGCCAATGTAAGATAGAGGTCTGGATCAAGTCTTATGGCCTGGCTACATATGTCGGCTGTCAGGCCGTCTCCACCCGGGGCCTTCTTCGGGTTGAAACTTTCCACCGCCATTCTGAGCTCTTCCATTGTAAATAGTGGGTCATGGATTTCATCATGACCCTCCATATTTACTATGTCTGCTTCCTTTCTAATTTTTCATCTTCCCTCTCCGAATCCTCCGGGTAGAACGTTTCTGCCAGCAGTCGGACCGACTCTTGCTCATCCAGAACCCTTCCATTCCTCGTCAGTGGTATATCCGCCTGCCTTTTCGCAGTCCTGCCTATCACCCTGTATATCCCCTGCCAGAGGTTCTCTTTGTCTTGCTTGCTGCAAAACTCCTTCCAACTGTCTATTTGCGCTGTGATTACCGCCGACTCATATAGCTCTTTATGTTGCAGGTACTCATTGACGACTTTCTTTCTCCGCACCGGCGCTGCACAACGGATCCTCCTCTTCCTTGTAGCTACCTCTCTCTTCAGCCTCACAAGTTCCTCAGACCACCATGTTTCGGTATGTTTCACTTTTGTTTTTAATTTTGGTATGCTATTATTACTAGCTAGTTTTATATATCCTATGTATTTTTCTATGACTTTATCTAATTCTATTTTACTATTTATTTTTCCAATTTCTGTCAGGTTTAGGTTGTTATCTAAAAATAATTGGGCCAGTTTCTCACGAAAATGGTCCCAATTAGCTTTTTTTGTGTTGTATGTTCTAGTTGTTAATTTAATTTGTGTGCCTTTTGAGTTCGTTAATCTAATTTGAAACATAATGGTGTTGTGGTCAGAACTTGTCGCTCCTTCGTCTACCTTCCAGCCTTCCACCAGACTCAGAAGATCCGTCGTACAGGCCGTCACATCGACAAAGCTGCTATAACTCTTGCCTCCTCTAATTGTAGCAAATGTTGGAATGTCGCCGTCATTGAGTACCTGCATATCCATTTCTTCTAGAGCACCAGCAAGATCCTCTCCTTTTTGGTCCATAATGGGGCTGCCCCACCAGGTGCTTTTTGCGTTGGCATCTCCTGCAAAGACGACTTTTTTACTACCGGTTTTCCGTTTTATCTCTTTTAGCTGCTCTAAGTATGGGTCCAGGTCACGTACGTCCGGCTCAAAGTAGAACGAAACCACTAGGATCTCCCAGGCACCAGTTTTCAGTTTCACCACAGAGATGTTGGATGTGGTGAGATGCGGGAATTGGATGACGTCTATTTCACTGTCGAATACCACGATAGCCGCCTTGATGGGTCCTTCTCCAATCCTAGTGCACTGGAAGATCCGGGCCCCTCTATAATCCCTCATCCTACCTATCGCCCCTACGTACGGTTCCTGGACCAGTGCTACGGCCGCCCTTTGTTCTTTTGCTTCGAGCATTAATTCCTGAGTGGCGAGTGCTTTTCTCTGCAGGTTTGCTTGATATATGAGATACGGCCTCTCTGGGAGAGATTTTACACCGGGTACGCCCTTAGCAATATGCCACTGTAGCTCTGGCCAGTGCGTCCCATTTGCGCCGAACTGCACACTCTGGACTAAACGCATTGTGATTTATTTTATCAAATTTTGCGATTGTGCAGTTGCAGCATTTGGGTGTCGCACCAGCCAGCCAATCCTCACACTCGGTCTTTAGGTGGGCTCCTCCACAGTGACTACATTTCACAGTGGTCTCTCTGCAGAAGCGCCTTCCATGTCCATATGCAAGACACATAGAACACTGCACAATTGGTGATTGGTCTGCTACTTTTATTCTTTGCAGGTCGATGGTAACCGATCCTGCAGCTGTTAAATATTGCCAAATCTGGGGGGTAACCTTCATGATGATATGACATTGTAGAGGGTTTCGCGCCTTTTTCCTGTATTTAATCTCTACATCCTCACTGTTGAAGTTCTTCAAGGTTTCCTTGTTTTGGTTTTTTAACGCCTTGATGACGTCTTCATCGGTGTTGTAGTTGAAGACGTCTTTAAAGATAACCAATGGGTTTTTATTTTTAATTTCTTCAACAGTGAGTTGCCCTTCTGCGATCTTTAGCCTTTCTTTTACTTTTTCTCTCTCTTCTTTAGTCCTGCACCCTAATATTATTTTTCTGTCTTTCGCTTTCCTAATTTTTTCAACTCTTACCCACCCTTCTTTCGCATCAATAGCTTCTCGGACCCTAGAAAGGACCTCTTCACCGGACTCCTCTTCATCCCTGGAGGATATGACTACTGAATGTAGCGCCGTCGGCAAAGTGGACTGTAGTTCACCGTGCCCGGATGCTACACCTGCATATGTTCTTTTTTCCAGAACTTCCTTTTGTTCCTCCAGTGAT